>RCIC01000002.1:12380000-12702500 GCA_018883505.1 Ceratosolen fusciceps | reverse complement strand
CTATTGTTGTGCGGAATATAAATGTCGGGATCTAAAGCTATTAACGTTCGAAGGAATCCAGCGCATGTAAGAGCTGAGTGATAGAGAGACGGAGAGAGAGAGAGAGAGGGGGAGAGAGAGAGAGAGAGAGAGAGAGAGTGATGAAAGCCATAAGGAAAGTAGGTCGAAGGGGGTAGCGCGAGACTCGGGGCGCTTGAGAGCCCCTGCAGCAGGTCGCGCGGGCGGCCAAAAGATTCGTGGGCATACATGTGCGGAGGGAACTTATGCGGCCGTAGCGATGATTACGTATGCGGGAATGATTGTCGAGCGCCGGGGCTGCTCATGCAAAGGCCAAAAATCGTGGAAATCAGTCGAGTTCAACACGAGCATTGTGTCCGCGCCTTTGTCTTCCGGGTTCATTGTTGTCGGCACTCTCGCCGCGGGCCCGCACCGACTCCGACCACCGACTCCGACCGCCGACTCCGACCGCCGACTCCGACCACCGCCACCGACCACCGCCACCGACCACCGCCACCGACCACGAGACAGGTCGACCCAGGGCTCACCTAATGGGCCGCTCGCTGTTTTATGCCTCGCGAGGGAGCAAGTGCGACCCGCGGATATCGCCGCTTCCGGGTCTCGGTCCGAGTCTCGCCTTCGCCGCCCTTTATCCGTCCCCCGCCCGACCACGAGAGCGCGTCATCGCCGACTAGTATCGGATGGCTCTGGTCCGGTCAGTTTATCCGAACGAGAGAGGCCGGCTTCCCATCCCATACCGACCAATCCCTTTATTATTGAAATGTCGTTAGCGCCCTCTCCCGTGCCTTCCTTCCGCCCACTGAATCCTCACAAGAAGCTATCAAATCAATCTCTTGATCAATCTTCTCTATTAAAAAGCACTTTGCACCTTTAATCGCCAGCTGCAATAATAGCCACTTTACTGATAACAGGTGCATTTGATCAGGTGACTGCACCTGTCGAAGGATTGGAATTTTAATAATAACATGTATTCTTGTCAAGTCTCGCGTTTCCCGGGAAGCTGGGAAAGCGCGAGCATCCTTGGCTGTGTAAAATGAAAATTGACAAAATCGAAGGCAACAAGAACCTATTTCTCTAGGATCGAAGTCGCGTCTTAGTTGACGAAAGCGTGGCCTTAAGCTCGATTAATGTATAAAGAATCTGAAGCGCTTCGGCGGCCGACGTCGAGGAAAGTTCTCACTTTTTATGCGTCCATTGTAGAAGAAGCATAAATTAGAAAAATAATTCAATGAGATATTGCGGAGATATTGTAGGAGAAGCAAGTCGAAAAGCTCGTAATAAATATAAAGGAATAGATCATATATAAAGGAGTAAAGAATTCGAGATAGCCTGGTGGAAGAAGAAGAAGAGAGAGAGAGAGAGAGAGAGAGAGAGAGAGGAGAAAAAATGGAGAAGAATTGAATGGAAAGAAAGGATGTAAATGGTGAGATAGCAAGGGTGGAGGGGGAGGAGGGGGAGGAGGCTCGGAAGAGAGTAGTCGTAAGTAGGAAAAGGAATTGCTAGCAAAGAAGCAGAAGATGAAATGATGTCATTCGGTAGTTGCAGGGTTGCAAAAGAAAGCTGAGAGAAAGCATTTTGGGGTGGTGGTGCCCGGTAGACAGAGAGAGAGAGAGAGAGAGAGAGAGAGAGAGAGAGAGAGACGGCAAGGGCTGAATAGGAAGCAGTACAATGGACCTCGGGTGGCTATGGAGGCGTGTTATCAAATGGTTTCCTCATTCACATACTGTACTCTCCTCCCAACCCCTAACAGCCTCATAGTCTCACTTCCTCCCCCTACCGGACTATCTACCTGTGTGTCTGTCTTTTCTGTACATCGAGCGAACGCCCTGTGTATGTCTGTTACACTTATTCATACAGGCCCATTGTACGACTCCTCTCTATGTGTTGAGGACTCGAGTTCAGTTCAGTTGAGAACGCGATGGAACGTGTCACAATGCGCGAATATGGGGATTCGCCATTCTCTTCCTCCCTATCTCCCTCCCACTCTCTCTCTCTCTCTGTCTCTCTCTCTCTGTCTCTCTCTTTACGCGCGCTTTCTCTTGCTGTACAACCCCCGTCCCCCGTACACCGTCACCCATCCCCCGACCCCCGATCCCGGATACCCATCCCCCACCACCTCCGCCCACCGTCGTCTATTTCGTCTTGTAGTGACACTCCCCTTCGACTCCTCTCAACCAGTTCGTCTTTTACTCGCGAACAGAGTGTGTCCTGCTCCCTTCCCCGCGCCATTTGCGCCACCCACTGGCTTTGGAAAGAAAATTGTACCGGGAAATTGTATCCGCGCTAGCAAATGCGGGACTCGGGTACAAGGTACACACGAGATTTCTGAAATCTATTGTCCCTCTCCTCGCATACTTGTTATGTATTTGTATCGTCGATCAAGGCTTGATTTATCAAAGATCCTCGATAATTCCACAGCTTAATTGAAATTCACTCTTCGCCTTTTTTTTTGCTCTTTTTTTATTTTTTTTACTTTTTCTTCTTATTTTTCTTATTCACCCCCCCTCCCCCCAACAATCTGCATTTATTGTCGAGGGTATCCGATCAGGTTACTTTGTAACTAAATTCCAAATACTCAAAAGGATCTGCGAAATAATCGCGAAGATATTATTTGAGTCCAATGTCAAATACCTGGTCCCGTTCATAACGTTCGTATTTAAATAAATAAAAGGCCTGGACGAGAGGAGGCTCGGAGTGACGGGATCGTTATTGAAATAAACAGCGAATGCGTGTAAAGAGAAAATTTGAAATTTGAAATTCGCTAAAGGTTTTAATTTTTGCCCTCCGTCGATTCCAAAATGTCGAATAAAGAATTGTAAAGAAAGAATATTAAGAGCGCGACTTTTAAACTGAAGCCTCGACGGCAAAAAGAGATGCGTAATTATGAAAGGATTCGTTAGCTGACAACGACAAAGAAAGGCTTGGTTTTGATCAGGGATCAGTATTCTTCTGATCCATACGATAGAATGCTGATTGATTATTGTAAAAAAAAAAAAAAAAAAAACGAGTACATATAAATATAAGAAATGATTGGAGAGATGTTGATGCCGAAAGGTTTGTCAGGCCGCAGAGCGCGAACTCACGTTCTGGGTGGTAAAACGGGGGCGAGGTGTCCAATTAAGGAATGGAATGCGGTGAAGGTACGAGATAAGAGCCTCCTCCTCCTCCTTATCCTCCTCCTCCTCCTCCTACTCATCCTTCGCCCCTGATGCCAAAGGACAAGATGAATTTGGTACACCGCTCTCGAGGCTCATAAAGCGGGAGCACCGGCGAGCGATGATGGAAAAACAAAGGGGGGAAATAAAGAGAATCTCCTTAGAGTTGAATGATCCTGGAGTACTTGTCTTCATCTGCGTCATCTGTCCGCGTTGGTATCAGAGGCGAACGAGACAGACAGAGAGACAGAGAGAAGAGAGAGAGAGAGAGAGAGAGAGAGAGAGAGAGAGAGAGAGTAGCGTGCAAAGAGCCGGACGGTTGGCCGGGGGAGTGGGGGGTTGAGGTGGCCCGGCTCCGCTTGGCGGATAGGGAGAAGGGGAGGTAGGAGGGAGGCCGACGACGAGATATCTTAGGAGTACGGCGATGTGGTGTCGGGAGCGCGGGTGGTGGGACGGGAGCGGGTGGCAAAGTCGAATAGGATGGATGAGGTATACACGTCGGCATACAAAACTCGCTCAATGCGTCATTCAGGCTCGAAGAATACGCGCTCGTTCTCGCCCATTTTGCCTCCCAGAATGAGAGTTTCAAAAGGAATTAAGGATTCAAAGGCATCTTTGCACACAACGAGCGTGTTCACAAAACTCTCTCTCTCTCTCTCTCTCTCTCTATCTATGTCCCTCTCCTCTCTCTCTCTCTCTCTCTCTCTCTCTCTCTCTCTCTGTCTCTCCCCCTCAGACACACGCACTTTCTTCATCTATCCATCCCATCCCATCCCATCCCATCCCATCCCATCCATACGGCCGTTTCCTTCCTCTTTCGCACTCACTTACGTATCGCGCGAGCTTCCGTATCCGGTTTGACCTTGTTTTCTTCCCCTGAAATGCTCATTGATACTTTATTTCTCCCCGATCTCTGGATATTGTCCAGTCTCGTTGTATCGATACTCAGTTTTAATCGTTAAGAACATACCTTTAATAACACCATAGGCTTGTCGCCCGTTGTTTACATGAGATTAAAACAAAATCACCGTTAGACTTGTTTAGGGGCGGGCGCGCTACGTCATACGCAACGTACGATGTCTTCTTAATTATTCGCAACTCCCAAGAGCCAATCGCGGGTACTTGTCGATACTTGTCCTCGCCGTTTTTTTTCATTAGAATTCAATTGCCTGTGACAGTGCTGCGTACATTTACTTAAAGGTCTTATTTAATAATCAATGGTAAAGGATCCCGCTGACCTGTCGAACCTGGTTAATAGAGGGGCTGCATTTTACAATAATAATATTGCAGTCGGTAGTGCAAGGAGAGACTTAATTTCGATATAGACAATAATTGATGGGCGGATTGAATGATTGAACGATTTGAAATATTTATAGCAATAAGGGTGTATAATATTTGTGGACTTCGTTTCGGTATTGTTATATATTATTTCGGTATAGAATTCGAGGAGAGAATGAAACGAATATTAATAATAATAATAATGATAATGATAATGATAATGATAATTATAATGATAATAATGATAATGATAAAAAATAAAATAAAATAAATAATGAATTACGTAAGGCTAATAAATTATGTCGTAATAAAAGCAATTAATCGGCCGAAAAATAGGGGGCAACGACGTGTAAATGAATTCGTAGCGAATGTATTTTATTCATTTTTCCATCGATTTAAGGGAATTCCGTCGGCACCGCAGATCCCACACCACGACCTTTCACGACGGTAATAAAGTTAAGCAGCTATAGCAGCAGGCACGCTTCTTTTTTTTTTTTTTTTTTTTTTCTTTTTTAATCCACACTCAGAATCCACGGTAATTCGTGGCTAAGTAGCCATCCGTATGGCATTCGAGCAGGAGCTAATATTAATATCCCCCTCGGGCTGGCATTAAAGCCTACAATTTTCGTCGGATCAAGAAATTTTTCCCAATCGGGGAAGGGGGGTCCGACCCTACCGACATTTTTACCGCAACGCTACGCGCGTAACGAATCCGAGCAGCAAATGGCCCTTTTTTTTTCTTCTCTCTCCATCTCTCTCTCTCTCTCTCTCTCTCTCTCTCTCTCTCTTTTTCTCTCTTTTATTTTTATATATAAAAAGAGGAGAAAGGTCTGCGCGCGTGCACCTCACTGGTTAACATGAAAATGTCCGAATAACGCTCGTAAAAGCGAGCTAGAGATCGAGTGAATGAGAGAGAGAGAGAGAGGGGGGGGAGGAAGGGAGAGGCAATATAAGCCAGACGCTTCCGATTATAGTTTTGCCATTGTCATTCATGAGTGAGGAGGACGGGGGTTGGGTGGTTGGGGGGGGGAGCGACAGCACAGGCGCATTATTTTTGTAAATATATCGAAACTCAAGGGGGAAATCGAGGGGGTCGAAGGATGGAGTGTTGGCGGAGGGGGAACTGTATACACGAAATCATCGCCACCCACGTAAGCAGCCACGCGGTGTATATGTAGGACGCGCGTGAATATCCATTTATATTACGAAGCGGCGTAATTGAGCGGGGAATGCATTAAACGGGGGCAAGTAAATTGTTCGGACATTTACTTACCGGACTAATCGATCGGCAATAAAAACGCCAGTCATCCTTCGCTGCAGCACAAACTGTATACCCGTTGGAAATTATATCTCTTTGGCAAGACAAAATAAGTCACACACCTGCGAACAAAGAATACGTAATGATAATCGGGATTTTTTTTTTCTTTTCTTTTTTGGATATTTTCGTTCTAAGATTATTAAGGTCCAGGGCCCGATGTCCGCTTAATCTTTATCCCAACGTACGTTATCCTAATGTAAAATAGGAGTAACGTGGAAAGCCGCTGAGTAATGGGTAGATTTATTACGCGTGACGTTGCGATTCGCGTTTCGGAATAATTGTTTGTACGGGCGTGAACTATCGATCGGAAAGGATGCGTAGAAAAAAAAAAATAAATGAAAATAATGTAATAATCGTTCGAATGTAATGATGTAATTCGTGGATATGTATAAGAGGTGCAGTAGGAACGGATACGTATTACGGATACGAGATCCGAGCAGCTAATGGACGAATTATTAGGCTTCCTCTGACCACGTGTCCTCCGCTCCCAAACCATTGTCCTTCTCATTGTCCGTCTCAATATAAATAATCCCGGCAGGCTTAACGCCTCTAACGTACCTCGTGCTATACGTAGAAATCGGAGACGCGTAACGGCGATCGACGTCTATCCCCAGATACAGAGGACCGGGCGTCGAACGTGTCCAGGTTAGAGTGGAAGGGTGTCGCTAGAGGGGAGGTGTAGCGGGGCTTTGATGCGCATTCTTATCGACAGTTATCGGTCCGTGACGCCACACAATAAGGCAGACAATGCATGGGACAATACGCTCCACTCTCCCCCCAACCCCAACCCCATCGGACCTCCGTTCCTCCTCTTTCCTCCGACCGCTCGAGCTTCTTCTTATTCTTCTCTCGGCCTGCCCCACCTCATCCATCCTTCTCCCCCGTCAACTTAATAAACATAATAGCTGAGTGCGCCGCAGCCACAATGAGATTTTCCCCGCAAGATACCGAAGATATGACGACGAGCGAGGATGCTGCTGCTGCTGTTGCTGCTGCTGCTGCTAGTGGTGGTGGTGGTGGTGGTGGTGGTAGTCCTCGACATCCTCGCGATGCTTAGCCTCGACCTATCGCGCGCCCGGAGCATCCGACTTTTAGTTTCGAATGGATTATTCGGTATAATCCTTAGAGGACCTCGTATTCTCGCGACTGGCCACCTCTCTCCTCCCCTCCCAAATTGCCAAGGAGTAGCCGAGTCTCGTACAGCCGAACCGTATTTATAGTCGGCGACTGACATCGGCTCCTAGACTCCGATCATCGATCCCATCGTCCCAGTGACAATTCTGCCCATCGGACTTAAATGCAATAATTTCAGGAATTATTAAGCTAAAGATTTACAAAGAATTTACCATTGAAGACCCGACAAGTAAGATAGGAGGGCAGAGGAGGTCTGTCTAGTAAGGGGTTTAAAAATATTCTTCAAGGTTGAGCGAGCCTTAAGAGCGGATCTTGGTTTATTTTTCCCTTCAAATGACTTATTGGCAGTTGGACAAAGGGCGTTAAGCCGACTCGAGAGTAAACGTATAAATAAATAATTAGTTAAAAGGTAAAAGATTGAAAAGAAAGCCCTTGACTCGGGCGGGGAGGGTTAAGAGAAAGGGAATAGGAGTTTGATTTATCGGCATTAAATCCGGCTACGGTGAGTGTAGAAGGCGCGCGCGTACGGGTGTGCGTGTGAATCGAACACCCATAAGTCACGCCCAAGGATTGGGGAAAAAAAAAGAGAGAGAGAGAGAGAGAGAGAGAAAGGGCAATCCTTGTGTACCGGGTACCTCGTACAAGCCATTGACGCGCGCCAAATAACTGGGGATAAAATATTCAATAGGAGGAATAACTTTGTCCGACTGATTGAATCTCGAGTCGGCGCATTACTCCGTCGCGGCACATTCTCATCGCACGCGCTGCCGAACGAGACTCGATGGTGACGTCCATTAGCGAATTGATACCGCGAGCTCGAGTCTCCCACTGCTTAGGGGCTTTAATTATGTTTTTAGTGGCTCTCGGTTATTGGGTAAACATCGAGCCGACATTAAAAGCCAACGAGGTAACTTTGCAGAAAAAGGGATTTTCCCGTGGCGTGCCCTTCTCCCGAGCCTCGAGTCGCTTTAACTTTATCGCTCCTTTGTTTAACGGATCCCGAGTAAAGAAGAAGAAGAAGAAGAAGAAGAAGAAGAAGAAGAAGAAGAAGAAGAAGAAGAAGAAGAAGTAGAGGAAGAAGAAGAAGAAAGAAGAAGAAGAAAAAGACAAAAATAACCCCAATAACCCTTTTTTGTCAGCGCGGCAAAGTCATTAATAAGCACGGAACGGGTGAGGGGGTCGTTGCGTCCATTTAAATATTCATTAAAGGGAATTCGCGAGTGCCGAAGCATTCGGCTGGCTTCATAATTATACATTATTTATTATTGTTACTAGGCATAATGAGCCTAAATAAGCGGGAAGGAGACGCGGGTGCGTTCGAGCCGACATTGTATGGCGATCCGCGATGAATGTCCGCGACGATAGCGACGATTAAAATACCAATGACGAAGAATCGGGCTTTTCATAGTCCTAATTAGCAATATCGCTTACGTTGAAAGGAGTGCGAGCGAAAGGCCGGGGTTTTGGAGAGAGGGAGAGAGAGGGAACAAGACACCTCGACGTCGTCGACCAAACAATGCGCCAGTCCCACGTAATCACTTTCAACCACGTGCTGACGCGCGTTATATCCACTGGACGCGGAGCCTCCTACCGTAACCGAATCGAAGAGACGAGACCGCTGCGAGACGAAACGAGAGAGAGAGAGAGAGGAGAGAGGGTGAGGAAACGACACGTACGGTCCAATCTATCACAGCATTTGACGCTTCATGATTGGCTAATCGGGAAAAGTGAGCGGCGATCATAATGACTAGAGCATCGATCGCGAGTCGCTCGGGTGATGTTAATTAAGGGGGGAGGGGCGGGGATTAATAAGGAGCTCGATCATTAATAATAACAACAAGTTGATGGATTAGAATTTCACTCGAGAGGCAATGGTCGATCGGCTCTCTGTCTCCGACCTCGTAAAGTAAAAAAAAAAGGTCCCGAAAATAGACGAGGAGAGGGGCCCGGGTCGTTATCGGGGTCAGGGAGAATCGCTTAATTAAGTGGAGAGCTCGAGGACCAACGAATTAATCGCGCTATCTCGAAGGGGTTATCTGCCGGGCTATAAATCAGCGGCGCTTTATACGCGACTGAGGCCGCGTGCTCGAGGGTCGATGACTACCTAATCCTAGGGGGGCGTCCTTTTGATACGCGTGTCGCGCGACTCAACCGAGGGTCGGAGGAGGCTCCCCGAGCTCCGGCCCCGAGCTCCGGCTCCGGCTCCGGCTCCGGGCTCTCAATAATTCGGACGCCCGCTAAGTGGCCCGCCACTTTCTCGCCTTTGCTCTCCGCTCAACCGCCCCGCCCAATAACCATACCCTCCCCGCAGCCACCGCGCCCCTCATTTACTACCTACCCGTCCTTTTTTCTTTTTTTTACCCCAATCGTCTGCCGATCTGTCGCATATGCACCTTACGATACATGCAAATCCACGAGCTACGTGGACGGCGATCTAACCAAAAGCTCATATTATTAACCATCGCACAGTCTCAGAGCTCCCGTTTCCATTAAACCGCATGTACCACTGGACCTTGGCTGACAAATTTATATGATGGCATCCATAATACCATCACTGATTCACTAACATAATTTTCTAAGAGCATTATATTTATTTTTTTTTTTTTTTTAATGGAATTTCCATGCTTAGCGCCCCATAATACAAAGAGAGACGTATCACATATCCTAATGGAAAATTGTAATATTACAACGACGTTCGATGTCTCCGTCTGATCTAATTTATTATTTATAATATTTATAATATTTGTCCTATCCGATTTGTCATATATTGTTTTCGTAATCGAATTGCACTTCAAAATCCAATTCGTACGCATCGCATCGAGCCGAGTAACGTCCAGTTTACGGAGTTCTAAGAAGTGCCCTTGACAAAGCAGTCGAACAACAAGTGAACATTGTCGCCTAAAGCCAGCCTTCGACAAGCAGTAGTGTGCTTAATTATTCGTTTTTGATATTTTATCGTAGAGCATAGGATAGAGCGGCCGAGTGCGTGTGGAGTAGGAGGAGTGCCACTCTAGGGAATAATAGAAATTAGATCGGCGATGGTAAAGCGGCGTTTCTCTCGAGCGATTAATAAAATTGGGAAAAAATGTATAATCCAAGGACGTAATAATTTGCGCGTCGACGTTTGCTCGACGTTACCGAGCTTACGTGTCGCTCGTTAGAATATTTTGTAATTGTTCTTTTTATGCCGTTGCTGCTGCTGCTGCTGCTGCTGCTGCTGCTGCTGTTGCTGTCGGTGCGATCGGCAAGGGTGAGAAGGGCGAAAATGTAAAAGTTTAGAAGGCCCGAATAAATAGAGGAAATAGAGGAAAGAATAGAAGAGAAGAGAAGAGAAGAGAAGAGGGCGTTAGGGAACGAGAATAAATAATAATAATAATAATAATAATAAAGGGCGGGTTATGAGGACGGAAAGCTCATAAAGTAAGGAAAAAGTTTAGAAATGAAGGATACGATGGCATGAGGTTGATAAAGACGAAGAGCTGGAATGCAAAGGTTCTGTGAGAGCGGGGTATAGATAGATCTCGGGTGAGGGTCGTCGAGGTAGTTGAGGTCGTGGAGGTGGTTGGAGGTGGTTGGAGGTGGTGGAGGTCGTGGAGGTCGTGGAGGAGTATGGGGACGGCGGGCGGGCGGGCGGTCGGGAGGGAGGGAGGGAGGGAGGCGGCGACTCGGTCAATGGAATAATATTGGGGCATCCTTTCACGCGGACTCGACGGAAGCTAGAAGACCTCATCGGGCGGGGGTATGCCGCTCTCCTCTATGTATGGCATCCGCGCACTCGCCCCCTCAGCCCCTCGAACTCCGAGCAATGCCGTTCCTATTGAACCCCGTCGGCGCGCTCCAGCTCATGTACGTGTACCGGAGCGACGATGGGGTAGATGGGGATTTATCACGCAGCTTTCAGCCGCTCCCCGGGCTCAAAGCACCGCGTCTGCCCTGAAAGCGCCCAGATTGATAAAAGAAATAATAGAGGTTGCGCGATGGGTTGGCGGCGGTGGCGGCGGTGGTGTGTGGTGGTGGTGGTGGTGGTGGTGGAGGTGGTGGGTGGTGGAGTAGGTGGAGGTGGTGGTGGTGGTGGTGGTGTCGGTTGGGGGGATGGGGGTGGGGGGTGGGGGTGGGCGGATAGTCGATCTGATACGGTACCGGCGAGTTTTCGCCGACCTCGCCGAGGACGAGACCGACGAGTGACAAGGCGCTGGGAATCGGGGAGTTAAGCAGACACGTCCCGCCGAGCTATCAGAGTCGGGAATTTCGTCTTCCGGATTGCTAAAGAAACGATCCCTTTCAGACTCTTTCATATTCCTTTCTCCGGATTCCTTTGCCCTCCGACTTTGCATCCATTTCCCCGGGGTTTATTTCTCGATCGCCGCCCTCTCGCACCGGCTCCCTTCGTCCCCTTCGTCCCCTTCGTCCCTTAAAGTCACGTTATTCCTTTACGATTCCTTGCACCTTGTGTCGCCGCACGTCGAATTGTCAATCATTCCTTGACCTTCGGCCTCGAGGGCAACCGAGCGCACCCATGCGCCCTTATAAACACGCGCGATGACCTCCCGTACGTCCTCGGATGTCAATGCAAAAACAACGAACAAGAAAAAAGAATTTCATTTAGGGAGCGGAGGAATGGAGGGTCAGGAGGAGCTGTGGCGGAAGGGAAATCCGTTTGTCGGGCGAGTCGTTCTTTATTAAAATTATGAAAATCCTAATAATGCCATAACTCTGGGCTCGGTCGGGGTCTCCGGGTCGGCGACGTTGCGGTCGAGAGCGAGAGTCAGACGGCGCCTCGGCGTCAAAAGGAGCGCTAAAAGAACAGGGGCTGCACGCGACGGCTCCGCTGCACCGCAGTCCCGTATATTAAGGGCTTTGGGGGGTATGAAAGGCGCGGGTAGGGGGACGGAAATACGTAAAATTGGAATGTCCATTGATCCGTGGGGGGAGGGGGGGAGCCGAGGCACGTGAGAGACTCGCGGGACACGTAGGAGCAGTGAAAGGAGCCGCGTACGGTCAGACCTTCGTTCGTCACTTATCACACGAGTACTCGCATAAAGCCTTGGTTGGCATCGCCCATCCCCTCAACTAGGACGAGCTCCTAGTCTCTCGCTCGTCGTACTTGCGGCAACGGTGGTGGTGATTGCGGTGGTGATTGTGGTGGCGGTAATGGTGGCGATGGCGATGGCGGCGGCGGCGGCGGCGGTTGTTGCTTGGAGGAGGGGTGCCGGGACGACGACGGAGGGAAGATGGGTTGGGCGGGCGATGGCGGAGAGGGACGGAGGGAATGGTGGTGGGATGGGAAAGAGGATGGGTTGGGGGGGGGGGGGGTACTATAGCCTATGACTTTAATCAGGATGAATAAAGCGAACCCTTTTCGCGGCGTCCGCAGCGCCACGTCGACGCGAAGAATGGAGATGAGGATGTAGCCCGTGAGTATCGGCATTGTTTCCAAACAAAGCTCCCCGGCCTTTCATATACCCATCCCCGAGCCCACCCTCTACGTACACACGAATCTCGTACACAAATGTACCGCTACTGCGAGACTCCAGTACGACCGCCAATGCCGCCACCCCCAACGGCTTTTCAGTCATTTGACACGCAAAGAAGTCAGGCCAGCGCATTGTCGGTTACCGCCGCACCATTGTTGCCACACTCCCACCCCCACTGCCACCCCAACCCTTACACACCAATACTCCATCCATCCATTCGTCGAATACAATTTCTGCATCTTTCTTCGTCGCCTCCTTCTTTTTTCTTCTTCTCCTTCTTCTTCTTCTTCTCCTTCTTCTTCTTCTTCTTCTTTTCCTTCTTCTTTTCCTTCTTCTTCTTCTCCTTCTTCTACTTCGTCTGCGCTTTCCTCCCCTTCGTTTTCTTATTATGTTGCTTCTTCTGCCCACCCACCCTACCAACCCATTCTCCACCATACCCATCTTTTTCTCCTATGCCTGCGGGTGCGCGCGAGCTCTTTCGGTTTCTTTCAAATGTACTTACTCTCTTTATCCGCTGCCGAGGGAGCAGTGGGATGGTACTTGTTGTGTACACCCCTGAACGGCCCGCGCATAAAATAGCGCAGTTCGAGTCTCGAGTCAATTTCTGCGCCCTGTAAATCTCGACTTCTTACTATATCTTCCTCCTCCTTTCCCCTACTTCTCCGACCCCCCCCCCCCCACCCAGTCCCTCTCTCTCACTCTCTCTCTCTCTCTCTCTCTCTCTCTCTCTCTTACCCTTCGCCTCGTCGTCATCGTCGTCGCCGTCGCCGTCGCCGTCGCCGTCGCTTTTTATATGCAGATGAAGTATACGAGTCGGGCAAAGGGTGTAAATTTTGTGGTCTCGATGGCTCAAATATCTACCTCGAGGATAAAGGGAAAGCGGATCCTTTCATAATGTTATCTAATGCTTGACTACATTCCTCTGGAACGTCGCGTGCATTGAAAATAAGGAAATCTAACGGGTCTGTATTACCTCGCTTCTTACGTACGACGCCTACGGGATATCTTCTGATTAACGCGAGCCTTTATCGTGAGTAAAAAGTATCGAATATTGCCGAGAGAATGTACGGTTCGCCATTCCAACGACGACGATTCGCAAGGCTCGCGTACTGACGTCAATTCCGCCCGACATCCGGTAAGCGGTGTCGCATAATGGAGGTCAAAGGGACAAAACCGTGCGTCCGAGCGACGTTCGGTCGTGGTCAATTGAAAACGTCGAATCGAAATTGATGGCGAAAACCGAAAAGCGAGAGCCTCCTGTCTTCGTCGGGGACAATTTGAGACTGGATTGACGTTATTGGGACGATGAACTAACGGTGGAGAGAAAGAAAGAAAGAGATCCGACGGCCAGGTTAGCCTAAAGAGATTGAAATTCGGCGGGACCGGCAAATTAGGTTGACTCGAGGAATCGTATGCACAGGCACGTGATTTGTCATGGCCTGTGACTTCACGCGGGGGCGAGTCACGTGACGAGTCACGTGAGGGCCCCTTCGTGACGCATCGGCACAGATGGGCGACGAGGGGAGACACAGGTGGATAAGCGACCTGGTGCCTGGAGTCTAGTAGCTCTTACGGTGACGGGTGACGGTCTCTTCCTCGATCGTCTCCGAGGCTCGGCGGTGCGGAGCGCGACACGTGCACGCGATCGGCGGCTACGCGAGCAGACATCCTCGGGGGAGGTTGTTATTATTAAAATACGTTGAATGGAACTGTCTCGAGGTGAGCTTGGATTTCTCAGGCTCTCTTTGAGTCTCGGCTTCTTCTTCTTCTCTCTGTCAAATTTAATTTTAAAATGACCTTCTACTCTCCACGGACTTTGAACTTACAGAAATGTTATTACATTCAAGTGAGCTGTTTTTTCTTATTTTTTCTTTCTTTCTTTCTTTCTTTCTTTCTTGCTTTCTTTCTCTCGTTCTTTCTTTGTTTCTATCTTTTTTTAAAGAACCAAAAGGCTCGAGATTATTCCGCCAATAGGATTAGACGCATTAGACGCGCAAGGATAATGAGGCTAATGTCGGCGGCTGTCTGCGTTAATAATTTTTGGGCATTTAATTTAATTTAATGGGAACCGAACTCTTAAGTCGGACTTTTAAGAGCCCTTGCCTGTACAATAATAAATACCACGGGGCAAATTCGTGGGAAAAGGGTTTAAAGTTTTATAGGCAGCTCCGAGCAAGTAAGCTCGAAAAAAAAAAAAAAAAAAAAAAAAAAAAGCGAATAATTATAGAGATAAAATCAGTTTCGAGGAATGTTTTCGAGGGCGCGCACGCGTTTTTGGGTAAATTATTAAGTGCGTAATCCCGCTTCGCTTTATAATGCGAGCGCGCGCTTTGCAATCGGGCAAATTGATATATTGTCAGAAAGAGGCGACGATGGCGACGAGTGCGCGGAAGGGGGAGGGGGATGGGGGTGGCTGTTAAATGTTTCAAACTTCCGTGACGTAGAAAGGAGAAAGACGGAAGAGACTCCTGGTGCGTTGTACTATGTCTTTCCGGGCGGAGAATTAGATATCGACGTAATAAATACGGCACAGCTCGTATACTAATGCAAAAATAATATTCGTAATGCCATGGAGATGGGCGATAATGATCCCATCGAGATTCCATCAGTCGCAGGAGTACAGCTGATTAAACAACTTCATTACCTCGCAAAGTCCACGAGTCCCGGTACTGCGAGTACCTTTGTACAATTGTAAAATTCATTGCATGTTTTACGATAAGCGGCTCGTATTCCTGTCCTCCGAATGCTTTTCTAGTAATTATATCGAGGCTCCTCTATTTCCTTCAGATGTACCAACCTCTTTGACGCGACTCTCATTACACGAGCCCCTGCAAAGTGTATTAGGTGTTGCGTGTGCGCGCGAGCGCGCGTGTGTCTATTTGCTCGCTCGATTGATTAAGCGCTCTGGTCCGATACTCTGTCCGAAAGTAAAGTACCGCGTCGAACCTAATGTAATATACGATATCCCTAGACTGGCAGCGCCGACGGCGACGGCGACGGCGACGGCGACGGCGGCCATCGACATTTAACTCGAGCCCCTCCGTCGTTACACGACAATACCGTATATTGCAATAACCATTATAGACTACAGTTGAACTCTCCGCAATTATAATGAGAGAAACGTAGAAAATAAATAATGTAGCCGAGTATTTCCGAGATCTTCTTCGGCAACAAAAGAAAATCATGCTGCGCTACATATACGTATGCGTACACGTATATACGTATAAATGTGTGCGCGAGTGCGAGTGCGCGCGCGCGCGCGCGTGTATATATATATATTTAGTACGTAAGGCGAGCGGCGATACGCACAAAAGGAAATAAGGATAAAAAAAGAGAAAAGTAAAGAAATGGGAAAACAAACGTACATGGAAAAAAACAACAATGAAGTAGAGGAAAAGCTTTTGAAAAGATCGCGAGTCTGAAGAAAGCGCGGAGCCGTAGCTCTGAAGAAAAAAAAAAGGGAGAAAAAAAATACAAAGAATGACCTCCCCGTCTCTGGACCACTTCCACCCCCCCCCTCCCGGCCGCGTCATCATCCTCGCGAGCCTCTAGCTGCGACGAGTAGAGCGGGAAGAGAGCGCGAACGAGCGGAGCCTTTGCCCGCATCGCGAGGGCTCCCTTCCATTCCTATTAATAAGTAGGAAATACCGGCCGACCACTCGGTCCCTCCGGTTTTACCTAATTCTAATCCCTAACCGGGATAAAATCGATACGCCCTATCGGGCGCATTGAGTCAAGTACAAATCCCATACTCTGTTAACGCCGTCATCTCCTGTATCTCTTTGATATTTTCATTAAATTTACACGGCCCTTACCTCTAAATCCATTCGCTGCGCATGATCTTCAATGCCTAAACGCGCCACCTAAATTACAACGACGGATTTTTATTATTATTTTACTTTACTTTCGCCTCAAAAGTATCGAAACGCTTGACAGGGGAAATTCAAATTCTCTTTGCATTATTCCAATTACTGAACAATGGATTAAAATTGGATCAAGTCGTCGATCAACGGATCAGCTTCTAGCGCACTCCCGTATACATGTGCCTACGTGTACGTACATTCGAGCAGATGCAGAGGCATCTGTTGTTTCAACCCTACTCTTATATCTCATTTATTCGTAAATCGTTTACTTAGATTAGCGTATCCTTATCATTCTCTGACTCAGTGAGCTAGATTCTAGTTAGATACTTGATGATCCCTCTCCCTTCCCTCTCCCGTGTACAGATAGGCGATCCGAGTTCACGCATACAGCCTTACACTGATCCTTTCTTCCATCTATCTCTTTACCCTTCAAAACCTCCTCCCTTGAGCGCCCTCTCATGCACACACGCGCAGGTTAACCAGCCCGCTCCCTCTCTCTCACTCTCTCTCTCTCTCTCCCTTCGCGCGCGCGCGCGCGCGCGTACACGTAGATTCATGCAGATCTCTTTTGTCTAGGCGTCCATTCTCCAGCGCATTATCAGGCCTATTGTCCCTCACATTGTTACCCCCACCCCCACGGTAGTCTCATTGTTTTGCAATTTCACCCACTTAACCAATACGCCCATCCATCCTATTCTCTTTTAGCAGACTAACTCCCTCCCTCTCTATCGTCCTCTCCCGTCCGATTCCCTCACACGCGGACATTCCCTTCCGCCTCTCTCACCCTGTCTCTAAAACCCACCCTCGCTAGGACTCCTCTGTCCGACTATCACTGTACACGCGCACGCGCGCACAATGAACGGGCGCGTCCGCGAACGCACTCATTTTTATTGGCGGCCGCGTGTACAGCGTAGGAGAGCGGAGCCGATGCGAAAGAGTGCGACTCACTTCCGAAGCGCATCACCCCCAATAACCTTTCGCAGCCGGCGCGTGCATCGCTCAGCCGTAGAATGTTTCATATTTCTAAACTGACAGTTAAGTCCATTAACGGGAGCCGGTGAATTATTTCGCTTCTTCCGATGCTCCGCCGAACAGAGGGACGTTGCAAATAAATAAATAAATAAAGAAAGAAAGAAAGAAGAAAAAAAAAGGGCTCGACCGGCCCGTAATGCGTTGAACGCGCGCGCGCGCGCGCAGAGAGAGAGAGAGAGAGAGAGACGGGGATCGCATCTGCGGCCACACGATCTCATCTGCCCAGATGCTCGCCTACTGACTTTATCCGTTTGCGTGTCATTACCGTTTTACCAAATTACTTAATACCCACACCGCTGAGCTTAATATTAAAGCCTTTCGAATGCACGCAGACCGTAAGTGCTCTGCTTACAGTCTTTAAGACTCGACTCTACATTATTAAGGGTAAAAAAAGAAGAAAAAAAAAAGGAAAAAAGGAGTTTCTTAATTTATGATAGTAATGAAGAATGTATTGATGATGGCTTGCACGGGATGGGCTCGTATAATATAATTTTGAGGTTAGGTGAGGCGTGCGGCAAGTATATCCATCCGTTATGTCGATCAAAGAGTTTTGATGCAATTACGCCAAGTCGGCAAAGAGCCGAGAACGGGCTGTTAAAAGACGGGCTGTTAAAAAAAAAAAATATGCGAAGCGGGTACGGGATAGCACCGGGTAGTATAGGGGGCGACGAGAGGGGCGACGAGAGGGGCTACGAGAGGGGCGACGGAATCGTAGGGGCGGATGGACGGATGGGCGTAGGAGGGTGAGGCGAGCATAAGGTCTGGGACGCCGGGCGCCGTATAATCCCGAATCTAAAATCACTGCGTAAGATCGTGAGGAGTCGAGGGATTCGTGGGCGGGGTGTGGGGTCCAGGTGGGGAGCCGACTAGTCGGCCGCTCGTTCCAGACTCCCCGCAATGTTTTACAGGGCGTGCGTGGCAACTCCCACGCGACCGCACCAAAGCAGGGTCGATGCCTACAGACACAGAGTGTCGCGATCGCATAACGAGAGGAAGGGAGACGATGTACGAGGTTATTGGGGATACCGCGTACGTTACGGAGTCGTTTAAAGGCTTAATTGCCGACAATTGAAAGCCCCTTCGTTACTTTTGCCCCGCGTTCCCCTCCAACGTTTTCGCCTTCGATTCAAAGATCAGCTTCAATTCGCAGCTTGTATTCCCGTTTTTTTTTTTTTTTTTTTTTTTTTTTTTTATAACCTTTCTTCCTTTGCATTTTTATTCATAAGTGTCGGTGAATCCTGCTCGTGCGACTGCGACGGCAACTGTACTTAGGGAGCTCGGCGTGTTGGGATAATGACCTCGTAGCGGCAGTACGTAAAAGCGCTTCGTGCGATCATCGGGACTATTTAAATAAATATAAGCCCAATTGAAATCGTAGGAGTCGTGGGATGAGTCGCTTAGGAAAAGAAAAGAAATAGAAGAAGCTGCCGGGCGTAGATGCGGAAGACGGTAGATCTGATTTGCAAGGAGTCGAGGCGACACCGATAGCCAAAGAAATATTCGGCATTTTGAAATTTTGTTCTCGAGTCGCGAGTGCTCGAGAGGCTCTTCTTCCTACCCGGCTACGTAAACACCGTGGCTCCCGGCGTGGAAGGCATTGCGCTGGCAATGAATGGAGACCGAAGGAGAACAGGAGACGCGCGTACAATCGGACGATAAAGACGGAGCGGCGCAGTGGTTGGGTGGCGGGGGTGAGAGGGGGGAGGCGAGCGAGCAGGCGACACAGTCTCGAATGTAAGACACAAGAAACATAAAAGAGTTGCCATTATGCGAAGCTTAAATAACAGCGCGCGTTCACACATACAAGTAGCAGTGCTGCAGTGGAATTTCTATGGACTGTTTGTGGCGCTTTGCCTTTCTTCGTCTGCCCTCCCTCCCTCCCTCCCGCCCTCCTTCACCTCACCCAACCTCTGCGCCGCTCCCGTCGCCTCTATCGCCGCTCTTCTTGCGCTTTTTCTTCACGCTCGGCACTCTTTTCTCTGCCTACATTCTTTCCTCCCTCCCTCCCTCCCTCCCTCCCTCCCTCCCCTCCCACCCACCCACCTACCCACCCTTGGTCCCTTCGTTATTTCACGATGCCAAAGGAGACTAGCCTCTTCTCGTTCTCTTCCCGCTTTATTTTACCTTATTTAACGCGATATGCGCGAGGTCACGGAGATACTTGGCCGTACCTCCTTTTCTTCAAGATGCCCGTGCCTGCCTGTGAGGACAAATTTTTTCGCACATTCTTCACCGCTGGCTCGGCGAGGCCTCCCATTTTAAACTCCCTCCCTAACCCAACCCGACCACCCACCAACTACCCAGCACTGCCTGACTCCGTCCGTTTCTCCTACCTCTCAGCTTCCTTTTCATTAATAAGCTTAGGCCTCCGGAGTGCGGAGGAAAGCACGGAGGAGAGCAAAGCAGATGCTAATTGCCAGAGGTGCGCTGAAAGGGTACGTGTTTTCTCTCGTTTTACACACTCCTCTCGAGCATAAGCGCTTTCAGCGAACATTAACAGTCCCGTAAAATTGGGGGTAAGAAATCTTGTCGGCGGATTCTTTTGGAAAAGGTAAAGGAGGCGAAAGAGGCGAATGAGGCGAAGGGGGCGAAGGGGGCGAAGGAGGCGAAGGTGGCGAAAGAGGCGCAAGAGGCGAAGGAGCCGAGTCGTAATGCCCTTTTGTCATTTCATTTAATCTCCCGATAAGTAATCGGAATTAGCTTGAGTGGCAAATAAATTTGGAGGAGAGGTGGTGTGACAATGTCTGCGCCGGGGACGTTAAGCCATTTAAACAAGTAATTTAATACCCGACCCATTTAATGCTTAATGCTCTATCCATCTTCACTTGGACTATCTATTTCCCACTTCGTCTCGCCTCGTCAAATACGCCTTAATGTAGCGGCCCGCAGGGTTTCGCGGGCAATCAAAACAAAACAAAACAAAACAAAACAAAACAAAAAAAGAAAAAATAAAAAAAAAATGCACGTACACATTGTGCACCTGCTGAGCTCGTCAATTACTTGTCGATCGGGCTTAGCTTGTAAGTAACTGGGTGAATTAACTGGGTTCGGAGTAAGGCCAATGTAGAATCAGTCGATCGATAGTAAAAATTGAAAAAACAAGAGAAATAGAACGGCGGCCCCGGTAACGGACGTAATGCCGGAGCCCGGGAAATCTAATGGTACTCCGGGTCTGGGAGGGAGGGGGTGGGGGGTCATCGACCATCGAGGGCCGGTAAAGCGCGCGAGGCAAAATGACGAAAGGATTGGCGGAAGAGCCGTGAGGGAGTGAATTATCCAGACTTGGGTTAAATGCTTGGGTAGGGTAGAGGTGCGCGTGGCTGCTCCTTCTTACCCCGAGGGATCGAAAGGCTCCTCGCATACAGAGAGGAGTCTGGATCCGCGAGTCTCCGCGCGGGGATAACGGGAGCCCGGGACAATGGGTTCGGGCCGAGCTCGGGCTCGACAATGTGCCCGTGTCCCGAGTATTATTGCCCGCGGGCTTACCATCTCCCGCCGCTCACGGATTCTCACTTTCTCCCCCTCCCCCCCTTCCTGCCCCAGCCACCACTCCGCTCCGCTCATCGTCCTAACGCCGAGCGAGAGACAAGGACTTTTTCGAGGCCCCGGTCCCTCTCACCACGAGCTCGAATTACTTCGTCTCGAGGCGACGTCTCGAGATCGAGCCTCGATCGGACATCCAACTATTCTTTTTTCGAGTACTCGGAGCTTCGTTATCGCGCGGAAGACGAACTCGAACGAAGCCGATGCCTCGTCTGCCTCCGACTGCCAATAAATAACGCAAATCGTCGTTACGTTCGTTTGTCGAACAATTTTGTACGACCGAATCCGCTCGATGACAAAAAAAAAAAAAAAAAAAAGAAAAAAAATAATAAAAGCTACTCGATCAATCGTCATCAAGTGCCTGGTCCTTCCGAATCGATCCTTACACTTTTGTACTTGTATCGGCGCTCGATAATGTTGATTGTAGACCGGCCAAGTGTTATACGCCCGTTAGAGCATGACCCGTTAGCGAATGTCAAATGGTCGCGGGGAAGCACTTTGCCGATGATCTTAATAAATCAATGCGCTGATGCTTGATTGAAACAATTGTAATCCCTGATCCGCAGGACGACTCTTTCCACTCAACTTCATTGCGAATGGCCGGATTTGCAATTTTAATGCCAGGCCTCTAATTAATATACATCCCTATAGATTCTTAAATTCTTGCATTATCGTATGCTGTTTAACTAAGACAACTCAATCCTCTGGGTGGCTCTGTTTACGAGCATTATTGAAACGCTCCGTCTTATGACGTCGCCGAATTAATTCGGCAAGCATTAAATTCTACTGCAATACGCCCTCGATGCATTATTTGCAATAAAATTGCCGAAGCTTATGTCGTTCGTTATTCATCTCGATTATATTCTAAACGCGTTTTATTTTTCTTTCCTCGCGAGTATAACTCTCCTTCGTCTATAATATATACGATAAAAGATTTTTTTACATCCAATGTCATTGCGAAGTCGTGAATTTTAAGCTCATCCCGGTACCGGAATTCAAACGTATTCCCTACGCCGCTGAGGTAATTACTCACGGGATAAATTATATTTTTAACGATCGAAGCCTTTCAAATGTCTCTTGGCAAAAATTCCGCATAAGGGCTCGATTTTTTCTCACAGCTTATCTATGAGCATCAGAAAAATTAAGAGCTCACGAGAGACTCGACGACTTTAGAAATAGAAACCTACTACACTATAGCAACAACAAAAAAAAAAAAAAAAAAGAAAGAAAAAGAAAGAAAAAGAAAAGAAAAACATAATGAAAGAGAAAAGGCAGAATGTACAATTAACGTTATTTTGAATACAGAACATAAGTGCGTCACAAAAGAGTTACATTAAAAGAACACGCAAAGAGAGAAGAAAGAAAGGAAAAAGAAAGAAAAAAGTAGCGCGCGGAAGAAAAGAGAATAAAAAAGTGATAAGGGAAAGGAGAAGAATGAAAAATAAAAAAAAAAATAAAAGAAGAAGAAGAAGAGGAAGAAGAAGAGGAAGAAGAAGAGGAAGAAGGCGACGACGAAGTGGGAATGCAAGAAGAAGACAAAGAGGGCTTGATAAAGCGATAGAGCAAGCGAGAGAAGAATTAGAGAGACTGCGAGAAATGAAATGAAGGGAAAAACGTACAAAAGAGGAGACCAGAGCAGAGGGAATAAGAAAGGAGCGAGCGGGCCGGAGTGAGAGAGATGGAAAGGAGTCTGTTTGCAGGTTACGCGAAAAAGAAGAAGTACGTGCACGAGCGTACACATACCATCGCACAAAGCGAAACGGTCCCACTCTCGTCCTCTCTTTCTATCGCGCGCGCGCGCGCGCGCGCACCGACCCAGTCACTCGGTCTATCTCTCTATCCTCCCCCCGCCTTCCCCCGCGCCCCTGTCTCCCTCTTCGCCCAAGCTACCACCCATCCACCCACCCATCATCCCGCCCGCACTCGCTCTCGCTCACCGCTCTCTTTCTCTCCTCCCGTCCGTCTCATTGTGTCGGACGATTGTCTTAGAATAATGGCGGAGACTCACAATAGTGACTACAATGCTTGCTCGTCTAACAATGCGGTGACGTCACGCGGCGCGAGCGCCCACCGCTCGTCTATGTGAATGCGAGTGCGCTGGAAATCGCGACAGAGCCGTCCTCCTCCCGCCCCTCTCCGCTACCGCCATCGCCCATCCACCACTACCACCACTACCACCACCGCCACTACCGCCACTACCACCGCTACCATCGCTACCATCACTACCACGACTACCACGACTACCACGACTACCACGACTACCACGACTACCACGACTGCCAGGACTGCCACGACTGCCACGACTACCTCTCGCCCTCTCTTTATTTTCTTCCCCTTTTATTTTTTTGCCATTACACCCCTCCTCCCCCCCCGGCAGCCGAACAGAGCGCCGGCCGAGTACACCGGCTCCGGGCACACGTACCCACACCGACAACGGCTACAGCCGCGCTTTAGCGCCACTTTGCGTCTGTTTCCTGTAGGTGCGTAAATTCACGAGCGGGATTATCGAGAGACTGAATTCAGGGTGCATGTATTATATTGGCGACTCCTAGCGCGAAACTGTAATTACGCAGGCATGCTGAAGGTGCACGTACGGGCTTTAAGTGAATACTTCGAAGCGTTGCCCCGTACTTTCGTATCCCGCACAACGGCGACTACCTCCGCCATTACCCAGAGCTTTCTAATAAATAATTCTTCTTCTTCTTCTTCTTATTATTATTATTATTACTATTATTATTATTATTATTATTATCATTATTATTATCATTATTATCATTATAATTATCATTATTATTATACGCGTGAATTTAAAGAAAAAAATTTTTTTTTTTTTTTAATTTTCTATTGTTTTAATGGGCGGGTTACGGTAAGGTGGGTGAAGGGAGGGCGGATGGGGGGGATACTACAATTGTATTACCCCCTGTAAGAACAGTAAAGATAGTAAGTTTTGGAGAATTAAATAGAAAACTTTGAAACACCAGGTATAAAATATACTCTTTTGTTACAAAGATTTTTTTTTTAATGTTTTTTTATTTTATTTTGTATTTTTTATTTATTTAGTTGTTTTTTTTTCTTCATTATTTGATACTTCTAACGTAATGGGAGAAACATTTTTCAAGAATTTTAGATAAAAATAAAGTAAGAACCTGTTTTTCTTATCGCACAAAACGCTCGTACTGTTTAAACGAATCAACGACGCATTATTTAAACAAATTCAAGCATTCGAGTTAAGTTTTGTTTCATAACAAATACACATTTAAGTAAAAAAAAAAAAAAAAAAAAAAAAAAAAAGAACTGTTTTCACAATACGTAAATATTCCTTGAAAATGTTACTACATTCTTCTTTAGCTGTGTACTCACTTATAAGCAAGTGTTTCTGTGTATGGCTTTATCACCTCCTCACCTCCTCGAATGTACATTGTAATTTATACGAATTACCAATCTGATCTGATGTAAAAAAAATTATAAAATCGTTTGAAAATTACACATAAGCGATTCACTATTCGTACAGGAAACGAATAAAAAGAAAATCTATGTACATCTCGAGTACATATATATATTCATTACTTTTTCCCCATTACTTATTCACAGATAAATTACCAGACTTTTAAAAAATATTTGTCTACATATATCTGATGAAACAGATTAACGGTCCAAATTTCTATATACTTTTAATCTTTTTTTCCCCTCTTTATATATTATAATGTTTTTCTTTTAAACGCCAGTAAGGAATTCCCTAGAAAATAATTCTTTATCGCAAAATCATTTATTGAGGATTAATTATATTAAGATCGGGTTAAGATTAAACGTTATTAGTGTAGGTAAAAATCCTCTTCCCTCTCTTCAACTTATTTAGTATTCATATATATTTTCATATTGCATTTGATACATCGATTTTATAAATTACACATTAGCCGAGATCCTTTAATTAGATTGATTTACAAGCAAATGTCGAAGAATTCTTATAAAAAAAATAAAAAAAAAAAAAAAAAAAATACACTTTCCTTGAAGAACTTTTTTTTTTTTTCACTTTACAGAAGAATTATAGAGTTAATTATAGAGTTGCTGTTATTAAAAGCATAGAAATACAGAATATAGTTTTGCTACTCGCTACTCGCGTGCAAAGTATAAGTTATTTATATAATTCACTTGTAAACTGACCACAACATCTTCAAAGGCGAACGGATTCACATTACCTTTGTCGATGGCAATCTAAATAGGTACGTTGTTATTGGTTTTCAATACTAAGTCTTACATTCAAAATGTACTCGATGCTCTTACCGGCATTTTCATACTCAATATATAAATAATATCAATAATATAAGTCTCTGCGATAAAATCTATTGGTTCGGAAGGGGTGAGGTGAGGGGGAGGATAATGTTCATCAGAGATTCCATGTAATATCGACGGCTCCGCTTCTCCATATATTCGGATCTGCCGATTTCTGATGGGGATTGTGTGACCTTGGCCTTTCTATGGAACGGCTCCAAAGCTGCGTCCAGCCCCCATAGAATCTCTCGTGGAGGGAGGGACATCGCCAGTAAAGTCCCGTTTGCAGCTCGATTCTTCGCTCGTGCAAGATAATATGGAGAACGTTACAGGCTTCCAGACAGGCTGAACTCCTCGCTTCAGGTTTGCCTCTTTTTTCATTACTATTATCCTCCTCCGCGCAGTGCGAGAGAACGAAATCGAAATTGTCGACGATTTCGCGAAAGACTTTCGTTCGCCCGAGAATATCGTCTTTATTCGTCCAGCTGATGAACTCCGCCCCCGTCGGTCCCTACGAACGTTAATTCCCATAACTCCTGCACATACACACAAACGCACACGCACACGCACTGACGGCCACCATTTTTCTTTTTCTCTTTTTTTTCCGTAATAACGGTTTTTAAAATCTAAAGTGTTTTCCAGTTCATTATAAAAAAAAAAAAAAAAAAAAAAAACACTTAATTGTAGAAAGTACCGATTGGAGTTTAGAGAATTGCAGAAAAATGCAGAGAAAATATTATATTACTTAGAAAACGCGTACGAAGGCATTTGTTATTACAAAAAAAGAGAGAGAGAGAGAGAGAGAGAGAGAGAGAGAGAGAGGGAGAAATAATTCTGTAGGCCTGATCACACCGATAAAGTACTTTATAGAGGTTAAGAAAATTATTATTATTATTATTACTGTTGTTGTTGTTGTTGTTATTGTTATTATTATTATTATTATTATGTATTAAAGTATTTTATTTAGTTATATAAATGCGTGAAATGGTAACGTACCGTTAGAGGAGAAGCGTCAGATTTAGATGCCATCCTGACAATTTACATCCAGACTATTAAATTTCCCGAATCATTCTGCTTGTTGTGCTTTTATGTATCTTCTATTCCGTTCTTGTTTACATTTCGCGACCCCCCCCCCCACTATGTCGAATAACACGGTTAGCTCGAGTCGAATACTGATACCAACGACTTTTATTTAAAAAAAAAAAATTATTTTCATTCGATTGTATAACGTATAATAAGAAATTTTTACCATTTCCACACAATACTTAATTAGCAAATTAATAGAAAGAAGATTTTTATTATTTTATCCTGGTGGTTATGGTCGAAGCCATTTTTTTCCCCTTCGATTTTACATTGTAGAGTGTACAAGTTGAATTGGAGGGGAACGGAATTGATGAAGAAAAGACCATTTTACGTGAGACTTTTAATTTATATAATTTATTACCTTGACGTGTAACAAGGTTATAAGGAGTTTTAAGAAATGTTGCAATTACAAAGAATGGGGAGCGAATCCCATATGCAATGAGCGTAACGATATTTTATTTTTAGTCTTGCGCTGCTTCATAACCGTCAAGGCGGTTATGAATAAAACAAATAATAATAATAATAAAAATTATTATTATTATTATTAGTATTATAACGAAAGTAAGCAAGTAGTTGCCTTTAGCGGGAATAGCTATTAGGCGATCGCTGAATGCGATGTATTCCATTGCTATTATCGAAGAAAGTAGATAAATAATTAGATAAATTATTAAAAATAAATTTTAACAAAAGTAATTCGTCAACATCGCGGAACTCGCCTAATGTGCAAATTTCTGTAAATAGTTCGGGTATTGTTGGTAATTCGTAATTGGTAATTAAATAGAAGGATTGTCGATTAGGTTGGAGCGCCACTGCGAGTAGATAACCATTGATTTACTTTTGATAATGATTGAACGAAAGGGATTCTTGGGTAAAAATGAAATTCTTTCCTGCGTGTTCCTGGGAGATGACGAGAAACGGTTAATTAGTCCTTTCCGGTCGAGGCTGCGTTCGCATTCAACTATCGAGTGTGATTCATTTGAATGTTGAAAGCTCGTCGGGAGGGGCGTGGGGAGGTGGGAAGGGCAAAGAGTCGTTTACGTATGAACAGTTGCCGAGGGAAGGGGTTGGGGGTTGGAGGGGGTGAGGGTGGGAAGAGAATCGCTTAGCATCGAAAGCCATAAAAGCCTTTCGTAAACTTCAATTGTGCGTTTAGAATGCACGGAGAAGGTATCGCGTGCGGTCGGCTGTGACGTCGAATCGAAATCCCCCGGCGTGAGGGGGCGGGGGCGCTCCGCCTAAGGTCAGTCTCGCGCATCCTACCTTTTAACCTTTTAGCTGCTTTACGCACTTATTAGGCGAAATGATAAGGCATTTATCATCGGATGCTCATTGTTAGACGGCCAACCGAGCGAAAAGCGCTTTGACTGTTTGACGCGACATAATAGAGCAGAAATAGGGGTAACGGACCCCTCCTCCTCCTCCTCTTACTCGGACGCTCCCCACCCCGATTACTATCCCCCTTGCATTAGCATGCGCGGGGCTCGTCTCATTGGACCGGCCCTAATGGTCGTACGTCTCTTTCGATAACTTGATTACCAGCACACTTACACATTTTTCACGCACGCCGTATCAATGAATCAAAGCCAAAGCTTCATCTATTTTCGTAACTTTGAACGTTTTTAAAAACCAGAGAATTTTAATACTTCTAGTACTACGTAATACTTCAATATCCTTAACTGTCAATTTATAGTATTTTTTACATACAATACGTACAAATACACGATTTATCGAAAATATTCGATGACTGCCTTATCGTCACCGACGTGATCTTTCTGCAACTTCATTTCCTTTTATAATTTTTTTTTTTTTTTTTGACCCAGTGCTACAATAACCTTTGGTTAATTAACGCGAAATGTCAGTTTATTCGGGGGGGGGGTAACATTTTACATTTCTGATATTTTCAACAACTTTGCATATTTAAATGTCAAATGAAAAAAATATTCTCAGCGGATCATTAACACAAATTACTATTCTCTGTAATATAACACGTTCAATCAATTTACAACTCCATAGGTATTCGATTCTTCGATTGCTTTCAAATTTTAATAAGATATTTTATCAAGTCGATAATTCGCTCATACGAGAACTCGCTTTGACATTATGAATTCTGATAGATAAATTTTTTTAAATATTCCATTATCTGTGGTAACAGTGGCTTTTTGTGGTAATACTTCAGAGATGTTTGAAAATTCGACAGAATTCATATTTAGGATAAAGTTCCGATATTTTTGTCCGAAGAACGGATATATATCCATGGGAATCGAAAACCATGAGTCAGACTGACTTTGGTATGAAATCGAAATTGAAAATGTGCTTACAAAAGTAAAATTTTCGAATCGTGAAATCGGGATAGTCTACGTAACATAGATAGAGGTAGAGCAATGGTAGCAATGGTAGCAATGGTAGCAATGGTAGCAATCGTAGCAATCGTAGCAATCGTAGCAATCGTAGCAATGGTAGAAATGGTAGCAATGGTAGCAATGGTAGTATTAGTAGCAGCGGTAGTAGGGAAAGGCTTGAAAAGACTGAGAGAGAGAGAGAGAGAAAGAATTTTACCCATTGTTTTTTATTTCCACCATGCGCCCGGCAACCCTACGATACGCATATGTAAATATTATATATGGGCACGTGCTTATGTATACCAAGACTCGGGAGCTGAAAAAATATCTGCTGATACATGCACGGAGAGACTGGGCAACTCGTAACCATTCGCTCATTATCCATCTATTGAATTTATAATAAAAAAAAAAAAAAAAAAAAAAAAAAAAGAAAGGAATTAAAACGCAGGATAAACATCGCCGGGATCAATTCACAAATATTTAATAAGTAATAATGGACGATTTCGTTATAACACAAATAGTAGAAAAAAATAATTAAACGCTAGTACACGAACTGATTAATTTTAAATTCTATGCCATTCTAATATTGTCGAACTTTTGTAATTATAACGTGTTAGATGCACGGCTTAGAAAAATATAGGAAAAATATAGGAAATATAGGAAGCAAGAAAAGGGATCGGCTTGTCAAAAGACGTTTTTTCGGGCAGTAGTAATCAATAAATTTAAATTACTTTCTAAATTTAGTCAATTGAAGCGCCACGAAAGTGGAATATCATTAAACGATCTTCAACGATCTTCAACGATCTTCAACGATCTCAAGCTATCGCGGGATACAGGATTGGACGAAGCGTTGATTGACGGGGAGGGGGAGAGGCCTGGATAAGAGCAAGGGCGATACGGTGGGAAGAGCCCGTTGTACGTATATTTATATATACAGATTCGTCGGTGTGCTTGTGCGAATGGAAAAAAAAAGAAAAAGAAAAAAAAAAAAAGAAGCGAGGGAGAGAAAAAAACGGAATGAATAGAAGGGGGGCGGAATTGATGTAACGCGGGAGTGAAGAGACAATGGTCGCGCTTCGGAATACTTGGGTAGCCAGGGGATCCCCAGGGAGGGAAGATCTGCTCTCTTACGACAATTTACCTTGTTATGGCACGATGATACGTACGTTCGATTGCTTTTAATGTGTCTACATGCGGTTTGCGAACGAAGGAGATACATTAGCACGTGTACGTACACAATGACTACGCGGAGTGGGGGGGGGGGGACTGACGATTCTCCCTTTGACATGACTAGGGTGAATACATGGATATCGGATTGAGATCTGCGTGATGCCGACGTCCAAGGAGCTACGCTCGCTCGCCCTGATAAATAGATTTCGATTATTTGCTACGTACTCGCATATAGGGCAGCCTTTCTTCCTTTTTCTATACAACATAATGACTATGTTCTTTGCGATTGATGGATTTCGGATAGAACGGAAGACCATTATCGGCTACGTTCGTTAAATTACTAATTTTCCTTGATCCTAACAAATGACTGACTCCGTAATTCGCTCGTACGCGAATCGAGAAAAACATTAATGGAAAGAAAATTATCCCCAACCCCTACCCCTACCCCTACCCCTACCCCTACCCCTACCCCCCCTATCCCTTCCTACCCCGAATGTTTACACAAGTCTTGAGTACACGAGCTTAGAAGGGCACGCGTTAAGTGAAATAAGTTCGTTTTTTGTAATCTAATTTTCTATCGAATGAAAAAGGTCGTCTAATGTGCAAGAAAGCGTTAGAACAAACCGATTCTTCCCAAAGGTTTTCAAATCTGTCGCTATTGCACACTGTATATGTATTCACAACGCGATTCATGCCATGACAAGCAATAATACTTCTTTTTTTTTTTTTTTTTTTTTTTTTTTTAATTATTTTACAGCAATAATCCTTATCGTATTGCGCATAATACGCGCGCACGAGAACGAAACGTATTGACTCGATTGTTCTTTTTTTTTTTTTCTTTTACAATACAAAGCCAGAGATATTATTCATTTTTTCCCATTTTCTTTTATAAATCAATTCATCAATTTATCCACTCTTTGCCCTGGAAGGACAATCGCGAAGTATAAGGAGAATAATCAGAAATCATCGTTTCAGCTCGCACGCGCGTACACATAACCCCCCCCCCCACACACACACAACCCGGTCTTTGAGCCACTCGTTCTATATAAGCTACATTATTTACAGAGTGATAAGTCTTCCCACTTGGAGTATGAACCTTTTCTCTCGGCTTTATTCCATTTCATTCACTCGGTCATTTACAAACGCTATTCTTACTTTAACGTCCATTTCTTTATTTGAAATTAAAGCAAACTACCACTGCAAATAGAAAAATACACACAAATGCCATCTTCCTTGTCATTTGCATTCGCTCCCCCCCCCCAAGCCCCATTCTATATGTAAACAGACGCGCTGCGCACGTAGCAGCGCTTTTCTACTAAGTTCCCTCTTTCATTTTTTTTTTCCCCCTCCCAAAAATTCTGAACGGCGCGCTTCAACGTGCAAGCGCATATCATAGTGATCGCTTTTTCAATGAAACCGTCGCGATCATTTTCCTTTACGTAAATCCATACCAGAGTCTCATGGAGACGCCGTTCTTTCAACATTGCAGACATTGTCGCTGTTTATATTCTTACGTTCGTAGAATGCGAGGGATCGTAATGGAGACATTTTTTATCTTCGGTTCGGTATCGCGGTATGGCTTGGTCGTCTCAATTTACAGATAGATTTGTATTACAGAATTATAAAGTTACTATTAAAAGTACAAGGGCGACGAAGCTGTAAATAGGTAATAATTACCCAGTCGAGCACTACTTCATTTTTATACATTAACCGATTTCCTTACTATTCTCTAGCTTTAGTATACGAAATTCAATGGTTAATTAAAAAGAGTCACTTATAGATACCACCCGTTCGTCCGATACCCATCTGACGCCATCAGTAATTGTTCATTGCATAATGAGGGAGAAAGAAGATCGATCTTCGAATGACGGACGCCAAGAAGCGAGCTCAACAATTACTTTAAGTAAAAGTACTTTATCCCAGAACGTCGTAAACAACAGTATTGAATGGTTGGCAAAATGCGCGGGCGGTTACGTTCGCGGCCAAAGGGGATAAAAGGGTGGGAGGGGGCCGACAAGAGCAATGATAGATCAGTTTGGCGACTGTGGTAGTATTTTCGGGGGGTGGGGGAGGGGGAGGATTACAATATTCCTGAAAGATTATGCGGAGTGTGGGAGCTCGGGCGCCTCCTTTGGAAAACGGGCGGAACGCGCACAAACGAATATCTTGAGAATCGCTCGGGCGCTTCTGCGTTCGCGGAGAGCCAGAGAGAGAGAGAGAGAGAGCATAGAGAGAGAGCGAGAGAGAGAGAGCGGGAGGGAGGGAGAGAGGGAGGGAGAGAGGGAGGGAGAGAGGGAGAGAGAGGGAGAGAGCCGTCATCCTCGTATCAATAGCACAAAGCTATCAGCGGCTCACCCGGTGCCCGGAGCCATTGTCCATCCGAAGATAGGCTTCCTTTGATTGCGAGCGGCGGTTCCCCTCGATCTATTCGACGCGCCGTTACGCCGCAACTCGCGTAATCCGCCATTCAGAGCTGCTTTACGGCTATAACGGCCCGACACACCTTACCCGCTCTAAAGATACGAACACGAGTGAGAGTGAGAAAGAGTGACAGAGAGAGTGTGTGTGTGTGTGTGTGTGTGTGTGTGAGAGAGAGAGAGAGAGAGAGAGAGAGAGACGGGAGGGGAGGGGAGGGCTTCTCGTTCCAGTTTTAGACCATCCGTGATCATCCCTCGCGCAGCGACAACTTTTTGATGACCGCGTGCGCGCGAGAAGGACACGGACACGGCACACGAGACTTGAGATTCTTCCTTTGACGTTATTTTATTTGTCACATATACGTATACATGTATACGCACGGTTTCTGTCATGTAGGATTATAGTGGGGCCGCCACGAGATCCGTCAAATAAAATAATATACGAACCGCTGCTCTCCTCCTCCTCCTCCGTCCAAAATCCCTCTCTTACAAGGTTACCCTTTTATCATTCATTTTTTCTGATTCATTAGTACTCTCTATCCAAGCTTTATTCTCTGTTTTTCAATCCCTTCCTCCTCCTCCTCCCGTACCCCCGTTCCTTTTTATTTTATAAAATTATATTTCCTACGGATCGAGCCTTCAACGGCAAATTCATTTCTTATGTATTTTTATTTTCCCTTAAATTTCTATTGTGCATTATTCAAACACAAGTCTCCGTGTATGTTGTATTACAATCATCATAAAAAAAATGGATCGCAAATAATAATACGACTCGAACGGCCGGTGAAAAACATTAGATTAATTGCTTTTCGACTGTACAATATCCGTTATAAATACATCAAAAGTAGCGTAATTAAGAAAATTCGGAGATTTTATAATTACTTTACACAACGTTAAATGCAATTATGGAATAAGTAAATACGCAATAATTATCAAACGTCTATTAATGATCGTGGTGAGTATTTGTTATTTTAAATAAACGTCACATTAGTGCGAAGGCAAATAAAGTACGTAATGAGGCGTAAAGCTGCAGTGGAAGCGCGCAATCTTCATACCAATCCTTACGCATACCTTTTTCTGAATACTAAATTATTTATGCATAGTAAAGGATTCGAGGAGTCGTAAGGAGCTTTTCTTATAATTTGAATTTACATTTATTTAGCTTTTTGAATTTTTTTTACGGACAACACAAAATAAAATGTTCCAATTATAAATGCTTTATACGTAATCTGTACTTCTCGATACAAGTACGAAGATTTTAATAATGAGCAGCGACTCCATTCCCTATAAATCGTGCTTCTAGCGGATTTCATATTTTTTCAATCTCTTAAGTTCTTCCTGAGATGTGATAAGAAGCGTCTCGATCAACGTCATTTACATGCGCCGACAAGGAAAAACGTTAACTAACGACTACTCGAGTTAATTTAAATATAATCCTATACTTGAATTTTTTTTTTTTCGTTGATTATTTGCATCACATCTATTAGTGGTAGTGGTAATAGTAGTAGTGAGTAGTAGTAGTAGTAGTAGTGAGTAGTCGTAGTAGTAGTAGTGAGTAGTAGTAGTCTCTGTATATAACCTTCGCTGTAGGGAAAATGAAAAAATTTCAACTATAGATCGAAGCCCTTTAGGTTTCATGAAAAGACTTCATGCAAGACGAAAGGAGAACTTTTGAAAAAAAAAAAAAAAAAAAAAAGAATAAAAAAGAGCCACTGCTTACGTACGTATGTCTTTATGTACGTATATGCAGAAGCGCACGTATACATATTTAAAAAAAGGGTCTAGAAAATATTTAGAAATCTGCGAGGGAATGAATAAGAGCAAATTGTAACTACAATGCGGCCCGCAAAGCAAAAGCAGGTTGAATAGCCTTAATAAACTCGCTGAATTTACAGAAATATTTCAAACCGAAATTATATATACATGTATAGGCCACAACGGAATCTTCTCTCTCTCTCTCTCTCTCTCTCTCTCTCTGTTTTTATTCTTTTTTTCCTCCTTGTCGTCGTCCCACCCCACCGGGTTCTTACGTCGGACTCCCTCTCTTTCGTGCTTCCCGATAGTCCGACCATCTCAGCCGGAATGAAATCCTAACGAAATCTCGATTCGTGCCTATGACTTTCGGAGCTCGAGGACTTCTTTTCTCTAAAATAGTCGCGTAATATTGCGATTAACGCGAATTTCACGATGTCCATTATACTCGACGAGTATTTGCCGAATGGAACGCGAAGAAAAGTCCGTAAATCAAAGTAACGAATGCATTGAAGTAAGTCTTTTTTTTTTTTTTAATTCCCTGCCCAAATCTTTCCTTTACTTCTAAAGAAAACCAAAGAAAACAATTAATACTGCTTTCCAGCTTTCTGCGTTCGATAGATGTTCGCTAGAATACAAAGTAATTGCAAATTTCCGACAAAACCGAGAGACGCGACGGAATATCGTATTCGGTATAATATGACATTAATTAAGGCCCGTTTAATTATTAGGGAATAAAGTAATTAATAAGAGCCTAATGGAGCAAATGAATAATTAGCAGGAGGTTTGGGAGGGTGGGGTGGGGGGGTGGATGAGTTATAACTAAACGTGTTTCAGGTAAGTACTTGCACGGGACAGTCGGGCTTCCAGGTAGCCGCATTGTCTCATAGGGTTGCATATCCATGGGCCTAACGTTACATCGTTGGCTTACTTAAGAGGCCGCCTTTCGACCCTTCCGCTAAAATTTTCCGGTAAAATGACAGGCATGGGGACGAGTGGAAAGCAGAATTGACTTGCACAACGCACATGAATCCTGTCAAGTCCGGTCGTCTCCGCTCCCAAGACTCTATTTCCTCGGTCATTAGCTCGTCGGCCTCGATCGCGTCAACCCGCCACTCTAACCACATTCATATTATTATTATTATTATTATTATTATAATCAGCTTCCGAAGGAAAATATTCGTGCGAGTCGTTTTTGTTGTCGTTGTCGTTGTTGTTGCTGTCGTTGTTGTTGTTGATATTATTAGAAGAGCGGGTAAGGAGCGGATAAGGAGCGGGAAGCGAAAGAATCAGGATGTCGGATTTCATGAACAACTCGGTATGCAACAACCAGTGCCCGAGCCTATCCTACGTGCTGACCTCGGATCTGAGCCCGTCGACGACAACGCTGAGCGGCTCCAGCAGCACGAGCAGCCTCAATTCGCTGTTCAATGACCAGGACCACGGGAGCATGAATTCGACCCCGGAGACGTGGTCGGAGATCGACAAAACCAGCACTCCCAAGGATATACTGAGCAACGCTCGCATACGCGCCTTCCTCGCCGAGGCAGGACAATCGCTCAAGGTAAGAGATATTTTTCTAATTACCGATTATTATAACGTAGAAGGCTTTTATCTTATTAAAGTCCAACCTCTTTAGCGCGCGATAGCGACGGAAGTCGCGAAATAAAATGCTTTCGAATAAATAACGTAAAGGTCGACGAACCGATCGACTTCGTCAAGTATCAAGATTACATTTCACAATAATGATAATATCAATAATTAAAGGCCCTGCTTAGAAAGTGTAGAGGGGATGGGGGCGACGGCGTAAAGCTACACGATGCCCCGCGATGCATTCATGTTATTTATGTTCAGCTCAATTATTCACTGGACATAGGCGACAACGTGCTCCAAAATCCGGATATTTTTTACGGCGGACGGGATTTATTGGATCTGGCGAGTAATATCGTGCCGTACGCCTGGCAGCGGCGAGCCCCGCTCCTCGATACCGACGCCATCTTCGATAAAATAGCCGACCACCACTCGGCCAAGGACGAGGACAAACACGAAAAATACACAATGGTAAGCATGCAGCCTAAGCTCATGAATTAAAGCTCTTATGCATTATACATTAATTATACTGTTAATAACGAGTATTTTTTGTTAGGTCAGTGGAAGCTTGGTAGCAAGTACCAGTACCTACTGGTCGGTAGGAAATAAATACGCGGCGACAGAGCTTTGACAGCTCCGATATTTTCCCTAACCGATCCCTGAAATTGCCATTACGGACGTTCCGCGAAGCTTAATATACCCGAAAGTTAATGCGGGGGCGGTCCCGCCCATTGTCCGACCCTTCCCGTCGGACTACCTGCTCTTAAACCGTGGCCTTACACGCGTAACGCCGATCGTCCGCTGGTTTTCAATCCCTTCGAATTACTTCCCCGGCTCGGCTTCCCTGTTCGGCCTTCTCGGAAATCCAGCTCTCTTACGCGACGATTAATTGCCACGAGTGTCCGACTTACATTTGCACCCGCCCGCCCTCTCGCCCCTCCTTATCGGTGGAGTAAGTAACGCGTGCCCCGAATAAGAGAAAAAGAAGAAGAAGAAAAAAAAAGCTATTACATAAATTCCGTTCGGTTGGCCCGAACCAAACCAACTCCCCACGCGGAGTATACAATTTGGACATTTACTTTTCAGAAATACTGCACGAGCTGTGGATTTTCCCAACCAGTACCTCCAGCATAAGCCCTGAATGCCTAACAAATTGAAACTGCTGGAACTGTGATAAAAAAAAGGAAGTGGAAGTCGAAGAGGAAGAAGTAGGAGACGTAGAAGAAGTAGAAGAAGTAGAAGAAAGAAGAAGAAGAAGAAGAAGAAGAAGAAGAAGAAGAACGATATAAGAAGTACGATAAATTGGGAACGCAATTTTAAAGTCGAACAAAGTCGTTAAATAAATAAAATCGGGACCGCTTTATTATTATTAAGACATTGTCGGGATTGTTATTATTACAGCACTAGCACGAAATGAAAACCATTTGAGATTATTGTGGATAATTGTTGTTTCGTTTCGCCATATTGTCGATGATTTTACTTAAATTGTTAAACGAACTTTAAACAATAACGTCCTAATGAACCTACAACTAAGACTCTACATTTATACTGACATTCATTGTATAGTAATAAAACATTTTTATTCGCTTACATTTCAATGAATATTTTCAATTCTACAATAAACCTCGACGTGTTCAATGTAATATTAATAATAATCGCCGAGGCCACTACAACGCGTTCTTCTCTCTCTCTCTCTCTCTCTCTCTCTCTCGATTAGGTTATCAGATGCAATTAACGTTTATACAAAGCGAATATCTAATTGTAATTTTACTGTTTCGTTTCAATGGCCTAATTGTCATTTCTCACGGCAAATAAGAATATTATTTAAATGTTCAAGTTACGGCATCGGTGCGTATTCCATATTTAATAAACTGAAAAACTCAAAGATTTAATTGTTTCCACTGACGGGCCAAAGACATTAATTTCAATTTCTAGATCTCTAACGTTTCAAACAATATACATGCGATTCTAATGATTTTTGGGCATTGTTATAATGACCCTTGAATGCGGTTTTCTAGAATTTTCCGTACAGTATAAAACGGTTTTCGGCCGACGTACGAGAAAGATTTCTCGGACATTTGTACATAAGTCGAGCTCACGTTTTGCTTTAAATAAGAGATTATAATTACGTATACTGAAAAAATATGACCCTAAACATTAATTACATACCTATATTATTGTACGTTGACATTTTATTAGGACTATTTCCAATATAATTCAATTTCAATAATATATTTAACAAATAAAGATTTTAAACATTCGTTTACATAGAATCTACTATAGACTAGTTCTTTTTTTTTTTTATCTTTTTTTTTGCGTTTATTTTTCTAGAATACGTTAAGGTCTGATATGTAATACGATTACGTATCTGCGTCGGTAAATAACTGCGTATACTAATTAATTATATACTACTTAATAAATAATTAATTTAATTAACTATTTTAACGATTAGGAAAAGTTATTGTTATCTTAACAAAATGTCGTTTTCTTATAATTAATCAGTAATAAATGGGAAGTCATGCCTAATTTTTAATAACGAATAAATAAGAATAGAGAAATAGAAAAATTATGAAAACGTTTTAATAAAAAATTCCCTATTGATTTTAAATTCTTAACAAAAGTTGAATATTTTTATAATGCCTTTTTGATACGCAAATAAATAAATGCGTGCGTACGCGTTGTAATTAATATTAAGCGCTTAGGTAAAGTAGGACTTTTTGCTCAATAAAATGCCTAATACTTGATCATTCTTTATTTTAACCCTGTAAATGTGAAACGCGTGTATTATTAGATTTGCAAGATAAGATGAGGTGGTGAATGCAAGGGGACGTGTACTTTCGCGTCGTCCCGGAGTTAGAGTACGGGAAGCGTGCGGAGTATGGGAGGTGGGGATGGGGGTTATTGGGGTGGCAGAGCCGAAAGGCAAAGAGGAGTAGAAGGTGAGGAAAGGAGCGAAGAGCGAGCGTATGGGTAGAAAAGATTGTATACGCCAGGAGACGAAGGGAGTCGAGCGTGCTTAGGTTTATTAAATCAGGGATGACATTGTCATCCGGAACTACTTCCGTACGAAAACGATCTATTCAGGAGAGCCGCGCACGTGGAATTAACCGTATTTGTTCGGTGGCAGAGTTGAGAAGTTGAGTGGCCACAGAGTCTTCGTCAACCTTCACAACGAAGAACGTTCTCTCTCACACACAAAAACATACACACGCACACACACTGGAATTCTTCGATCCTCCCGTAGCACCGGAGTATCGAATATACGTGGCGTGGGTGCGTGGGTGCGTGGGTGTCAGGATCGTCGGCGTATCCGATCCTATTATTTCATTCGCGATTCCAACCCTCGACAATTACGTATTTCAGAATATCGCGGCTTTAAAGGGTTTTTGCAATTTGCTGGCAATTTCCGGCGCTTCCTTCGAGAGCCAGTGAGAGCCTCGACAATCCGCAGCCGCCTTCGACGGAAATAAAAATCGAGCGCGCTATTAAATATTGCGCTCGATATCGGTGATGTGCCACTGGCTGCTGACACCCATCAAGCTTTCAAGCTTTTAATAGAAAAGAATGAAAAAGAGAAAAAGAACAAAAACGTATTCGACGCATATTGACACTCTATGACAAATTTTATTTCGTTATTGCGAATCATTTCACTTTATAATACACAAACAATCGAAACTAATAATATCGTTTCGATCATTATATATGCATATATATATATATAAGTATTAGTAATAGATATTCGTTTGAATTTCAAAAGTACGTTCCAACGTACGTGATCTTATAAGCGCAAACAAATGACGATAATCTAAGGATCTTCGCGTAATTAGATTTAATTTATTGTAATCATACGTGATATGTTCCATATTACTTCGAGACACTGCTTTCCGAATATTATCGAATTTTCAATACACGTAATATCCTAGCTGGGGATATTTAATAAAGAGTATCTCGGTATTTGTATAATGAATGGACTAATGGAGACGTATACCGCGGGACGGAATATTTCCGTGATCTTATTTTCTAAAATGCAACTAGTCGTCTCTCGTCGCACGGCCCCTCCGACCCCTTCGCCCGCGTTACCGTGCATCATGACAATACTTCCGTTTCCCTCCTTTGAGCCATCATTTTTCTTTTTTTTGTTTTTTTTTTTTTTTGCAAGGGCTACGTTATTTCTAAAGCTTCGGCAGACGTAATTGCGGCGGGCCGCAACGAAGGGTGCGAGGGAGGTAGAGTCGTACTGTAGTTAATGGGGCCGATTTTAATATACTCATGCGACCAGGCGAGCATGTATACTCTAGATATGACGTGTGAGGCACAAACAAAAGTCACAACTCTGAGTACCGGGAGGTGAAGAATGAGTCAGGCGCTAAAAGAAATACAAGAGCGTTAAAAAATACAAGGAGTGCTTGTGCGCGTATGGGTGCGTGTGGGTGCGTGCGTGCGTGCGTGCGTGCGTGCGTGCGTGCGTGAAGACCCACGCGTTCGTGTAAGAGTCAACAATCGGAGTGTACAATGTAACAATGGCGAGTCCACGTGCGCTTATATGTGCGATAGTTTGATTGATTAAATGCGCGGGAATGAAATGTGCATTCGTTTGTCGATTTTTCCAGCGCCCCCCTTTACTCGTTTGTTTTGTTTATACGCCTTTTTATATTTATTTCAGGCGCTGATGAATTATTCGACATCCGAATAATATAATTTTTGCTAATCCCTCATTGCTTACACAAAGCATTCATACTCAACGATCAATTTTTCTTTATTTTTTTTTGTAATGGTTTTCACGGTTTTCGTCGTCGTCGTCGTCTTCGTTTTCGTCTTCGTCTTCGTTGTTTTTACGGTTTTTTTTTTTAAAAATAAAATAGGATAGGAGCTAAAGTGCTACCGCAATTGTTTTCCTTGCGTATAAATAAAATGCGTTACGCTCTATGCAGTGCATGCACTACTGTATAAATGAATTATATAGTATTACAGCCGTTGTTGTAGATGGATTGAGAAATCAGTGCGATAGAGATATAATATGCGCAATGTTATACGAACTAAGTCATCGCGATAGATAATGTGGGAAAGAATGTGAGTCTACCGTTATTATCAAGTCGTGGGGCATAAAAGTAATTAATCGTCTGATTAATATGCGAGAAACGATGGGCAATGAGGATCGGCAATGTTTTGTTGAAGGATAGGATTTAAGGAACGGAGAGCATCTGTGCTTCGAGTATCTCTCGGGAGTCGGGGGAAAGAGCTCCGAATACATCGAATCGGGGCGAATAAGCGTAAAGGAAGGAAAGGAGGGAATGGAGGAGAAGGGCGGGAGCAATGAAAAAACTCTGAATTGTCCAAGTTTCGGTCGATTCCCGGGGCTTATCGCAAAATTTATCGAATCGTCGCCTCGAAGTGAAATAAAAAGAAAGACCGTTGTCGGCGGTCTAGAAAGGGGGGTGGGGTGGGGGCGGCGAGGGGTTATTGGGGAGAAGGGGGGGTTACAATGCGTACGAGCCGGGCCAGCGTTGACAATCGTTTGGGAAATTGAAATCCTTATCCAGCGGCCGAGTATTTAAAAGGCTCGCGGGCATAAAAGCTCGAGGCCCGGGGGGCTTAGAGGAAAGGGGCCGAGTTGTCGAAATCTCATTTTAAATGTCCTCGCGTCGGTAAAGCGGGAGCTCGAGAAAGCTTTAAGAAAATAAAGCCCGCCGACTCGAGTTGACGAGATGAAGGAGGAGGGGAAAGAGAGATACTCCTCCCCCTCCTTTCCTCGCCCCAATCTATTTTAATCTTACGTCGGCCTGACGCGATCGTCTATTTCTCATGTAAAGTGTACAAACATTAATTCGTAATTCGTCCATCCTTCTCATCTCTTCCGACATCCCTCCTTCGGTATCTATTTCCCCTCCCCCGGCCCCTCCCCCTCCCCCCCCCCCTCCCCCGCTCCCGCCTCCGCCCGACCCCCATCCGGGTTCTTTATTATTCTCATCCCTTCGCGCAGATCCCGTTCACCTATACCTTCGCACGAAAACAATTTTTCCCTTTTGTTCAAAAATTTCATCGAGATTGTTCATTCATTTTGCAGGAAAATGGAGAAAAAAAATGACAACTCCGATGAATACATACAAATAATCGGCATCATTCGTTTGTTTTGTTCCTTTTGTTTTTAACCAAAAAGGATGCATTTTATTTAGTTACAACGTCTGCCCGAGTAATTAAAGCTTATTTTATGTTACCCTTTTTATTATCATTATTATCATTATTATTTATTATTTATTATTTATTATTTATTATTTACTATTTACTATTGTTATTATTTTGATTACGATTATTATTATTATTATTATCTATTATTATTGTTGTTATTACTGTTATTACTTTTTTTTTTGTAATTAAATAAAGAATACGCTTTATTATTAATGTATTTTTATATCCGGATCTCTATACATAAAAGAGATAAAAGTTTCGGTTTATCGTCATACATCAGCTGTACAATTTTTATGTACTACAAATATTTATAAATACGCGTATGTATCTATATATATATATATATATTTGTATTCACATACAAATCCATCTCTGCGCACAAAGGCATTTTAAGCTTATACAGAATTTTTTAAAGCCCTTTAATAATATCCCTACAATTAGTTTTTGTTTTCTAAGTATACACTTTTAAACATCGGCGATAATTAAAATTTTGCAAAAAAAAAAACAAAAGAAAAGAAAAAACAATACTTTAACACGACACCGAGTGAACAATTTAATCAATGAGATAATAAACATTTATTTTACGCGATTGTGAATTATCTTAAATGAACGAAACCACCAATTTGTATAAATCTTACACATTAAGTATGAAACGTGCCATAAAAATATGAACGAAATCAAATAAAATATTGATGTTTTATAGTTAAAAATGGTTAATTTTGATTTAGGATAGAATTTTTCGATTAGATAATTTATTTATTCTTTGCCTTGATTGATGTTGAATAATTGTTGAGACTAATTGAGATTAGTATTAAATCTATATATTAATTAAATTGATTGTTTTAACCCATGTCAAATGGTATATGCACTTTTTCGAATAACTTTCTCTCAATAAACATATCATTAAAAGCATTGCTTTATTCATTTCTGAAAAAATGTCGATTACTATTGGATAAAAGGAAGGTAAAAGAATTAATTTTTTAAATATACATTTAATGCAGAACAATCATCATTTATTGTTTGGTACATCATGTTTTCTATTCTTACGAATAAGGAACGTCATAACATTTTGCCTCTCAAAGACTAAAGTAAAGCCATTTCTTTATATTGGAATTGTTTATAATCAATAATACGTTAACAAGTAGCTATATATATATATATATAGAATAAAATTTAATAATGAATATGTCGTGAATTTGAGAGACTTGTTTGTCTGAGTTAACGAAAGGATTAGATATTTGATTTAATGCGTTGAGTAGAATTGTAGTGAAATTTATAGGCTTGCATTTATCGAAAAGGGTTTTGCTGACTAGAAGAGGGAGGGAAGGTTAGAAATGACAATATGCGAATTAGGCGGGGGCGCGATATGGTGTTTGGCTAGTGGAATATCAACTTGTCAGCTACTTACCCACGCGCTCGTCAGCTCATGCATTGAAAGCCATTGGGCCAGGTAACGTGGAGCCACCCCCACCTCTTGCTGCTTGTCCTCGTATATGTAATTGGCTCTACATAACGCGGCGACAGCCACTCCGTCAAAGCGCGAGACTCATCTGAAGCGGCTCCGCGTACCGATGACGCCCGCGCAAAATTCAAAAACGAAATTCCGCGCATTGTCCGCGTGTCACTGCCATCCACCACTGACTCGCCCTCTTGCCCATCCCACCCCTACACCCATCTTCACCCTCCTTCCATCTCCCGCTATATATCTCTTTCTCTCTCTCTCTCTCTCTCCCACTCACTTTCTATCTCATTCTCGTTTCACCCTTGTCTAAAAGATATATATATATGTATATACATATATATAAAGAGAGAGATAGAGGTAGAGAGAGAGAGAGAGAGAGAGAGAGAGAGATTTAGCGGGAGATAACAAGCGCCGTGAAACGATGTCACTCATTTGTTACGCGCCTTTCCCGATTAACGACATCTAATAAAATAGCTTCTAGATATATATATGTATACTAGGATAGATAGGGCGACAGGGTAGGATGAGAGTCAGATTGTGATGTTGGTACACAATGCACAAACACACTAAACAATTTTTCCTGCGCACAGATAACAATGATGGTCCCGTCCTAAGCCTAGTTAAGCTCTGGACCACCTCCGGCTCTCTCTTTCTCTCTCTCTCTCTCTCTCTCTCTCTCTCTCTCTCCCTTTCCTTTTTTTTCTCTTAGCTATTCATTCTTGAATCCTGGTGCTCCAGGAGCCATTGGGTAGGGGGGGAGGAGCCGAGGCTAATTTCACCCTTTATGTCACGTAAACTTCACGGCAACTCGAAAGCTTCGGCAAGCACGAAGAGCCAGTAGAATTCGTCAACCTGGATTCGTCCCAGGTCGTCACTTCACTAGGACGCCGAGGAGCCGATGACGGATGCAGTCACCGACCCTCGGACCGTCCCGACCCCGTCGCTCGTTCGCCTCGCGCACCGCACGGACACTGAGCCGCGCGACTCGCCGCCCTTCCACGGCTCCGGCGGCCGTCCTTCCCCCACCCCGGCCTCCAATCGACGCTCGCCGCGCTTCCACGGCGCGTGGGCGTACCGGGAGTCGCGTGGCCCGAAGTGGGTGAAGGGCGAAGACCTCGCCGGGGAGGCTGCCGCCTTCCCCTGCCCGCTCCTTCCGACACCCGCAACACAGTTCACCTGGCTCGCCGTCACTTTCTCGTCCGCGACCCTGTCGGTCCGGATCCCTACTATTAGCGGAGTTGTGGGGGGGAGGAGATGTGTGGAGGGGACGGCAACCCGCACTTCCTTCGACTCGCTAAAAGTATCGATTATTTTTCCATGGGCAATTAGCACTTGGGCTTCTGAGGGCGAGGCTCGATAACGATCATCTAGGATGATCTCCGTCATAGATTCCTGTCCCATATGGCACGTCCCTTTGAACTCGTCAGTGTCGGACGCATGGGAAAAAGAAGAAGAAGGAGAAGAAGGAGAAGAAGAAGAAGAATAAAAACAACAACGAAAAATAACGTCTCTCGTATAGCCTCCCCCCTACCCTCCCTACCCACCCCAACCCACCAATCCACGTTCCCCCACTTCACTACTCCAGTAACAGAATAGAAAAGTAATGGTCCGCTCGATATAAGATTGAGCGAACGGGCACATTGTCATGAGAAGCGAGCACCCCCGCGATATCGTGATCGCCCCCGTGCGCGAGGCTGATTCAATTGATGCGGCAAAGGAGTAGCTCACCCCCCGCCCGGGCCACCGTCCCGCCGCCACCGTCGCCGCCGCCACCGCCGCCACCGACGCCGCTCGGTATATTATAATACAATGCCGGACCTGCGGATGGCCACCTCCATTTTACCCCCTTATCGAAAGCCCGCGTGTCGACGCCTCTCCCCGCGCAGAATTTTATGGAATCTTTTGTCGTTTATCAATCGATCTACTATCTCCTGTCCTATACAACGCACTCGTAAGTCGTAAAGGACACTGTTTCGGTTCGATCTGACGCTTCCGATTCTTAAAAATGCTCCACCTTCATTTAGGCCTTATCCGTCTTTATGAAAACGTACTGCTTATTATTGCGCTTTCCGATCGTGGACGGCCGAGATTGTGAACGAAGCTCAATTCGATTCAACGATACGATCCTTCCACGTACGTACGTACGTACGTACGTAATGTCGCCCTCTGGGTAAAGCAAACTCCTCTTAGGCTCCGTAGGCAATAATAATCCTTTACGGGGACAGATCGAGCAGTCGCGATAAAGATGATCTGGTGGCGAGGGGGGGGGCGGAGTAGGATAATGAAAAGTTCGGAAAGGATGCGTGTCGCATGGGGCAGGGACGATGCGGGGATATGGGGATGTGTGTATGTGGGGGGGGGGCGGGGCGGGTGTCCTCGTAGTCATCGGGAAAGCGGAAAATGAGGAAAGACGCGGAGCGGAGTCGGCCGTCTTTTATTGCGTCGTTTGCCGCTGGCGAGCGATAGGGAAGTAGATCCAGCCGGGGAAATTATTTTTTTTCTTTCAAAACGCGTACTGAATAGAGCGGCCGACTGAATGCGAGCGTGCGTTTTCGCCTCATCAAACGAAAAGCGATATTCAAAGGACAAAGGACAAAGGCCAAAGCCATATCGGGACACTTGGTTGTCTACAAAAAGAGCGCGAGGCTTCGGGTTCCGAGCGCCGTGTCGCTATGGTGGGGGCGAGCTCCGGCAAACTAGGCGAGTGAGGGCGAGAGAGAGAGAGAGAGAGAGAGAGAGAGAGACGAGCGACGTTACTTAAAAAGGAAAAAGGAAGAAAAGAAAGAAAAAGGAAAAAGCGGCAAATTATTCTCGTGTCCTTTTTCACGAAATGAATTATGATGATTCCCGATGCCAATTATCCGTTTATTTTGTAATCGACCGAACGCTCATCGCTAATTATCATTGAGGGATACGAATGTCGGGGAGTAGCGTGCCTCGATGATATATCGAAGGCCGTCGTGCGGATCAGTCGATCGGCACGTCGGTCGATCGGTCGGTCGGCGACGAGCACGAGCACGAGCACGAGCACGAGCACGAGCCAGTGCGAAGACGAGGAGCCGCGTCTCCTCGTGGACCGGAAGGGATTATTAAGCGGCGGCTCGGGGTCGCTACTATGGCGCGGTCGTCCTCGGCGCGATTCATGGAAGAGAAGCCAGAGCCGGCCGGAGCCGGCCGTTCGCCCGGGAGGAAGTCGTCTAATTGGATTCCCCGTCGTCTGCCCGGTCGGCTAATTATTTTTGTATTGCTAATAATTTTGCCTCCTCCGCGGACTCATCCTCCTCCCGGAGCTCGAATTTCAGTCCCAATAACCACTCGACTTCCGTGGCATAGCCACAAACGGCCTTGGCCCCTTCGCCTACGAGAATTCGTCGATCATTCGTCGATTCGTGCGGATTGCTGACGATTGCTGACGATTGCTGACGATAGGCTACCACGTCATAATACCGTCGGTGTCGGGGCGAGTCGGGCCGGTTAATTGACTTAATTGGCTTCTTATCTGTTCTACGGGGATCCAGCGAATTAATTCACGATAGTTATTCTTGCGATGCGCAGCTCGCGACGACTATTGGAGATCTAGCATTGTGATATTAGCTGCATTCGGTATTTCGCGCTTCGTGTCCCTGAAATAGCAAAACCCATTGTCAGCTCAATGGGAGTATACGCAGGAATTATAAATAATTGACATTTGAAGGATAGTATAAGTGAGGGCCTCACTCGCCATGGCATAAACCCTTTTAAATTGAGTGCTGACAGTTAATGGTACCTCGGAGCCCTTTAACGCGCACTCGGTAAAGTACAATTTTGCGCAATTAATGATAAGATGGGAAGCGAGCGAGCCGATGCCCCCAGCGAACCACAGAGGCTAAACAATTTGTCAGTGAGTGAGAGTGAGAGAGAGAGAGAGAGAGCGGGGAGGGGCGGGTTGTAGAGATGGTACGCGGGTCAGGAGGAGGAGGAGGAGGTCAGGGAGCTGACGAAGCCGACCTAAGAGATAAGGAAAAAAAAATGGTGAAGAAGGGGGGGGAGGGAGGGATGGTGGGAGTGAGAATAAGTAAGAGAGATAGCGTTTAAATAAATAGCGTTTCATTATAACTTTTGTGCGCGCGTTACTGTCCGCCTGACAATGCCTGAAACAAAGCACCCTCCCATTGTTTGTGAAATAAAAGAGCACGCGCGGCCTCTGTCGACATCGCGGCCGTCCACGACCGTCGACGACCCTCGGACTTGATATTTCTCCGCTCCTTCCCTGACTTTTATTTCCCTCTCACCTCCTCCTCCTCCTCCTCCTCCTCCTCCTCCTCGTCCTCCTTATTACGAGCCTCTTCCTGGTCCGCGCGACTTAATATTACCAAGCCAGAATGAAAGGCTGCCGCTACCGCCACCCCATTACCCCATATTACAACCCTTCCCCCGCCACCAATTCCCCCGCCCCCTTCTCCACCTCCTCCTCCTCCCAAACCACCACCCCGGTCTATGCCCTCGTTATCGTAGACGTTAACGTTATCGTAGTCTCGACCATTGCGCTCCCTTTCAATAGGCGATTGCTCCCTTATACAGTCATTTGACAGATATTGCTCTGCGAAATAATCGCACAAAGGGCATTTGTAATCCTGCCTATTTATCCCGGGGCTAAAGCAAGTCCCGATGATCGAACGGTGTAAATAAAGCGGGTCTTAAAAGGCTTTCGTCAAGCAGCCGTCGATGGTTCTCTCTTCTGGCGAGAGGAGCTAAAAACTAATTTACTCCCTCCTCCTCCTCCTCCTCGTCCTCCTCCTCGTCCTCCTCCTCGTCCTCGTCCTCTTCATCGACACTTAAAATTTTAATAAACAAAAAAAAAAGAAAGAGAGAGAGAAAAAAAATAAAAAGAAATCTCTGACGGTTTAATAACTTAAAGGAAAAAAAAAAAAGAAAAAGAAATTAACGACGAATGATCGCATTTCGCGGCAATTGAATTGCAAATGCTCGAACGCGGTTTAATGAACTTGGCTCTAAGGTGCCTTTGTTTCACGTAGAGAAGATTCGAGTCCGTGGACGGGATGGGGGGGAGGGCGGGGGATCGACACGAGCATAAGCGTAACGGGAGCCCGTCATTCTTAAATTGGGAAAAGTTGCAAATTTAATTATCCAATTGAAAATGATTTTGAAGCGTCTGTTGGCCGACGAAGCGCCCAAGTGCTACTTACTTAGGGGCTCGGATCTTGCCGGAAGGTCGAAGGCCTCCGGGTGTCTTATTTAAGGAGGATGGCTATAATAAGTGCTCGAGGGTATCGCCGCGGGAACTTAATTAGAATCTCGCGAGGTGATCCAGCCTCGAGCTAAGCCTCGCGGATTAATCCTTCCTCGTGATATTAAGACGTTGACTCGTCGCTCTCTCTCTCTCTCTCTCTCTCTCTCTCTCTCTCTACCGCACCCTCCTTCCTTCATCCCAAGAGCATATTGCACGAGAGACTCGGGGAAAGTTTAATCAACCCGGGTCTCGATCGTTGCGCTTAGAGTACCGGGAGCTCACGGGACTCTCGAACGGCCTTACCAAAGCCGTTATGGATCATTCAGCCGAGTTTTAACTCGAGCGCTCTCTCGGGCCGCGTATACGTGATTATTGTCGTTAGCGTGAATTTATAATATCGTGGAGAAGAGGCCAGCGGAGCGATTTACCGATCGAGGAGCCCAATTATCCGCTATTAACGAGCGATTTTACGGTAGATTTGCGAGTGCCGGTCCCGCGGGACGTTGTTTTCAATCATAAGTTTCGTAATTTTCGAGACTTTCAAGTCTCGAGTCTCGAGTCTCGAGTCTCGGGGATACTTGAGGTAGGTAAAGCCCGTAAGGCCGCGCTCTAAGATAGAAGAGCAGAGGATCTCGTTAAATAATGCCCGCCTCGCGAGCGATTGGAAGGATCGCGGTAAGGAAAATCGGTATCGGCCCGGACTCTCTTACCGCATTCTAAAGTCCAATTCTTAATTAGATGCGCAACGGTACTTCAACTGCCGCCGCGGAGTCCTGCGGAGTCGTGAGCAGCGGCGCAGAAAATAGGGAGACATAAGAGGGATTATAAGAAGGTAGGTAGGTAGGTAGGTAGGTAGGTAGGTAGGTAGGTAGGTAAGTAGGTAGGTGGGTAGGTAGGTAGGTGGGTAGGTAGGTAGTGCATGGGCTTGATGGGAGGGGGGGGCGGACGGGGGTAACTATTGTAATTGGGGAAAAGTCCTTGTTGATCGAGGAGCACGGAGACGTCCGTTCTCCTCTCGATGTTCTCGCTTTGCTGGCTACATGAAGCGAGTCCTTAAAAGAGCGACGCTGCGGCGGCCGAAGAAAAAGTCAGGGCGGCAGTCGTTCGAGTGCGGGGTAAGGGTCGCGGCGAGGAGAACGAGTGGCAGGGCCCGAACGGTGCGCCAAGAGGATAAGAGACACAGAGAGAGTGAGTGAGAGAGAGAGAGAGAGAGAGAGAGAGAGGGAGGGAGGGAGGGGGAGAGAGAGAAGGAGAAGGAGAAGGAGAGGGGGGGTATATTGTTCGGCGCAAGTACGGAATTTCGCGTCGCGAATACGTGGAACAATGAACATGCAAATGATCGGTCGAAGATCGATACGAACCGCTCCATCGAACTCCGGGTCAGAATTTTCCGCGACCGGCTAGACAAAAGAGGGCGAAGCGCCATCGCGGCTTGACAATGGCCACCCGACGGCCACATTACGTATGCAGCCGAAGGCCTCTTCCGAATTCGCATTGCACTCCTCCGCCCTCATCCCGCCCCACCCCCACTCCCCGCCCCCCCGGCCACCACGATCACGGCCATCCCGTGAATCTTTCCTTTCTCTCTTTTTCTTTGTTCTTCTTCCTTTTTTTTATTTTCTCTCTGCCTCGAACCGTCTCCGTACCCCGAGCTCGAGCCTCAAATTGTTTAATTTCTCCGTCGAGGGGGACGGGGTCGGGGTCGGGGACGTAGACGAGGACGTGAACGTGAACGTGAACGAGGACTCGCTCCATTATCGAGATGGCTGCTTAGTCTCGCCGCACTTCTTTCGCGCCACGGCACGGATTTCGGAACAATTGATTTGATTTCGCCGAGGACCTTCAATTATCCGTACGCAAATTGCGCACCGGGAGCGCCTACTTCGATTATTCCTCATTACGATTTTACTTGTTGTTCATCCTCCTCCTTCCATCCTCCCGCCGCCTCCCCGGCCGCTGCCAAGCAGCTCCTCGGCGATGCATGCCAACCTTTTTATGCATTCCGTTCTTTCCCTCATTCCTTGACGGTTCTCCAGCATCCTCTTTTTGCATCCCCCCCCTCTCTCTCTCTCTCTCTCTCTCTCTCTGTTACTTCATCCCTCTCTATTACGACGATTCTTCGCGCTAAACTGATAGGGAATGAGCGTTTTTTCTTCCTTACTTCCTTACTTCCTTCCTTTCTGTCTTATCGGATCGATTACTCACTCGATTAACCCGAACGCTCCGATTGCACGAATGAGTCGCTGCTGTAAATTTACACGAGCTATCAGCGATATTTCGACATTGTCAACACTGTTTATGCTGGGCGGAGGGAGGGAGGGGTAAAGGGTTCGACTAGTACAATGTATCATTAAATCGAAGCGAAAGGTGCTCCGATGATCGTTTGATACGGAGCTCGTAAGCCATAGGAATTTCGAGGGAGTAAATGTAATTGATTCGCCGGGAGTATTGAATGGCCACGTTAATGAACTTGAAAGGTTATGTTCTTGCATGCCCGTCGGATGGAAAATAGAAAATATATTAGACTGGGCTCGGTTAAGTTAAATGGGGCCAGGCGTGTCAAGTACTTCCTGGCAAAAATAGGAAACCGAGGTAGAACGATTAAGCCTCGTTAATTGCCAGTGCAGCCCTACCCTTACCCCGGCCCCCGAACAAGAAACGCCCCGCCACGCTTCCTACTTAGCGAATTCCCTTCATCAGAATGGACGGATCAGAAGACGGCACTCTAAGGGCGACCGCGATGAGTCTGCAGATTGAATTGGCAAATCGATCGTCGTGCGATCTCCTACTCTCCCTCCCTCCCCGCCCCCATCCCATCCCATCCCGTCCCGTCCCGTGCGGTCCCTTACTGCACTCACACGCGCGCGCACGCACTCGCCCGCACTCGCCCGCCTCGTCGTAATTACGCGTAGAAACACGGGTGAAGGGACGCGAGAGGGGCGATAGGGGCGGGGGGGGTGTCAGCGAGGCGCGCGGAACTCCCGCAAAAGCCGAACGCGTCGACGGACTTCGTTATACATACATTTACGAACGAGGGTTGAAAGACACCAATTTATAATTATTGCATTCAAGTGGCACTTTGCAACTCGCGAGCATTCGATATTAACGCCCATTGTCCAGCTCGGATTCAGCCCCCATCTCATCGCGACCTCGTCCCCCTCCTCGCCCCATCTGCCATCCGTCAGCCGCCATCCGCCACGCCGATGCGACCATCTGGAGTTAAGCTTCCGCCTCGGCGTCTCCGTTTCTTTATTTACGCAGGTGTTGATCGATCGATCGATCGATCGATCGATCGATAGATGAACGAACCCTCACCTGTCAGCCTTAATTATCCAAGCTTAATTCTTCGACACTTTATCCTAAACGTCTTGTAGGTCATTGCAGACTTACAGAACTCGTAAGAAGGGGTTATCGATTCAAAAATTCATTTTATTTTTATTATCTCCCTAACGTAATACGGGCGCGTCCCTTTCATGGGATCCACGTTAAAATGCACGAATTGTAAACTGCGAACGACGTTGTACACACTCCTTATCCCTCTTACGGATGAAATTCTTTTGAAGAAAAAAAAGTTTTCGCCCTTCCCACTCCTTGACAATATCAGGCAAGATAAGCCGGTAGCATAAGCTCGTGTAATCCTATCTTTATATTATTTGCCTTGAGGTTTTCGTTATTCTGTCGGCGAATACATTTTCGTTAATTGCGTAACGTTTATGAGAATTCGGATTATTATTTTGGCCACTCCGTGTTAAACGAGTAAGAAGACATTGACAACGTCCTGTTTAATTACGGCACTTGTCGATACGACTTCGTTACATCTACATACGTCAATATTATTGTCACGAAACAAAAAGACAAATAAATTATTAACCGTAATCATAACAATAATGACAATGACAGCAGCAGCAGCAGCAGCAGCAACAGCAGCAACAGCAGCAACAGCAGCAACAGCAGTAGTAGTAGTAGTAAAAAATATAAAGAAAATATAAAAATATTTTACTAATAATGCATTGGATTGTAGTGATAGAAAATAAGTAAAAACGTACAATAATATCGATAATAATATTTAAATGTTATTTTATCGAATTTAATTGTGAATGTGGCGAGTAATGCTGAATTGTTTGGAAATGAAAAATTCCCCAAAACAGAGGGAAAACCCGATCGGCGAGTAATTGATGATGGAAAGAAAAAAAAGAAGAAGAAGAAGAAAAAAAAAGAAGAAAGATAACCCATTTAAAGAATAAAATGAAAGAATAATTATAATAAACGCCCTTTCAGTATAAATAGAATTAATGTCGCAAATTTTCGAACTTCCTGAATGAATTTGAGCATCGGCCGTGGCATCCGACGTCCGGCGTAGCAACAAATGTAAAAAAGACAGAAGTACAGAGAGACATGTAGAGCTGGAGGTTGCGATGGGCAGGGGTGGGGGGAGGGCGTTAGAGTGAAAGGTGAGCTTGCAAAGGGAGAAACGACTGCGCGCATATTTTTATGTCATAGCGCGCGGGCGGGAGGGCGGGAGGGAGAGAGGGCGGCATTGTTGTCACGAGACAAAGGCAAATGTGGCGGAAAAATTGCGGAGAAAAGGCGCAGAGCCCCGATGAGCGAATGGCGGACGAGGCGGGGGCGGGCGAGGTAAAGGGAGAATGCGTGCGCGCGGACTCGCGACAAAGCGGAATAGGTTAATGTCGGCTCTCCGCTCCTCCCGCTCCTCCCGCTCCACCCGCTCCTCCCGCTCCTTCCGCCCTCCGCCAACCGCCACCATGCACCCCCCTCTCTCTCTCTCTCTCTGTCTCTCCCGCGCTCCCATCATTATTTGCGCGATCGTTTTTTCCTCTTTTCGCGCCCTTTCTTTTCTTTTCGTAATATTTGTTCGAGGACTGTGGCCCGGCGAATTCCTTTATAACTCGGGCTAATATGCCCGTATGGATCTTCGTAATTTTCAGAGGAATCGGCAAGTGTACGCAAGCACGGAGAACGTAGAAGCGAGTTACTCGAGGTTATTGTCGGACGTACACGCGAGACACTTGCCGATTGATTAACCTTTTCATAAATAACTGTCACTGATAATCTACAGATAACGTCGCTACGACTTCAAAGATTATAATTACAAGTCTGCGTATTTCCGAGCTGCTGATTTCTATCCGTAAAATAATCTTATACGAGCATTACGAACAAAAAGTTTATTCACATATCAAAGAATATCATCGACAACTATTTTTTTTGTTCATCGTCAGCTTCATTACTAATTAACTATCGATTGTTTTTATCTCCGGCGGACGATTAATTCCTTGAAATACCATTATACCTAACGAGAAGAATATCTCTAATGTAGCTGCCGTTACAGTATTATAATAACGTCCTCGATACGAGCAATGGATTTTTAATAAAAATCGTTGATTTTTATAATATACGCAGACGATTGATTAATAGAAAACGCGAGCGAGCGATAATAATTTATTGATGGGTTATTATTACGTTTGTTTTAATGAAAGGACGGATAGGAGCGGAGCCTGAGCATCTTGGATCTTTGACGATAAAGTAGTGTTGCTAAGTGATTATTTCTGAGCATAATGATTCAAAAAGTCGGTGATCTGTTGGGAATATGATTTTTAAAAGGGAATTTTTGTTCCGCTGCTCGCAAATCAAAGACGGGAGTTTCGTACTTACATATACAATATGATCTTCAGCGGGGTCCTCTGAAAAATTTTTGTTAAGCACGTGCAGAGTTAGACAATGAGAGTCGTAAAAAATAAATGAGAAAAAGAAAGGAGAGAGGAAAAAGGAAACGGGCGAACGAGCGAACGACCGAGCGAGCGAGCGAGAGAGAGGGGCGGCGAGGGGGGCGAGGGGGGGGCGAAGCAAGGTAACGAAAAAGTGAGCGATGAAAAGAAGGATAGAGACCGGCATAAAAAGAGCGAGATAGTGGTTAGGCAGATTTAATTAGCATGGATCTCGAGAATTCGCCCCCGTTAGGAGCGGGGTGGACCGGGAGTGGGGGGAGGGGGGAACGAGGACAGTTGGAGCGTTAAAGTTAAATGATGGTTGGCGGTTGCTTATTCTTCCCGACAACTGATGCTTGATAATCTGATATCATACTCTCCTTCTCTGACGCTGCCCCATCCCCCCCCTCTCTCTCTCTCTCTCTTTCGCTGCAGTGCCGTTTCCCGTCCTCCCAACTAGTCTAGTCTGGTTGGATAAGCCAATTCTCTCAATGGAGCAACTCAGCCACGGTGGGAGGCAGACCAGTGGCTTAATTGTAGTTACTTCGACATCTATCCCTATTTCTCTTTTTTATTTGATTTATCTCTCTCTCTCTCTCTCTTCCTTTCTTTTTTACCCTTTTTCTTTTCCTCTTTCTTTTTTTTCTTTCTTTTTCTTTGTTTTTTTTTTCTGTAGTACCACTCCTGCCGGTACGTGTCGATTTTTGTTTTAGGATGCAAGACTGCTTTTGGATGAGGGCACACATAGAGGCTTTGCTCGATTATTCGAAATGATTAATAATGGGGCATTGTTCAGTTTGTATTATATACTGTACGAATCGAAGCGATTTATTGCAGATTACTTGTAAAATTTATATGTTAAAGTTATTCTCTTATTGTTACTTGGCCGACTCCAAATGCTGGACGTAATTTTGACAAGTATTGTGTGCTCCGATGATGCATGATGCCAATTCAATAATTTTTTCTTTTTTTTTTCTTTTTTTTTCTTTTTTTTTTAGTTATTTTTCCCAAATATTTTTATACCCAAGAGATGAAAGCAGCTTGTCGAACGACCCACGCGAATCTCATTTCCGTCAAGACAAATACTTTTAATTATTTATTTGTTTATTTGTTTATTTATTTGTTTACTTATTTATTTATTTATTTATTTATTTATTTGCTATTCATCCCGACTCGGTATCAATATATTTGCCTGCTCGAGGTAATCGCTTCACTTCCAAGGTCAATATTTATTAATAAGAAGCCTAACGAGTGCTTATTTAGAATTTTAAGATTCTTCGTTAAGGGAAATTTTCCATTTTCTTCATAATACGTCAGAATTGCGGCGTGTCAGTTAGTTATGATTTTATGAATTTTCGAGTTTATTTTTTTTTGTTTTTTTTTTTATTTTGCTTGTTTTTTCACATAAATAAATAAAGGTGGTTTTTATTTGCAATTTTTTTCCACTAGAAATTTAAACGTAAAATAAATAATTATAAACTTGAACTTCGGCTCGTTAAGTTTTTCATTCAATTATCAATCCATAAAGTGGAAAAGTATCTAAAATAACTTCATCTCTAAAACTTAATAGATTGTAAATCACTTGTTATATCGAGATCGGAAACTAAATTTAACGCGAGCGATGAAGTAGTCCTTGACGTTAGAGAAGGGCACTTCGGCATTTTTTAAAAATAAGTAATGGATATCGACGAAACGGATGTGTGGGGAAAAAAAAACTAAAACCAAAACAAAAACAAAAAATTTGCCTAAAAAGTAAAAAACGTTTTAACGATAAATCCCTTCTTTTTTTGTTTTTTAATTACGAATAATCATTATAATATATATTTTAGTTTTTCCTAACCATTATTTCCTAACCGAAAGCTTAAATTTTCTTTATATTTCCTTCTTTTATAATAAGTAAATTAATCAATGGCTTGTATACGATCCTCTCGACGGTTCCTGCGTATTTTAAAACTAAATTATCCCGTCATTCAAGTTATTCAATGTAATCCTTTTCTGAGATCTCGTAAAATCACAACAATGATATTCTTTTTATGTGGAACAATCTATAAATACTTTCAATGCGAATAAACTTTGTATGATAAAAGCGTGAATCTGTAAACAATGCATTCAACATCTTATTGCGAAGGAAAAAGATGTTCTAATTGCTTATAATATAAACAATGGATGTATATGAAAGGGAAGGGGAAAACGAAAAATCTGTTGCTCTTAGTACGACGGATTGGTTGCATTACTTGCAAAAATCAATGAAATATGTCAATCTTAAGCTGTAAATATAAATTATTTAAAATGTTTTCGGACGTTTTAAATTTCAGGGAAGCGCAACGGCATAAAACGTAATAATAAATCCGTATAAAATCGTGGGTTTTAAATTAAAAATTAATAACGCTGAGTCTTCCGATGCTTAAGCGTGGGTTATATTTTATTGATTATCGTATAAATTTCCAGTAAATTGAAAATAAATCTGTATAAATCAAGTTTTAACGGGCTGTAATTGAAAGGGCTTTTATTATTTATATCGGATCGGAGTGAAATAAAATGCGAGTATACTTTAAAATGGGATGCCAAATACGCGAGAGCGATAAGATTAACACTAAAACGGACTCATTGATTGCCGAAGAGTCGGTTTACGCGCTTACGACGTATTCCTTCTCTTGTTAAGTGTCAGAACTCGAGTCGAGCGATACCACCGACGGCTTCGAAATTACGTAACATGACAGAGTCATGGATTCCGATCAGTCAGTCGGCTTGTGGTTTTTCGCTCCCCCGTAAGAGATTTCGGAGTTACTATCTCCGATCCGAAGGAGCTTTGGGTGCCGAAGGTGTAACTGTTGGGTTCGCTTGGCTCCAGGCCGCCCCGAGCTTCCGAGCTATCTCTATCTATTTCATTCTTTAGTACTCCCACCCCACCCCCCTCCCCACCCCACCCCGCCATCCTCGCCACCCGTCCCCTAGCACTCTCTCGCTCTCTCACTCGCTGCCCTGTCTCCTTCCCTCTGCCCGTCGGCCTCTCCGTCGCCGTTCCCGTGGACGAGGTGAGGCGCGCACGATGTGCTTTATGATTGAAAGAGAGCACGCCGTGGGGCGGGGGTGGAGGAGGATGGCCTAACAATGCGCGAGCGAGAGGGAGAATGTCAAGTGGACATTGTTGACGGTGACAATGCCGCTGAAATTGCCGGAGAACAAAGAGGTCTTATGATGACGCTGCTGGTGAGCGAACGAACGAGCGAATTGAGCGGCCGGGCTCTGGACACAAAGAGCCCTCCCCACCCCCCACCACCCCCTCTCACAACTCACGACTCCCTCGCTTCCTCTCTCGATTATTCTCCAGGTTTTGATCTGTCTTTCGTTGATTCAAGGAAATGAAGAGTTATAAGAATCGATACTACATTACGTCTCGTCTCCCTCACTCGCCCGCTCTCTCCCTCTTTTCATTAAAGGCGCCGATCGCTAGCGCCATCCAAGACATCCAAGATATTCATGCAACCGCATTTACGATAGATTATAAATATTTAACGCCGGCTTTCGTCACTTATTAGAGCTCGCGCAAGCATCCCTAAGTGCCTACGTGAATTTAATAAAAATAACGAATAGGGACGACGTGATTATGACATTGATAGGATCGATTTTTGTTCTGCCTTGTAAAACTCATACGTAAAAGCCGAATTTTATTAAAAACCTTAAATCATTAAAGCTCCATAGAACATTCTAATTCCTTCTTCTTTTTTTTTTTTTTTTTTCTTTTTCTTCTTTTCTTTTTTAAATAAAACGTAATACTTTATGATAATCTTAATCGCTATTTTTTTACTCGATCGTATGATATTATTCATTATTTGAAATGCATTCGTTACATTTAATTAGGATGTTTATATAATTTCGCAGGCATTTATTTCGGGCGATGGGCCTCTCTATTATTATTTAAAATACTCTGTATTTTGAATATTTTACATTTTTACTAGGTCCTATTCAATTCTTTACCAAAGCCTTCAAAGACTTCAATGCTTTAGATGCCATAAAAAATCGCTACATTCATTGAGTGGATCGATCGAATGTTGGAATTCGTGTACAGTTATTAGAAAGTAAATATGTAAAAAAGCAAACGAAAATTATACTATTTGTGATATAAAAAATATCAACAAGAAATATCCTATTAACGTAATGCCGCGTTAATTACACACACGATAATTACGTAAATATGTTATTTTATATTTTACCATGTCTTGGTAAATGTCCATAAAATATAAATTTAGTATACAGGAATGTTTACGACTCCACGTGTAATAATTATTTTTATAACAAAAGTTCAATAAAATCATTCGATAATATTGTTCTAATTGAAAACATGAATTTGAAATGTTTTAATGATATTTAATGACTGAAATGAGAAAAACTATAAAATGTACGTATTATTCTTAATATGAAAGTGTTTAATATGAAATTTGTTGTAATCCGTTGTGTACATAAATATTTGTTTTGTAGAGAAAGTAAAGAGTCTCGTCAAGGGAGTATCACAAAAACTTGAATGGCGCTGGAAAGCAGGAAATATCGGTTCATAAGAAACCATGCAGTGAATTCTGAAAAGAGTGTATTTTCCGAAGGGAAAGAAAGCTTTATAAAGAAAAGAAATACAAATATAAGTTTAAATATAAAGATGAAAAGAGTACAACTACAATCGAGAATACGGAATGTAATTTCGACATTCATTAAGATCGAAGTGCAAAATATGAACAAAAACATTAATCCACTATTATTATTATTGTTGTTATTATTATTATTATTATTATTATTATTATTATTATTGTTGTTGTTGTTGTTGTTGAAATTAACGAAATTATTAGTGGAATAAAATATGTGAAACATTTTTCTGCATTTCGGATATTCTCATTTTTTTGTATAAATTTTATATTCATCATTTCGTTACCTCGAGTTGAGATAGTTGTGAATACGAATGAATTTCATAATATTCATAATAGTCCGTATCGCAATGCATTATCAGAACGTACCGAATTAACGTAAATAATGTATAGAGTTATTCCAATTCATAGGAGTGTTGGAATTTTAATGATTTCCATAATTTTATATTAATAATTAAGAGGCGCCCGCGTAAGGGGAGAAAAAGAAGTGCAAGGAACTGATTATTGAGACGAGGATAAGGATACAATACAAAGGGAGTGAAACGACAAAGTGAAAAGAACGTTGGTGAATATGAAAATGAGGGAAGTGAATAGGGAAGAAAGGAGGGAGTAGCGGAAAAGAAATATGAAGAAATAAAGAAAATCGAGGCTCGGCAATCAGTTCGGAATAAGAATGATAGATAGAGGGTGGAAAAGTAGAGTGCAGAGGGCTTATAAAATCGAAAATATTCCTTTATGATGAAAAACTTTGCAAAGTACATTCTTTGGTGAGGAAAAAAAACTTTAAACGTCCTTTGTCCTATATTGCTATAACGCTTACGTTACGTATTTTCCGGTGGGTATTTGTTTTTAATTTGCCTCGTGTAACTTAGGCTATTGCAATTGATTGAATTTACCATTCGAGCGCGAGTAATAAAAATTTCAAGTCAATACCACAACTTTCACAACTTAACTGTCTTATTTTTTTTTTTCTTTTTCTTTTTCTCTTTTTCAAACGTTTTTTATAACTCTCGAATAATGTCTACTGTTATTGATAATAGTACAATCGATATTATTACTTACGTGCAATGATCTTTGCAACAGTCGACGATTTTTACTCTTTCTAGCTACGATTCAAGGCTACGAACACGTTTCGCGAACACAAAGTGTTTTATACAAATTTTAAAGAAAGCCCAAGATTAGAAATATATTATGTGGGCATTAGGAAAAGATGGGACAAGTCGTCACATAAATATTCATGAAATATCTTCACATTTTTTTGTCTGACTATATTACACTCTTTCCACTTTTCTGCGGATTCAATTATGCCTAAGAATAGGGTAAAATTATAATTACTACTAATTACAAACGACATTGTTATCCGAATTTTAATTGCATTATTTATTCTTAGTCGAGCGTTTAGCGAAGTTAATCTATTACGTTCTCGGATACGATCTCAGTCAGATATTCGATAGAGGGGTTGGGGAGGGGAGGGGTAGGGGGAGGAGGGCGAGAGGAATGTAAATTTATTACCTAAGAACATTAAAGCGAGATATAACGAGTGGAAGTCATCGTCGAACGAACTCTTAGGAATGGATGCGTATGGATTTAGTTTACAATAATAACCATTTGAAAGCTACGAGAAATTGAAAAGAAGTAAAGCAGCTCGTGCGTGCGAGTATGGGATACATGTGTCGGATGCCTCATTCGGTGATCAGGAAATCGTGATCGGGTAAAGGGATGTAATATAAGACGGAGCACGATTATCCGCGAGCGAAGGGCAATAGGGGCGGGGGGGGGAGGAGTGAGCCAGCACAGGCGCATTATGCGGCCCCGTGAACGAATATATTCCTTGACAAACATCTCACTCGCATGAAAGTCACGGCATCCTATTAATCAAGCTCGACTATTGTGCATGAGAAAAATGGTATAGAGATCGAGCGTCAGCCAGAATATTATCAATACTACAGAAATGAATCGCTATCGGCGCGGCTTTTCAAACTACGGACGAGCTCGATGGGGGCAGGGACGGGGACGGGGACGGGGACGGGCCGGGGGGAGTGAGGTAGTAGGCAAGGCTTTTCATCAATACGATCGAACGCGCATAGACACACACACACACGCGCGCGCGTAGAGACGTAAATGCACGAGGCGCTTAGAGGGCCGGAGCCTCTCGCACGCACACGCATTCGGGGATACGCATCCACGCACGCGGAAACGCTGAGTCCGCTCCATCATAACCTTTCAAAAGCTATCCCCCTGTACTTTGCAGCTTTCTTACCTTCGCGGGAAACTTAAGCTCCCGTACAGCCGGAGAAACTTTGTTCGGCAGCTTACAGATAAATGCGCTTCTTCTCCCACCCCCCCCCGCGATCTCAAGCTCCTTGATTGATAAAAAAAGAATTTTTCACCGACCCACGGAATTCCCTTATTGTCTGGATATCTTACGGCCCGAACTCTTGTCTATTATCATCTGAATAAACAGGACTTTTTATTTAAAAACAATATATGTGTGTGTGTGTGTGTGTGTGTATCTTTTTTTAAGTTATGTACAAGGTACAAGTGATTAAACGGGAAATTTATGCGCGGATGTGTATTAGTATCTGGTATATTGGAGACGAAGGATGTGGTGAGTGGCTTTGAGAACGTTTTGGTATTTACGAATTAATTTTCAAGATTAATTGATGGGAAATCAGCCGAGGAGAAAATATATGATAAAATCTTGAATAGGAATAAACGAGCGGATTAGCAAAGTTTAATTGATTGAAATACTTCGTACAATGAATGCAAGCCTCGCTCTATTCAAATTTTCCTTTAAATATAAAAAGTTTTAAAACATTTGAAATATTTTTTCAGCTACATGCTAAATAAATATTCTCCGGCCTCCATTCGTATTAATTAATTTATCCGGCACTCTTACACAGGCGGATAACTCGCGTCAATTATTTAATTGCACTCACGCATCAATAATGTGCATTATTTATAAAAATTGATAATAAAAATGTTTTCAATGGCATATTTGTTTATTTATTTGCTTTAATACTGGTAAAACAATGAGGGACACGGACTTTTTAATTCCCAATGACTATCTTTATTTATAAATAAATGAAGCTTCCGAGCTGGAAATTATTTATTATATTTATTCATTAATATCACTTATTTGATATTTTTTATTTCATCTCTAATTACATATAAATATTGTTTACTTTCTATTTTCAAAATTTAAATATTAGGAACGAAAATTGAATAATCCGTTGTAAGTATTAAAAGTATTTCCGATGAAACCTAATTTTATGCATATTATTTAGTGAAAAGTTCTAAATTTTTAACTTAAAAAAACTTAACTAAAAAAAAAAAAAAAAAACTCTAATAGCTCAACTAAATTTTTTGGGATAAACGATTACACATGTTTAAGGATAAGAAATTGAGAAATATCGATAGTAATTTTTATTGATCTAAAATAAAACTTGATTGTGATTCTTAATACATATAAATTTTTATATATTAAATAATCTATTTTTATTATCTTTTTATATAACTTTCGTAATATAATATTCTTGTAATTATAAATGCGTAATAATATTCTGCAATAGACGAGACGATATCCTTCTTTCTTTAAATCTCTTCTACACTTAAAGATTTTTAAGAGTGATTCTCTATTTTAAAGAAGCTGTTGATTTTAATGTGCTTTTGTAGAGAGAGATTTAGAGAGATTTAGACGAGTACAAATTACTTGTTTCATTGAAATTCAAGAAGGAATGCAAAGCAATAAAATAGATTTAACTTATTATTGAAGTCGCACATTTGTTTATGAATTCCATTTGTAAACAAATGTAACCAATTTGAATTGTAGTTTAAACGTTGATGTTTAAATATTCTTCTTTGTAGTAATTTTTTTAATATCGATTGTATATGGTGGGCGGGTGGGGGGGGAGGGGCCGATTGCAATTGAATTCATTAGAAACTATTAGTAGTTGCGTACATATCGGGAAGCGCGCGCCTCCGTGCAATGCAGTGGTTCCGTAAGTTCTCATAAAAAACGTACTTTATGCGTTGACAGGCTGAATATAACTCAGCCTCAATATCTTCAGTAATTTCGTATTGTCAAGTATTGCAAACACTCAGTTAACGTCACCACTGTCAGAGACAGAGTGAAAAAATGACGGAAGTGCAGCTATCATCCACTAGATAAAGTCGTATAGAATTCGTCAGCTGTATAAACAGCTACAATCAACACTGTCACACGTACAGAACGTGAAAATGGACTTTTCATTGGCCCACGGATATCGTTTATCAACAAATTCAAAGAACCCCGCCTAATAACAATAAAGCATTTTCCTTTTATCACTGTATAAGTAAAAGATTCAATTTGCCCTTATGAAAAGTGTCGAAAAGGACTTTAACTTTGTGTTAATAAAGCAAAATTGTGTAATAAAACTATGTTGACCATTAAATGAAGAGGTTTACAATTTATCTAAATAAGACTCGGTCGTGGTTTAATTGGACATATATAGTTTTAATTTGTTTAATACAATGCGTTGAAGAAGCTTCGTATGGATGTTATTATTAATTCAGTATTTGGAAATATTCATTCGGCAGTAGTATTCGAAGTAGTAGTAGTAGTAGTAGTAGTAGTAGTAGTAGTAGTAGTAGTAGTAGTAGTATTACTAATAGTTTGAATAGATTTCGATTGTTGTATGAAAATTGGGTCGCGTCTGCCACTGCAATGATAGACAACTATTTTTATTTATTTTGAAAGTTGTCTGGATGAGTGGGAGAATTTACGGGAAGAGCAAAAGTGATCGAAGTAATAGTATCGGGGCCGAGGGAAAATAATTTTTGGCACCGCTGGCTACAGTAGTAAGTGCTCGAGCATTTTTATAACTTGCACTTAGTGTTGGGGGGGGCGGATTGGAGGGGGTAGGGGTAGCGGAAGGGGATGGGGGCGGAGGGTGGGGGAGGAAAAGCGCTCGAAAGACAGAATATACAAAAGCTCTCTCAATGATCCTCTATTATGCGAAAGCTCGTATCTTTCCGATTGCGCGCACACGCTCCCTTCGAAGAAATCCACACTGGAGACGTCTTTTTAAATAAATTTTCGACTCGTATAAGGAGATAAAAATATTTTCACCCAACCGCAAATGACCTCGGCTTTTATTGACTGAACCTGATTATAAATTACACTGCTTCTCTATTTTTATTGTCGGATCCATTCTTCCCTTCCCCGGCTCTTCGCGTGATTAATGAAACCTGGAGCGACTTATTTTGATCCGCGTAGGTAATAGTTCGAAATAAGAAGAGGCATTAGAAAGCAGAGAGAGAGAGCGAGAGAGAGAGAGAGAGAGAGAGAGTCGAGAGCACCGATGAGTACTATGGTGAAAATCGATGAAAATTGAGGCAGACACAGAGTCTGGAGAAGCGGTGCACACATGGACGACTGGCCGCGTCGTTCGATTGGCGGTGATGAGACGACGGGAGTGCGGGCGTAGGGGCGTGGAGAGAAAGGGAGGAAGGTAGGGGGTATGGGGGATCGGTGAGGAGATAAGTTTTTTACTGGCGAGGTTACTAACTTACGAACTCGCTGGAGGGGACGAAGAGAGGAGGTCGGGCATTGTCGGGTTCCTGCCGGTCTGACGGGAGGACAATACGCGACCGGGAGGACAATACCACCTAACTGCTCCTGGGGAATCTTTTAAGGTACCGTTGCTTTCGCTACTAACCTGCGTATTCCACCCTCTTTCCATCCGCAATTCTACTCTCAGTCTACTTGAGAAAGGACGGCTTGTCCATCTGGATGACCTTGCGCTTTATTGACGGGGATTTATGCTCATTACGTGTTGCGATTACTCGACGCGTTATGGAAACCCCATACACTCACAAGCTATCGATTGTAATTTCATCGCAGAAGCAGCCCCTTAATGATTATCCGAATAATATCATAATGATTCGATGCATGTGCATGTAGATTTCTGAAAGGATATTTTGGTTTCAGACTTACGGGATCGTTTGGAGAAAATGCAAATAAAAATATCGAAAGGAGTAATTCTTGAAGAAAATCAACAACGACATCATAAAAATATTTATGATTGTAACAATAAATAAACGTGTATTATTATTATTACAAGCCGATCAAGTGGAATGTATGGCCGTTGAAAATTCTTGAATTCTAATGGATGAAATGATCGGTTAAAGCCCCTGAAATAATGAAAAAAGCCAATCGGAGTGGTTTTGTTGGTAGGCCATAAACTTTTGTATAATGAGAGTTTGAAAAGTTAGGCGTGCAAGCTCAATAATGCATCCCTTAGCCACCAGAAAGACTAATTGATACCGTAAGAGCCGAAGCTGCGACAGCGAGTTGGAGCGGATCGAGCGCGGCTACGTCACTACGTCACTACGGAGAGAAAGGCAGCTTGCGTGGGTGGGTAGGCGGGTAACGTGAGGAGGGAGAGGGAGGGGCTAAAGAAAGAGCGAGCGGATAGAAACATTAAGGGTTGACGGGCGGTCTACCAACTGGAGCTCGTCTCGCTGACGACGACCGGACCGGGCCGGGCCGGACCGGACCGGATAGAGGAGCATCCGTAAAAGCCCCTGGACACAAAGGCATCTTGCCCTCGTACTCTATATACAGACGCGCGCGAGCGCGCGCCACTGCGAAACTTTTATTGTTCCTACGTCTGCCCTTTGATTTGCCAATTTTTCAAGATAATTCCAGATAATACGTCGTTAATGTACTTTAATAAGAGCCGAGAGCTTTTGGCAGGTTTTATTGACTTGATTGGCTCGGTGCCTAAAATAATTGACTCCTCAATTTATTCGTATTAATTTTAATCTCAGCCCGCAAGCACGGCTTCTCTCCCTTCGTCCCCTTCGCTCCCTTCGCTCCCTCTTTAACGGCCCTTGTAATTAATTATATTTTAATCAACGTTTCGCGCTTGCTTCCTTTGCTTCCAGTGCCCGCGTCGCTTTCAATTGTCACCGGAAATTTTCAAAATACCCGTACTGCTTACGTTTCGTACGCCTACCCCATCATCCTATTCCATAATTATTCCAGAGTTCATTATTGGCAACGTAGAATCACAAAACGTGATCGGTTAAACAGATAACGAGTGATACGAGCAACTTATACCGACTGAAAGTATACAGGCATTATAGTGACTGGACTCGTCGCCCGAGGGAGCCACTAGAAAAAAATCGCTTGATTTACGTATCCTTTTTATACGGCGGTAAAATAATGATCAACGCTCCCTTTTATCGATATAATCGGTAAACTACTCAATGTTTCAAGGTCGCCTCGTAAGACGCTATTTAATTTACAACGATTTAATATAAAAGATATTAGTAAATCTAATTGTTTTCTTAAATACGATAATTAATACTTTCATCAAATTCTTAACGTTATAATTACAAATATAATTAACTTTTAATTAATTTGAGGTATAAAAAACTAATGACTATAATTTTATAAAGAAATTAATTTCTTGTCTAAATTTAAAAGTCAGTAATAATTTAATATTATCCTTAAGAAAAAATATTTAAAATGTAAATAAATAGGTTTCGCTTACGTTACTTGTATGTAATGTCACTTCTAAACAAAAACAAAAAATAAAAAATAATGAAAAATTCTAATACATGACAACTACTTATTCGTGATTTACAAAGATTGAGTAAAAATATGTATAAATGTCTCGTTTGATTATAAACGTTATTTAGTAAACATTCATCATGCACTGTGGTAGTTTACAATACTCGAATAAATTATATATTTAGCCTCGAATTTAAGTTATTTGATTTTATGCATAGAAAAGCTTATTCTTTTAAACGTTTATTTTTCCGTTGTAGAGTTCTATTATTGTAAGAATTTTTTCACTTTACTTATTTACATTTCGTTATATGATATTTTAGAATAAAATATTATCGGTTGTCCAATATTAGAAGTATCGTCATTTATGGAATATTCATTAATTTTCTAATAAGTATAAATTAATTAGCTATTTTCATTATTCATTTCATTATTTTCATTATATTTTATTATTCAAGCATTATAAACTATCGAATCTTATTTCATAAAAAAAAAAAATATTTGATTGTTATTAATACTATAGATTTATGTCTTATTGATTCCGTTATAATAATTGTTGAACAGAATATTATTGCAACGAATATATATAAAGTAAATGAACGTATTAAACTCGTTGGAATTGACCAAAATTCCCGAGAACAAAATTTAATAATACTTAGAAATATTTCTTATTTATTTATTTATTATATATATGTATATATATATAAATGTATATGTATAAAATACGTATTGCCGAAAGCAGCTATCAATTTCAGATGACTATATTTTCAATCAAAAGATTACAACTTTTATCCATATTATAAAACGGAATTACTTCATAGAAAACAATTAATATTTGTAAAATCTTTAGCATAATGTTTAAGAAATGAACTTTAAAACGTAATTTTTATCTTTTCATTATTTCTACGTTGTTTAAAAACATGTATTGTTTTTAAAACAGCAATATATTTAAATTCATTTACAAAACTTTCATGAAACGCTTCAGAATTAAGAAAATTGTATATTATATAATGAAAAATACGTTAAAAATAATATTTTAATCTAGCCCAATTGATCTTCTGAATTAATGAAGACGAAATTATAAACACTTGAAATATTGTATGGAACAATGATGGAATCTATCTAAATTATACAAACTTAATAATCGTAAACGTCATGAAATTGATTGAGGTATATAAGAAAAATTTCATTTAAAGAAAACTTCAAATAAAAATTCAATCATTCATTACGTAAAATAAATCTTATGCGCTGCTTTCATACGACGAGTAAGATAACGTAAAATAATAATAAAAGTCTCTTAATAGAAATAATTATGGTAAAGGTTTTAATATGTAATTTCATTATCATCCTAAAGTCTTTGTAATAAGAATAAGAAGATTATGACGTGAATCATTAAATAATTTAAGATTGATATAAAAAAAAAAAAAAAAAAAAAAAAAAAAAAAATGCTGCTACAAGTAAATTTCATCGCCTAATGCTACACATTCTGCTAATAATATATCTTTATTCCTACGTAGATGTATGTATCAAGAAAAACATACGACTCCGCTTAATAAGTTGAATTCCTTTTTATTGTCATCAAAATAAGCTTGAAAAGCTATGTAAATAAAAAATAACGCACGTAAGAGTATCTTTTAAATTTAATGTAAACTCGCAACGATCTTGTTAGATAAAAATTTATCACGTTTAAGATCAGATTGATATTTTACAAAAAAAAAAAAATATATAAAAAATAGGTGTTTTAAGTCGCATTAAATGAAATGAAATTTAAACTAAAAAAAAGCAAGACGAATTAAAATAATAATCATAGTTATTCTGAATTGTATTTATATTGAATCTTTGATAGCTTATACTTAAAAATTTCCTCACGATTGTCGCTACGAAAAGTTTATTTATAAAACAGATGTAAACTCATTTTTGTTCTTTAGCTAAAATTTATAATTACAAAGTTTTTTTATTTAATTTTTTTTTTTTTATTTTTATCGCCGATAATTTAAAAAATGATGAATCGAAGCAAAATTTTTATACCCCTTATTTATATCTCAATAATTTTAATAAAAGTACTGGTTAATTGAATAATGTCAAGAACATTTAGCAGTTTTTTTTTTAATGTTTCTTAAAAATGATTTGAACAAGGTATATTGGTACGCTAATTCTTCCTTTTTTATAACTTACTCCTTTTTTCGGAGCCGCGTGCGATAATGTATGATATTTGTGTCTCGAACTCTGACTTTCAATGACATTTTAGATCAGTGATCTGTCCCTTTATAGCTCTTACGGCAATACGAGTTTGTAGTAACATCTAGACAAAGTATTTAGCTACGAACGCGCACCTTGCTGGTTTTTCAGGAATTTTAGGAAATGCTTTACACGAATAAATCATAGAATAAAGTCCGTCCCGTAAACGGTTTTTCATTTTACACGTACGAGTACTTTCTTAATAGACTAGAATACTTTAAAATTCTATTTTAATTATAATAACACGTACACGGACATTACTCAAGCTCTGAAGCTTAAAACAATGATTTTTCTATAATTGTTTATTAGAATACAAGCGCAGAAATAGAAGCGCAAACGCATTTCCATATACTTTGTCCGTAATATTTATTTTCCACTATTCCTTCGGTTCAATATTTTCTAACTAATTTTACTTCTTGAAAACTCTCGATTATTCTCAACTCATAAATCTTTACGTAATATAACAAGTTTCTTTAATATACATGTAAATATAATATGATATCTATTGTTATTAATAATTGTAAATTTAACATACTGTCATCTCGTGTATAAACACGAAGTTTTCATCTAATTACCAATGAATCTTATGTTTAAGACTTCAAGGAAGGATTAACAAATTTTGTTAAAAATGAATTCTGTTTCTAATAATAGAAACGTATTACACTCTTTCTATAAATCATTCGATCTTATTTTCATAAATTATTAAGCTTACAGCTAAAATATCCATCGATTTTATATATAATTTTTATTTTTATCATAATTAAACCAAGACTTACAATACAATCATTAGAATGTAAATGTAGATTATTTGAAATTAGAATACTTTATAGCATTATCTTAATCTTTGTAAACTGTTTATAATACGTTTTATTTTTAATTATAAATAGCCTAGAATTTATCGATAAGCACGATAGTAATTTATACAATTAAAAAACAAAAAAAAAAAAATTCCAATTCTTTTATTGAAAAATGTTTTGATTTTGTTTAATATTTATAATCGACGGATAATTGTTTTTAAATGTTTAATTAAAAATCGGCTTTACCTATTACTTAAAGATATTGATAAAAGCTTGTTATGACTTTTTTTTGTTAGGTGTGATTTAAGAGGTACTGATAACATAAAATTTTTTGCGTATTTATATACACTATAAGACTTGATGAAATCCATCGGGTAGAACTTTTGATTCGGCTTTTGACGTCTTTTTTTTTTTTTTTTTTAAGAAAGAGTCAGTCGGTATTCATTGTAAAAGCTAATTATTGTATAATAATAATCAGTAAATAACGAGACGGATAAGAGAATTCCGTAATTGAGTATTAATTTCCGTTCACGAATCGTGTGAGTTTGTGAGTTAGTTAGACCAGTGTGATTTTTGAATCACAAGTATCGTGCTGTCATTGCATTCGTTATCTCTCTCTCTCTCGGCGCGAGCTGATATCACATTAAATATTCGTCATTGAAGATGGACGTATGCCGCCCGAGGAGTGCTATTTATTATTACTATTTTATACGGGCTTACTAGTTTCCGCTTCTTCGACGACGGTCTACTTGACCCTTCTTGAGGACGTGAGTATTCTAAACAGATACTAATTGCTTCTCCTCCTTTTATTTAATAATAACCGCCGGTACGCTTACGCTTTGTCGTTTATTTGCCATCGTATTTTGAATGCCTTACCTTACGAATTTATCCGTCTCTGCTGAACAATGACTATTGGCACGCAATATACATATTACGTATATAATTTATTTGCAAATTGGTTGTCCTTTTGTCGATAAAAGACGTATTTACAGAATAGTATTATATTAGATCTAATGTCATATAAACACAAGCCTCGGCATTAATAATATTGCTTTAACTTTTATTTATTTATAAGAAATGTAGATATGACTTTTTAAAAATGGATCTTTGACCTCATACTAATTAAATTCTTAATTGAAATATTTTTATTGAAACTGTATACGTTTATTATATCAGATTTAAAGATAAACGTGTAAATCTAATTTTATCGTGCTAAGAAACGTCAAACATACGCAAGATAAAGTCAATGGAATACTTAGAAATTTTCTTAGATATCAATTTGAAATATTTAAAAGTTTTTGTAACATATGTATCATTGCGAGAGCTACTGCTATTTTCAGGGGGGGGGGAAATTATTTCATACACAATATGATTTTCTCGAATCGTTAGTAAATGTACATTTTTCTTTTCTTTTTTTTCTTTTATCAATGTCTCGGCAATCGAAGCCATTGTTTTTAAAACACAGATTTTTTTATACAAATTTTTGAAACGACTGGGACGAATAAAAAGTTCCTCTACCTTATAAATGTAATATCATAAATAATTACATTGAATTTGAAAAGAGAAACCATTAAGCAGGAATGAAAAATAAAAAAGCACGTGTAAAGACTTTGTAGTGATTTTATTTTGAAAAAGATTTATATAAAAACCTTTTATTACACCATAAGAAGTATGAGTATTAGCCGAATTTTGGGCACTCAATGTCTTTGTTTAAATATATAGTCGACGCATCGCAATTAAATACAATATGACTATTATGAAAAATTATAAAATTATAAGTATAATATATACATTTTCCGTTTTATTCGTTGATCCAGACGCGTGAAAAGAAAGGGAGTTCCTGGGAGTTAAGTATATAAAATATGGCCTGTATGGTTTTGAAAAATATTTCGTTCCATCAGACTAGTCCCGTCTCCTTCTATTCATTTAAATACTCGAGCCTATTCTTTTGCATAGGGTCACTTCTCGTCATTCTGCATCCTATTTCATTTTTATTGAAATTCCTCTTTTCTAGATGATGAGCCGCATCCACATAAATAGCTGGGCTTGCGTTGGCATTCTGACCTTAAAGCGTAAACCGGACGAAATCTTAAGCAAGATTTTGCTTACAAAGCGTGTATCTAGTCTTCTTCCTTCGAAGGACTGATTTTTCATAGTCCAAAAGGAATATGCAAATCAGTGTCGGGCGGAGCACTAGAGGCCAAGGCGACTCCTATGTCTACGTCATTTTACAAAAACAGAATTGGAATTATAGCTCATCGTAAATTAAATCGTTTAATAGCTCACCTCGACATACTGGCGGTCGGTCAGGGGACCAAGGTCACGGATCTTCCTCACGACTCGAGATCATCCACCTGATTCATTTAAAACATCACCTACGCAATCGCTCAAACTCACTCCCACTTTTAATAATGCAATTGCCTCATCTCCCTTTACACAAAGATTTTTATGATATTAATATACAACCTTTGCGCCTGCGTTAAATTTCATTTATCAGCTATAGTTTTTTTTTTTTTTTTTTTTTTTTTTTTGTTTTTAAGTGTTATTCATTTACATCAATTGTGCAAAACTCAATTAAAACAATACTCCCAATCGTAAATACATTTAGTGCACTATTTTTTTCAGGGTAAAAGATTTAACATTATGATTTATAACTGATCTTATTTATTATTCCAAGCAGTCCAATAAGTAATTAAAAGTAAAGCTTTCTTACATTTTGAGAAATTCATTTATTTTCATCCCAACGACTACTACTAATATGATGATTCTTAATACAATTCTTCTCATTCATAAAAGCATTAGAATTTATATATATATATATATATACACACACCCAAGAAGAAGAAAATCTTAATCATTGCCAATCAGGTTTGACATTTAATTAAAAAACAAACTTACCTTTTCTTTTATTAATTTAGAATCAATAAAAAAAATTAGAATTAATGTTGCTCGGTACGGGCATATTGAATCTCTATTGAATTCATCGCAACCGCAGAGAGTATTAAAGGAAATAATATTCGTATAGATAATTCGGTAAATAACGAATTTCGACAAGAGTCTGTACAGACTTCGGTAAATATTGAAAATGAATTCGTAAGAAGCAAGGGATTACGATTTATTTTAGAAATAGAATGGCTACGAAGAGTATTGGACAAGGAAGTTTAAGTAGCCATGAATTTAATTATATTAAATTTAATTCTCTCCTGTGTAAAGGGACGTTTATAATGGAATTGTAATGATTAGCTGGGATAAGGTTTGCCTCATTAGCTGAAAAAGCAAAAGATTAAGATGAGCGAATGAATTTCAGAATGAACGGCGGATCGAGGATGGTAGTGTTCCTAGCGATTTTGGTGATCTACGCCGGGACGAGGAGCGGATGCTCGGCTCGGATCCTGTCGCGGTGCGAGGCGACCAAGGAATTGATACGAGGTGGCGTCCAGCGGTCCTTCCTCAGCACCTACGTCTGCATAATGATGAGCGAGAGTAATATGGACACGAGGAAGAAGGTGGGCCCGGGGTACAAGGCCAGCTACTCCTACGGCGTGTTCCAGATCAGCAGCGACAGGTGGTGCAGCGCCTACCGGCCCGGTGGCCTGTGCAACAAGCACTGCAACGACTTCCTCAACGACGACATCCAGGACGACATTGCCTGCGCGAAGCTCATCGCCGCGAGAGACGGTTTCAAGTACTGGAAGGGCTGGGTCAGGATGTGCAAGAACGGCAAGCTGCCCGACATTATCGACTGCGTCTACAGCAGGAAGCAGAACACGAGCGACGGCCCGTTCTCCGACTGGTCCAGCACCGACGAATCCGACTTCTCGGATTCTTAATCATAATCCGTCTTAAACGCGACAAAAGGGCGCAAAACTCTCGGGCCTCCTCTCGTACAGCTAAGCTAATCGCGCCTCTTTATTTCCTATACATAACGATACGTCGTTCCTTATATTTTCCCTTCCAAACGAATAATTATAAACCACGTTCAAACCCTTTCGAACCCTTTCGAATCTTTTTTGTTGTTGTTGTTTTTTTTTTTTTTTTTAAACTCATCTAGTCTTATAAATTATATTACGTATATTTATTCTTGAATTCGGTCAACTTATTTTACCCGCACATAGACTGCACTAGTCGCTATATATACACACACATATATATATATATATTTTTTTTTTGTTGTTGTTAAATGTTCTAAACTGTAAACTGTTGTATATACGAGTACTGAAAGTGAGTACTTTAACGCCGTTGTCGTTATTGTTGTTAACGTTGCCGTTATCCATATTATTGTTATTAAGCTATTTTTATTGTAAAACATTTGGGAAACGATCGGCATTTCACTCGATGATTGTAATAATTCTCCTCTTTAAAATTGAGTAATACATTAATAAATACTTAAATGCCAATTAAATAATAATCTGTATTCACGAAGCTCAACTTCACAATATTTATAAATTTATAAATTAACTTTCGTTTCCCTTTGCACTAGCGCACACAATGTCTTCACAGTTGCACATTAAAAGCATACTTTATAATATTGCAACCGAAATAATTAAACTTTTAATATAAAACGAGATTTGGAAGTAATGCGGAGAAATGTAAAAGCAGGACAGAGTGAAATCTCCTTCATTACGTTGTCGGACATATTAACACTATAATCTACAGACTTTCAAAGAATCCTCTTTTCAAGATCTTCTTATTCTGGATGTGTAGAAACGTATCGTGTTTTACTTTATTGAAAAAAGCGGAAAAAAGGAAAAACCAAAAGTGAGAGAGAGAGAGAGAGAGAGAGATTGAGTGAAAGCTAAAATACAAGATTCACCTGTAATGTTTGAATTTAAAACGATCTAAAGAATAGTGAGATCACACATGATTTTTCAGTCTATCGTTTAATAAAATAAAATAGTATTAGACCAACGAAAATCTTCAATCAATATTCTTCATTTCCTGGACCGATTTTCACGCAAAGAAGTATTGTGACTGACACATTTTGTCACTGACAAAAGTAAAATTGTTTAATCGATATCGCATTAATTGCCGCTAAAATTAAGAGATGCATTTGGATTCTGGTACGAGAGGCTTATATTGAATGGGGGCATGGGAAAGTATTAATTACCAAATAATGTGAGGTTAAATAAATTTACGATCGAGCACGTCGGTTGTCGAAAAGGGCGACTGTGCTTTCTTTCCTCCCGCACGGGGGTTATTCGATCAGGGACGCGATTAGCATAAGGATGCAAAAAGGTGCCGATGCCCACATTGCGTAGCTGTTGACGACAAAGCCAAGCGTAAAGGACAGGTTTTCGGAAATACCGAGTGCACGTAACAGTACCATTGAAATAAACTGTACGACTCCTCGAAAAGTTAATTTTCTTTATAACAACAACAACAACAACAACAACAACAGAATAAATAAAGAAATAAAAAGATAATAAAAAGAGAATCGCGTAGAAAGTAAAAAAATTTCTAAAAAGTGTCATCAATGTTTATTGCTTTATAACTTGCTTTTCTTATAAGCATATTAACGTGTGTGTGTGTGTGTGCAAGTAACCTTCAAAACCTTAATTTAACATCGTTAAGTAAAAATGATCGATATGAATAAAATGGACTTCTCGGGTTATTTGTGTTTTTTTTTTTTTTGTTCGTGTAATTTGAAATAAGAAAAAAAGAAAGGAAAAGATAAATAAGACTGTAACGATACATGATAATTACGAATGTTAAAATGCGATTCGAGGAGAAAATTACAGTATTACAAGTAATCGTAGAGAAGCGTAGAGAAGAGGAGGGGCGGGGGGGGGGGTAATGGAGGGGAAAACCAGTTTGATAAATGATTCGAGTCGAATGAGAAAACATCTACAAGCGATTGCCGGAAGCGATCATTGTGAGGATCCTTTAATGGCGATACTGGTGCCATCGGTGCACTCCCACCAGCGGCCGGATGACAAAAAAAAAATTTCGACCACATCCTCTACCCGCCAGTGAAAGTAGCCCTGCGCATGCATGATCGCGCCGGATTTGACCAGATAAAAGCATTTACGGACTTGCGTGATCGAAAATACGTACAATCGCACGTGCATACTTACATACTTACATACTTACATACTTACATACTTACATACTTACATACCCCCGGGGAGAGACCTCCGGCCTTATGCATACATGCACACATGCCTACGTACGTGCATATACATAAAAGTTGCTTCCAATTTAAATTTCTGAGGCGAAAGTGTTTTACACTTTTTTATCCTCCTCCTCCTCCTCCTCCTCTCTCCCCCTCCGACCCCTACCCAACCCTCCGAGAGGATGAAAATATCTATCTCTTGTTTATATAATCTTACGCACGTTGTTTATAAGCAGCGTATATGCATATGCGCGCAACGTGGCTCCTTATACCCATTCATAATAGTTATTTCATAGGCTTCGGAAAAGACACCTTTCCGCGTAATTATTTTTCTTTCCTTCTATCTATTTACCCTCCTTTTCCCCTCCTCTCCGCCCACAGCCCCCCCCTCCCCCAATAACCCTTCTTTTCCATTCCTTTTTTCGGATGAAACAAATCACACATTTCTCGTTGCAATTTGATGTTTATATAATTTCAGTATTTCATAATCGTCATTTAGAATCGCATTAAAGCATAAAGATTATTAATTTTTTAACATCATTATTTAAACGCGTATACCCTGCACGTATTTTACTATATTCCACGACTCGTTAAAGAGCAATTATTACTCTTTTATTCAATGAAAAATATATTAATTATACAATGGCCACACGTACTACACGTACAAGAATCTTTATAATTAAATGAATTCACTATCGGTCGGTATGTAGTGATTCTGATAAAAAAATTCTCTGCACAACATAGAAAGGATTACAAGACAAAATTAAGGCTAAAGTAAATTAATATAATTTCATGATTTATTAGAATTCGCTGAAACTCATTATTCTGTTGTATAACTTAATTTATATGCATTAATTTCAGATTAACTGTTGTAAAAATTAGCGAATGTATAAAATGATGCATAAGCTGAGTATTCAATTTCTAGATAAAGAATAAATGTTTTGATACTCATTATGGTTTTATTTACATATGAACAGATTATAGTAATATCCTTCAAGACTTTGGACATTAATAGATTACAAATGAATTTATTACTCCTATTATATTTCTCGATTATAATCAATTTCATGTTTTTAAAAGGTCAATTTTCTTTTACATGAAATACGTCGCGTATTATTAAAGATTATTAACAGACAGTCTTAGATAAACAAGAAAATATATTTAACAAGAAGAATATGATTTCTATGCGTATGAATTAATTCAATTAATCTATCTACCGATGAAATATAATTCCAATAACTAATAACTGCAAAATTCAAATGCTTGTCAATAAAATCATTTTGAATTTGCCGTATTTATTACGTTTTCTTTAATTCATTAAGTTTCGAATACTTTTAAAGCCATTTTTCAATTTGTTTTTATTAATTTTGAACAGTTTTTTATCTAAAACAAATTTTTATACATAAAGTACAATCATGAACAATTACAAAATCATCCACAGATTCAAATACTAACAACATTTTACTAATACATTATAATACATCTCTTTTTCTTCACGATCGAAGATAATAATAGATTTCCAAAGTCCCAACGAATTACTCAATAAAAAGTATTTAAAACAGAAATGTAAAAATATTACTCTGAAATTATTACAAGAAATATAGCCAATTAAGGTCGTATGTTAATTCAATGTATAATACGAGCAATTTGGCATTAATTTATAGTTCATCGATAAATTAATGTATTAATCATACGTAATATTGAAAAGTAAAAAGGTATATGAAATAGCCATAAAGAGTAACTAATTTAAAACGAACCACACCTATGTAACATTTGTAATACACAATCTGAAATAATAAATCGAAAAAAATACCTGCATAATAATCTTTATAATGGCATAAATAATATTAATATAGAATAATTGCAGAGTAAAAATTTCGTAAAATAAAATTTATTAACTTAATAAAATTTTACAATCTGCGGAAGCCGTTTTCTCAAGACTTTATGCACGAACGAGTGAAATTTAAATTACAAAAATTATATTAAGACGGAATGACGTTAAATTAGTTAAAATAAATTCATTGGGCAACGAAAATTTCATTACTAATACTAATAGATTAAATTTGCACCTGTGCAGTCTTAATAACGAAATTTTTAATAACTAATGAAACTATAAATTAAAAGAATGAATTTGTCAATTTATTAAAGGACAAAAGAAGAAGTTCTTTACTCATTGATTACAAAGTTTTAATTTAATTTAAATTTTAAACTATGCGTATAATCTTAATATACGTTTAATTCTTTATTTGCCCTCGTGTTTTATGACATTATATAAATAAATAATAATAAAATGCATGTAATCGACATTTGATTCTTGAATAAAGGGTATTCAGTTCTAATAAATTTCAACTCGAGTTTGTAATTCACTTTTTTTTTCCAAACATGTCTCATTCGATTTCATTCATTAGAATGCATTGATCTCGCCTCTAGTCAGAAACGTTTATTCTCAATTTTATAATTATTTTACCGTAACGGTAAACGAATCGATCCATTAAGAATCAAGCATTTCTTTACTTTAAATACTATTATTCTCAACGTCTTCAACTATCCTTCAAGGACTTTTTTATTTCTATTATTACAGCCATTAACTTGTCTATTTTCTACTTTATTATACGTAGACTTTCCTTATTTATACTTATATATATAACAAAACAATATTTTTATTATATAAATTGTCATTTTACCCGTTTCGAATCCAAGAGCATTTAGATATATGTACTTTATCGCTAAAGTGTTAAAAGGCACGCAATTTAAACCGATTGAACTATATAGAAACAATTAAATATTTCATCATACATGATCGATTTGATAATGAAACGCGGCATGCGCTGATATCGTTTTTGACCTTAGATATATACATATATACATATATATATATATATGTATATTTGCTTACGTGTACGAAACTCAAGGTAGTAATGCGCTTAAATATTGGCCAATTCGTTTGACAGAATATTTATTGCAAAGAAGAAGGAATAATCCCGTAGTGCGTAAAGTAGCCACCAGGTGGCAAACGACAAGCTTTATTATAAAATACGTGCTTACAGTAGTGACATTGAATGTACACATTCAATAAACGTGCGTTTGGATTTTATGTTTGCTCCCTTCGTAACAGGACATAACGATTACGACGTAATTAGAGCGCACACTACCACACAAATAATTCCAGCCTCGCTGCTCCTTCCCTCCCTGTCGGCTAAATAAATATTTGCACAATATACCCTGCTGTGAGCATTAACTGTCCAGAATTGAAAATATTATATGATCCCCGTCAATTTCAACACTCCAGGCTCTTCCTTTACGATTCATTTACTATTATTACACTGCTGCACGTCCTCAATATTTACTCACCCCCGGCAATGTCTCGACAATGTTTCTATTTAATTGCCATTTAAATGATCGATGACTCCTCGAGATTTATATAATTTCCCCTGTAATTCTGCATTCCTGTCGATCGATTGTCCATTATTGTTTTTTTCCCCGACGTAAAATAATTAAACTAATTCCCGACGAATTATTTAAATTACGAAGAAATAAGTAATAAGCTTAAATTATACTATACGTATTTCGCAAGGTTATGTGAGCGCTTAAAAATAAGCACAATGCCATTGCGCGAGTCTATTCAACATGGCGAGATAAATATAATAATAAAATTATCAACGTACCTTACTTCATTTGTAAATTCAATTATATCTCACTTTCTTTTTTTTTGCGGCCGTACGATAACCTACGATGAGAAAGAAATTCTATTTGAAACAGCAAACCAGCCTCGGTGAATTAATTTGATTAATTATAAACAATTGATATAACTCAATTAAATGAATATTATGTATTGAAATAAGCTCTCGGCCGTCGTTGACCTTAAACATATATAATTGTTTCCCTGAAACTATCGGTCTGGCGTAATTATTGAATATTACGAGGTGATTGTATCCTCCCACTGCTCGTAATAAATATCCATTCGTTGTCCTGTATTATTTTAAATATTACGCGTCCGTACATTCTCGTTCGACTGCTGAAAGTATCAATTTTTCCGATAATGCTTTAAAGTAGACATTTTCATGAACTACGAGCACACGTGCACGCATGTATTGAATATTTGATGTAATTGTAAATGAGCTCGAGTCCCCCCATAACTGATTGGCTATCTCGAGTATGATCGAGTGTATCCGTAGAAAATGTAAAATGCCGCATACAGCGATAAATGCATTTGATTCGAGATGCACATTGATGATCGAAAGAAAGTTCGAAGTCTCGGCGCGAGCAGCAATGAGATACGAAGATAAGGTGAAGGAATGGAGCACTAGCGACTATTGGAAGAAATCATAAATGAAAATTGAGGATAGTTGGATAGTTGGTTTATTTATTTATTCCATGCTTTGAGCAGTTTGGATCGAGGCGATCGCTCACGCACGAGACTCTTGTGGATTCAGGCCAGTAATATTACGTAAAAATATAAAATCGTGCACGTACGCTACGCCAGCCAGACCTTTTATTTTCATTCTCTCTCTCTCTCTCTCTCTCTCTCTTTTTCTTTTTACTATCTACCGAAACCGATGCATCTATAACGAATAGCCGCGGTATATAAATAGCTGCGACCATTGAGATTCCGGTCATTAAAATTACGAAAGCCAATGCGCCTCACGTATATTACAGTTTTTGCGGTTTCGTATTTTATTAACAGGCCAATTATTACGAGACACCTAATGAAATAATACATCTCGATAACAAGGAATTGAGTTGTATCTATTAACGCTGAAGAATCTTCGGTAATTTGTCAACGAAAGTCGTTTCATAAACTTCGTTTACCCACATTCTTTAGTATAAGCCCAGGGAGACGCCTTTACTCTCGTTTCTTAATGTCGGCAATAATATTTTAGCATCATCTATTTTCCTCAAAGAAATATTAATAACCCCAATTTGCATTGCCATCATTACGGTTTATTAGCTGACGCAAAAACTTATTTACAATATTAATTAATAATAATGTCCAAATAAAATGATTATCTTACATGATATTTTATTTTTAAAAACGAGTAATTATAAAACGTATTGCCTTACACACCATCGCCTCGCTTTATTTATTTGCGTGTTATTTTGAAGATGAAAAAAAAAATGAATTATTATAGTTTGTCTAACCGATCAAATACAAATACGTCTATTACGTACCTAATAATACGTGTTATAACTTGAAGGTACTTACGTACGTATTACGAATATTCTTACTACGATTAATGTTTACATATAAGATTACGATTAAAAAATTATGCAATGCTTTCATAGACTTTAACAACAATACATGTCTAAAGTATTATTATCCTTTCCAGCCTCTATGTTAATAACCACGTACAGTCTTACTGCTTATTTATACATATGAATATATATACAAGTTCTCAATGACATTAAATAAATAATTTCTTTTTAATTTTAAAATTTACTCTTAACGCATTAATAATGAAGAACTAACAAGACGAAAATGAATTAGCAATTATGATAATTCTTACGAAAGAAGTTACCTTCTGAAAAACTAATACTTTTTCTATTTAATCGATAGCTCGTCTAAAAATGTCAACAATCTTCGTTAAACGTCTGCTCGTCATGAAGGATGAACAAGAGGTGAGATAGAGCTCGTATTTATTAAGGTAAAACACGATGTACTCGTATAATTACCCAGTAAGGAGATATAACAGTTAACTATCGTCTTCAAAATGTATATAATTACAAATGCATTTGTAGCGCGGTACGTTAGACTTTATTACACAACATAAGTAACCAAGTTCTTTTAAAGCATACAAACGTACTTTTATACGCGTATAAAAAAGCACTTTAAGTAAAAAGAAATAAATATTTATAATTTACAATACGCATTTCTTCTTTACAGCAAATTTCCAATTACTGTAATTTAATATTAAAAAAAAAATTTATTTTTCTTTTTCTTTGTATACGGCATCTTAATCGGTGCATGCCTTAATCGGTGTGCGCGCGTGCGTGAGGCTGCATACTCATATACGTATAGTATATATGATTAAATTACATAAAATATTTTTATGTGCATTTTATATACAATTTTATGGAATGTATATTTAATATATTTACAAATATTAGATTCCAGTAAATTAATATAAATTTTAATCTAGATTATTACTTGTTACGTAAATGATTTAAATTAAGTAACAGATATTTAATAAATCACTTAATTTTATTAATTAATAATTTATAGTCAATTTGAAAGACATTAAAATCAATATTAAAATAATATAAATTTTTTTTTATAAAAGATTTTAATAAAATGCAGTGGTATATTTTTAAGAGAGAGAGAGAGAGAGAGAGATACTTTTTTAAAATTTATTTACTCACAGATTCAACTAAATATGAATCTTGTTTAGAAATTCTTGAACTAAAAATTTCTTAATAGATTTTTCTATAAAATTAAAATTCTAATTAATGAGAAATGAACGTTATGTTATGTGTATTTATACATACCGTAGTCAACATTTATTTGCGCATTAGTAGTGCAAAAATTTTATTTAACAAATATTCGATTGAAGAATCTAGAGTTTTGCAATATTTGAAAAACATTTAATAATGACGTACTTTGATATTAATATGAATATTTTAAGCTTAAAGATTCTTCGTCCACATAATTACAATGAATGTCTTAGTAAACAATATGTTAAGAAACAATATTATAAATTGTTTTCTTGGCACAAGTTATAACATTTATCTTCGAGCCATTTAAGAATTATTAAAATAGTCTATTAGTATAAAGCGAGAGTATAAATAATTATAATTATTTTTTAAATTATACTTTGTATTGTATAATAATATTATTGTATAATAATAATGTACCAGAAATATTCTCTATTATCTACAATCAATAGCGTAATTTATTCATTAGACTTACTTTGATGAAAATATTTCATAAGTCGAAATAATCTATAGAACTCGGAAAATGATGTAAAAAAAAAAAAACACAAGCGTACTAATAATAAAGTTAAGGCCGTAAGCTAATGATATAAAGTGCCCTCGCGTACAATACGTTGCTGTTATAGTGAGAAAGGAAACAGTCGAATGTAACCAGTTTTCTCAAAGCTCTGCAAGTAATAAGTATTCATCCTCGAGTAATTTAATATTTTTGTAGTTTAGGATTATTTATGTATATCGGTTCGTACTAATAAATATATCTTTTCTTTCCATAGAATATCGATGGAAATGTAATTTTTGTAAATAAGTGTACAGTAAAGTTTAATTTATACAAGAAAAGCCACAAACTTTGAATAAATTTTCTTAATTAAAAATTAATTTTACTTAATCTGTCTACAAATTATCATTATTAAAATAAGATATTTCGAAAATGTCCTTAAGTTTTATAGAATTCATATCGTATATTCGATATGGCTATTCTCTCGATTTGGTAATATAATGGTTATATCTTTCTAAAATAAGCGATTCAAATAGAAAATCTTAATCTATGGCCATAAATCTACACAAATAATAATCCACATTTTGTAATCGTGATTACACAAGTTTCCAAAATTCTTCGCTTGCAACAAATTAATATAATCAACAGAAAATGATATATTTTTGCCTTAAATTCGTTGATTAACGTTATGAAATATTATATTAATAGATATAAGAAATAACATTTACTGGATTACACAATGGACATTGAGCTTACTATATAGTTATTCTACTGGGTTAATAACTTTTTCTACGAATTTTACTTAAATATATATATATATATATGTATATATATATGTAAAAGTGCAATATTTTTAAAACTGGAGAAGAAATTTTCCTTAATATTTTTAATTACGAATGTTTTACAATGCTCACCAAAAAGTCAAACACATCATTATAACAGTATTATTACAAATATTAATAATAATGTCTCGCTATTCGTTTACTTTATTCAAAATATATTACTAAACTCTTAATAAATTCAACAAATATACGTTACTTTTATATAAATATTTTGTATTTATTTAAAAAAAATTAATATATTATATATTTCAAGTAAAGTTCCTTAAGGTAAAGCATTATTTAATTAAATCAATTTTACTCGTTTTAGGAAGAGTGTAAAAAGTTACTTAAGAAATAAAACTTTATTTGTTTACTTTCACTTATATAATTTTATTTTTTTTATTTTATTTTTTTCTTCTTCTGAAACCATTGACTAAATTCTATAAAGTATTCATACACGTATTATAAATTTTTTAATATTCATTGCACAGTTATATTATGTATAATTTACAAAAATAAATTCCATAATTTTCACTGTTTACTGCTGCTGTTGTGGACGTAAAATAGTAAAAATAAATTCATATTTATAAAAATAATGATAAACTTTTAATTATAAAATAAATAAAAGGGAAAGGAAAGTATCGGCCGGGGGAGGGGGGGGAGTGTGAACGTAAGCTAAAAGTATGTTGTTGGAGAAAGTAATAAAAATAAATATTTATATAAAAAAGAGCTACACGGTCTACGCAAATAAAAAAAAATTAAAAAAAAAAAAATATATATATAATGTTAACAACTGGGAATAAAATAAAAGATAGTATTAGTAGTAAATTGATAAAAGTATGAAATTTATGTTAGTACGTACGTGTATAATTTTCTAGATAGGCAAGAAAGATTCCCCAGACCTTAAATACCGCCTTTCTCTCGTAATAATACATCTTAAATTAAGTCTATATAATATTTTTTTCGTGTCATGAAACAGTATTTTAAGATTTGCGAATTCGCTAATCATATAGTATAAATAATTCGTTTTTTATTTACTTTCCTCGGATCGCATTATTACACTCCGCAATTTCTATGTTAAAAAAAAAAAAAAAAAAAAAAAAAAATCAAATTATTTAAAAAATTGCCATATTATGTAACCGCAATTAATCTTCAATTGATTATATTACGGTTTCACTTGAAGGGAAATTCATGATTTTTTTTTTTTTTTTTTTTTATGACATTATAAACTTAGACTGGACGCAATCCGTTTTACCACGCGTTAAGAGCACGTATACGCATTGGCTCTGTGAACCATTGTCAATGAGTGTATAACGAGTACAGATGAACGAGGAGTCGAGAAGAGAAGGAATGAAGCGAATCCTGTAGAGGCGAGTGCTAATGTCATAATAATAATAAAAAAAAAAAAAGAATTTCTACTATAGTTCGGATTGTGAAAAAATAATAAAGTCATCAATTAGTTTTATGGGGATAATATGCACGTTATTATGGAAAATTTAAGCATTAGCTTTGCCCGATTAACTTATTCATTCGGCTCGACGAATGGAATATAATAACTCGACGCGAGGTCAGTGAAGACTTTCGATGAAGTATAACCTGTTCAAAAAGCTGATCGATTCACACTTATTGCACTTTCGCTCGAACCCTGCATTTTCCACATCGATCGTAATTCCACTCGAATCTGCTGCTCCTCGAAACAGCTGCTGCTGCTGCTGCTGCTGCTGCCGCTGCCGCTGTTGGCAATCTCCGCTGGACCGCTCGACTGTCAAAATAGATTACAGTCACACCGGAAGGGCAAATATCACTAATCGATCGATTACTTGTGAAACGCCCATATCCTTAACGGCTACTTCATTCAAACGATTTTCGTCGATTTTAATCATTTTTATTTCCCAATTAACATCCGAATTTTCGAGATAATCGTTCGAAGTAACCAAAGTAGAGTAAGATTATTGTAAAGCCTACTTTTTCCACGCCATGGTTTATTATTACGCGACTCGCCTGCATTTACAAAGTTTCACATAAATTTTAAATATAAAGCGTAATAATTTACGTTGCACTATGCCGGTAAAAGGTAAAAGGTGTTTGCACAAAATATAAAAACGACACGATGGAATTAGTTCAAAGTTTAGTATATTATGACATACGGCCGATCGAATATCATTTTATGAAAAGTAAACTTTCACTCTAGGAGAAATGCAAATGGTTTCGTCGTTACTCTTAAATAATACTTCAGGGGCCTTAATACCTTTTAGCTCGGACTTAAATTTCTAAAATTATATATGAATAACATTTTTCGTTTTACGTTAACTTGTAAAAATAAAAACGAACAAACAAACGAACAAACGAACAAACAAACAAACGAACGAACAAAAAATCCGCGCGATTACCCGTGGGAAATAAATTCACGTCTGATCGAGCGCTACTAATAAAAAAGCTTTATGAAATGGACTTGTTTGCCTTTAATTAGCTTATAAATTCTCATAAATTCTCGCCTAATTGATAATGCGCTGAGCAAATTTACTCTTCTCGCTTACTAAGAATGATGATCTACGAATAGAGGACTGCATGTGATCAATAAAAGCCTAAATACAACGAAATCGGTCGAAATGACGAAGAGGAGTACGAGTAAATAAATCATGCACAGTTTTTATTTTCTTATTAAATGGGGGAAAAGGTCGCCGGAGAATAGAGAAGTCGTTATTATATAAAATCAGTTATGCGTTGCTGTTATTCGGGTAATTTTGAAAAGCAGCGTACACGGACGCGCGTACGTATGCGTCTAAATATTTGCATGAGAGGCGATAAAAAGGATTGAATTTATGTAAATTCTTGAAAATATCTTCTTCGGCTATGGGAGCTCAATAAATAGCCACGAGTCGTAGAGATTAAGCCGAGTGGCGGGGAATTATTGGAGAATTATAAACGGCGGCGGCGGCGGCGGCGGCGGCTGCGGCCACGGCGAAAATAATCGTCCGCGTTAAAAATAAATAAATGTTGCGCGATCATACGGCGGAGATAAAAAGAGGTAAAAAGCCAATGGGACGTTGAATTGAGAACAGAGGGATACGTTCTCGGAAGGAGTAAGACGGTAAAAATGAATAAAAATTAATGTCTCAAATGAGTTTAGAGAGTGCGAAATGATCGAAGAACGTTTTCCCGTCGTTATTCCTACCTCTCTCTCTCTCTCCTCTCTCTCTCTCTCTCTCTCTCTCTCTGTCTCTCTCTCTCTCTCTGTCTCTCTCTGTCTCTCGCGAAGCTTGAATGGGTGTATGGGAGAATAAAGAAAAAGAAAAATAAAAAGAAAAAGAAAAGGAAGAAAAAAATCCCCGTTCACGACGCATGCCGCACACGCATTGCCGATAAAACGCATGCGTCGGCCGCTCGAATGCAGAAATTGAATACGCACCGGCGAGTGCCTCCGCGCATTTCCCCGCTCGCACGTAACGCAATACGCGCCACGGGGAAGCTCGGGCAAGAGTACATCATGGGCCGCGAGATCGACACCTGCACGCTCCCACACGGACGCAGCCGAGCTAACGCGTGGGACATGACGCCGATGAGCTTCGGGCCCCCACGTGTTCCCCCCCTCCCTCTCCTAACTCTCTCTCTCTCTCTAACTCTCTCTCTCTCTCTCTCTCTCTCTCTCTCTCTCTCTCTCTCTCTCTCTCTCTCTCTCTCTCTCTCTCTCTCTCTCTCTCTCTCTCTCTCTCTCTCTCTGTGTCGCTCTCTGTGCGTGAAGGTGAGCGGGCGCGCGATCATCGTCGGCATCGTCGGCGCCGCTCGTCTACCTTTCACTGGCGGAAGTGAAGATGTGAGAGAACGCGCGCCGCGGGTCATCGCGTCGCTCTCCCTTCAGCCGCGCTCCAACGATATTGAGCATCGAAGCCAAAATTACGGCCACTTCACCTTCCCTCGTCATTTCATCGGCCACGTCGATCTATCCCTTATCGATCCTCGCAATACCTGCCAAGCCGATCGACGTGACTTTTCCACCTCCACCCGAACTCCCTCCCCTCCCCGCCCCACTCGCCGATCCACCTCAACGCTGTCGTTGTATGAACTTATAAACTTACCGTCGGATAAGTAAAAACTAATCATAATAAATTTTCTTTCGCATTAATTCGAATATTTAATGAAAAGAAAGTAGAAGATAGATAGTTTAACAATGTCTCGCTATTTTACATATGTCTCTGAATATTTTTCATTTTCATTTTCATTTTCATTTTCATTTTCTTTTTCGTTTTCGATTTCGATTCCCATGTCCTCGCTCCCCACCGCGCCTCCTCCTTCCCGCTGCCATTGTCACGGTGAACGAATGTACCGGCAATTATTCGGCACCACCAGAGCACCGCAAATGTGTATTAATTATTTTAAAATACGGCATAATGGGAATTCGAAATGTTTAATTGCTCGGAAAAGGTCATTATTCCCAGAAGAACTTACCGATTGTGATTTCAACGCTTAGAAATTGTGATAACCAAGTCGTGAATCAATCAAACGAGTTATGAATGGGTTTGTCTAAAAAATCTTTTATCTCAATAAATTTAAAGGCATTGCAAATGGCTAATCAATGGTTTTTATAAAAGCCAATAAAAATATACGTAATATATTGATCGGCGATTGCCTGCTCGCGAAATTTAAAAATTCGGCAACGTTGTTATGTATTAATTAATTAACCCGACCATTAAGCGTATTATCTAAATCTCAAAAATAAAAGAAAGACCAAACTAATCGTACCGGAGTCAAAGTTACCAATACGAATGCTCCCTTAAGATCCTCTTCGTTCTATTTCACAAAAAATTTCATTCCCTTGCGTTTTAATGTAACGTATTATAAGATAGTCGAAGACATTTAGCTTTTACAAGACTTTCGGTCATTAAATTTTTTAATTTTTTTTTTTTTTATGCTGAATTTACAATTAACGATCAATGAGATAATAACATTAATTTATTTTCATTTAAGCTCACTAATATGTTAGAATAATAATATTAATAATATTAATAATGAATCAGAAGCTTTAATGAAGCTATGAGTTCCGAATTATTTAGAAAGAAGATGTTCCTTTCATATTCTCAGTGGTGTTACATAAACAATTTCAGAAGAAGAAGCTTAAAGGAACAAGAGCAATAGAAAAAACGACAAGGGCAAGTAAAATTCCAAAGGGTTCAGGATAAGGGAAAAACTTCAAGGATATAATATTTATATTCTAAATTTTTTCCGAGTGCAGTCCATCGGGTAGAAAATAATTTAAACGACGGTATATCGAGAGGCCAGACGAATGAAGTGAAAGGTATAATAATTATATTTTCTGGGGACATAAATGATTTCGTACATAAATTTAATTGTACAATATCTCGTGATGTACTTCAAAAAGACGCGCGAATATTCCTTAATTCTTTCTTGATATCGTATTATTGTAATTGCACTGTCCGCCGATCCCTATTACGAATGCTTATTTACATTAATCGTATGGGAAAAGATATAATATAAGATAAAAAAAAAAAAAAAAAAAAACGTGTCTACGCGTAACGAGTCGCAGCACGAACGCATTGAGCTCGTAAACTAACGAAGTTTAGCTACTTTAAGAGGATTATAATTTTTTTAATAGAGCAATGTATAGAGGCTTGACAAATCTACTTAAAATGTAATAAGTCGCACAGATCTTATCTAAAGTAAATAATATCTGTTCAAAAAGAATGAACGAAAGAACGAAAGAAATAAAGAAAGAAAGAAAGAAAGAAAGAAAGAATGAAAAACGTTATCCCGCACGATTAATGGTGTAAAGTCATCGAAGAGTATAGGAAGCCGAGGCAGGTTTCGAGGCAACAATGATCTTCGCGTACGTAAATGTTTTAACGAGCAATAATTTTCGGTCATTCAGCGGCTAATTCGCTTAAGCGACACGAGGCGAAGGCGTTTCGAAAAAAAAAAAAAAAAGAAAAAAAACGCTCGACAGTCGCGTTAAAGTTATTCGCGTTAGAAAGTCGAAGCCTTACTTGTAAAGTGCGGGGCATTGATTTTATCGGGGATTTTAAGAATTCGGAATTCCAAATTACTGATAAAGCGAAATATTTGTTAGGACAATAAAGAGGCATAAAGCATCGTGGCATAAAGAGAAGAATCAAAGGTACAATAGCAGCAACAACAGCAGCAGCAGCAGCGGCAGCGACAGCACCACCACCACCACCACAACCACCACAACCACCACCACCAGCACCAGGAACAGCAACAAGTGCATTAAAAAGATCGTACGGGCGAGGAGCCGTTCTCTTTCTCTTTCGCTCGGCTAAAATCGGCCGCGAGAGCGTCGTTGTTACTTCATTCCAATTAACTCGCAGACCCTCGGTAAACAATATTCGCTCTGCACAATATTGCGTGTTCTCTCAATAAGTAGATCAATATTTATCGGCCCGAGCTGTCTGTCGCACGAAACCAAGGTGGCAATTATCTCTTGTGTAACGCCTCCGAGCCACGTTATTCAAGACTCGTAAATTATTTTACTGTTGGACAATGCCTTACAAAAGATCTTAATAATAATAATAATAATAATAATAGTAATAATAAACCAAGGTTTAAAAAAAAAAAAAAAAAAATTGGCTTTATTGAATATAACCTCCCTTAATACGCGCCGTAATGGCTCACCGTATTATACCCCACACCACTCCGCCACTGCCCGACCCGAGCGGCGGCGAACGCTACTCACTTACTCACTTATTTACTTACTTACTTACTTACTGCTAATAAGACGGGCATGCCTTGAACCGGAACGGGTGAACGAACCGGACGAATTCGTTGGCACCGATACTACTACCCATTCGCCGATGACTTCGATACCGTTTCCCCCAAATCGATATCTTCGCCGTCCCATCACTTGTTAACATCTCGTATTGCCATTATTACTCCTATTATTACGCTCCTGGACATCCGAATCTTTCATTATGAATTTCATCCTCATACTATTCGGCCTTTACTGTTTGCTGGCGCAAACTGTCTTAAAGCAGCCATATCCTCGATTCTTTCAAAAACTATCAACTTTTATTTACAGCTTTAGGGCCACGAAATTACTTTTAAATTATAAATAATTATAATCCTACGGATTTTGTAAGTTTTAACCGCGCATTACACTTTAACTTTACTATATTCCCATAATTCCTTTTTAAATTACTCAAAACTGTAATTCCTAATAACAAATACGCACACGCGCAAGCATTAATGCATATACATATATATATATATATATATATATAACTTTTTCCTACGACTCAGTAGCTAAATATACACATTGTTACGTAAGTGCAGAGGGAAAATAGAAAAAATTTTACCATTATAAATAAATGGTAAACGTTTTTATAAATTTTAATAAACGATACCATTTCGCATGGCTAAGTATTAAAATTGAATACCAAAAAATATTTTGCTTGTTATAATTGCTTATTATTCAAATAACCTAAATTATTCATATAAATATATATATATATATATTCATGTAAAAAATTAATATAGATTATTTTACCCGTTTTGCTTGCAAATACGAAATAAAATAATAGCTTTTATGTTTTAAAATAACAATATTTAAGAGTCAGTGTGTCTTTATAAATAAAATATATTTATGTGTGTAGGGACGAGCCGAGGACGCTTTACGTGCTGATAATTAAAAAGGAAAGTGTTTAAAGTTTTCTGTATTAAAGCATTTTGATGGTTATTAATAATATTAGGCAACAATTATTACTTTGCTAATACGGCATTATTAAATTTGAATGACTTAGATGATGTGCAATAATATTTGTTACATAATTATATAGTTATATATAATATTACATAGTTTGCAGTGCTATATTACCTGTGTCGAAAATATTCTGAGACAACTTCCATGTATTTATATACATCATTAGAAAGTTCCAAATCTTCTTTTAAATTGCTTCCTCGTTAAAAAAAAATCCCTAATTTCATTAATAAAATGAAAGGGAAAGATAAATGATTTTTACAATGATTACATTTACAGGCTGACGCACGCGACTTTTATAATCTGCGTCTATATGTATAATATATATATATATGCGCGCGTGTGTGTGTGTGCGCGCGCGTGTGTTCAAAATGTGACTTCCTGTAAAAATTTACATAAATACAAATAATTGAAAAGTAATAGCTTTGTGTCAATAGCGTACGTACCGTTACTCAATTCAAGATAATCGTAAAGTATTCGAACTCGTAAACGCGTGCGAATTTTATTCTTTTAACGAGCGTTATAATGTAGGCATCATTCTGTAACTGCAATTTCAGCAATGGAATATTAATGCGAGTAAGCGTACCCATACAGTCGAATTGAAAATTTACCTTTTCTTATTTTATTTTTTTATTTTCTTATATTTTATTTATTTTTTTCTTGCCTTCATTACGAAATGTAAAAAATACATAATAAAGACTATTTAGGTTAGCCGAAATAGGACAATATTTTAAATAATTAGAATTTCATGTGGATTTTATGCAACGACTCGGAATTCGTTCTGTATAATAATGCCATAAAAACTTTAGCGTTTAAAAAGCAGGGATAACCGAGAGCTTTATGTGCTTGCGATGTTCTCAATTACAAATCATTAATATTTGCTTGGGATACTACAGTCTTTGAAATTTATTGTGCGTCAAAATTTCGTAACTTTTATGGTGCCCTGAGTCACGTGAGGTGAGTGACCATTACGACAACGGGTCTTTTTTTGTTTTTTTTTTTTTTTTTTTTTTTTTTTTTCTTCAAACGAAAACAGAAAAGGAATAATATTTTTTGTCCGGCCGGAGAATCTTCGATGAAATTTAATTTCATTAAAAAAAAAAAATCTAATTAAATTGAATGCCTGTTAAATGAATCGGTTATTAAGCCTCAACTGGCAACTACTATGCTTGTACCATACGTGCTTATGTGCGTTGGGATCGGTGTCTTTTTAACAGGCCGATTGGTATAAACGCAAACAATTACGAACTTGGAATATAAAAGTTTGTCGTCGGGGAGACAAATAAAGCAATGCACGTGAAAAGGTAATGAAAGCTTAGGGGAGCGTAGGAAAATTTTGCGTAAACGTCCAAAGGGGGACTTTTATTGAGTTATTAAAGCAGACGATCCGGCGTACGAAGAAGTTGATCTCTTCTTCGATACTAAGGGAAAATGCAATTTCGCGTGGCCTTAATGGGCAGGAATATTTTTACATTGAATCCAAATTGTAGCGGGGCCGCTGGCCACAGAGATATACGTAAAGCCCCAATCAACGAATAAAAAGTCCCAAAGAGATTGGAGGCACGTTTGTGTATAAGGAGAGAACGGAGAAACTCGATGGTAGTCCCAAGTTGTCTGTGACCCCGGCAAAGGTCACAGCAGCTGAAGAAAGCACTCGGATGAAGCTACCGCCGAAAGCGTTTAAGCCTGCGCCTTTCGTGCTCCTTCAGCTTCGGGCCTCGCTAAGTAAGAGTAGGGAATACCCGCGAATCCGCTCGATCTCTCACTCGGACCATTAATTCGCCTTTTTTTAAAAATCTACTCTCTCGATTCCACGCTCTCGGCATTTACCTTCGAACGCATCAATAGAATAAATTATTCGATCCACATGCAATCGCTTTTACAATTAAGCACTACTGCTGCCCAGGCTTCCTTACAAGATCTTCAAGAATCTTTGTCTCATTTGCCGGTTTTTTCTCCTCCTCCTCCTCCTCCTCCTCCTCCTCCTCCTTCTTCTTCCCCCGATGAATGGAACCAATCTGTTGTTAATCAACTGAATTTAATTTGGCAATCTGAAAACTACTCGCACCCTATTATTAATGACGCCGAGCTTCTTGCCGCGACGATCCTTCCGTTTATAAACTCTGCGTTAATTTTATATACTTTATTATACGTTCACACGTTGAGCGCGAAAGATCACAAGAACCTGCATTGAATCTCCCTGTACGGATAAACGTAATAATTACGCGCCTTAAATAATATCATTCTAATTTAAATAAAATTCATAAAATTAATCGTGGCAATGAAAGGCATGTAATTATAATATGTATATATACATACATATATATATATATATAAAGTCGGGAGAAAACCTTCGATATGAAATTCGGTACGAAATTCATTAATTGGTCCGCTCAACAATTTATTTCATAAATTAATACAAGTTGTTTTTTTTTTCTTTTTTTTTCTCTCCTTCTTCTTATCATTCTTTGGAAGAAATACGATAAAAGAATATTTTTTAATGGATTATCAAGATTTAATGAATTCTGAATTTCTCGAGCATAAATAATAATTGAATTACATGCGAGCCAAATTAGATTAATTTCTACAAGTACTCGTGTGTGGGATCGTAAAAGTAAAAGCCCGAATCCAGTTGGCGCTCTTAAGTTTTATGTATTATAAAGTCATACGGGTATTATGATAGCCAAATTAAGGTATTGTGCTAAAGAGATTTCTACCGAAATAATGGTTTCGCATTCATTAAAGCGAACGGAAGAAGAATGAAAGTGACATACATAAGGTACGGGCATCGTACGGGTTATCGGGGTGGTGGGGGGTAAAAAGCAAGGACAAGAGTGTATATTTTCTTCGAGTCCTCCGCAATTAGAGAAACTTTTGTAAAAATTAATGTCCCTTGAGAATCGCAACTCAGTTGAAAATAAAAGGATTAAGGCCCGCCCGTCCATCGTTTTTCAGCCAACCTTGAAATTTAACTGACCTCAATGCGCACGGCTATGTACTTTGGGTACACGTATACTTAAAAGTAAAAGTATAAAGGTAATGTTGCACAATATGTATTAATGTAATGAGCCTTTACGGAGAAAAAATAGCGCAGCCAAAAGTATCAACATGACTCTTTTTCAAATTAAAATTTGAAGAAAGTTTATTGTCTGGCTTTATTTCAATACTCGGCCGTTAATTAATAGCTCAACAACTTTTAGAGAAAGTCCATCTCCATCCCTCCCTTTTGTTTATATTGCATTTATCATTTATAAGCGAAAGGTCAAATTCTTTGTAAACAAGGCTCTTCCCGTTCAAGAATATCCACTACGACAAGAGTCCTTTGCTGTGCCAATAGTTCATCCGTATCGACAATTCTATTAATACGCGCAATTAAGTAGTCTAATGTTTTTTTTTTTTTTTTTTTTTTTTTTTTTAAAGTAATGGGGAAAGAGCAGAGTTTTAACGATTTTCGACACTTTCACTCTTACTTGGATTAGCCCCACGCTAATACAATCCTTAAGCTGATGAATAATTATTGCTCTTCTGACTGATGATCTAATAATGACTGGATCAAGCCTAACAGTTTAGCAAACGTGCCACCGATGGGTGGCGTGAGTAAAAAAAAAAAAAAAAAACGTGGGGAAAATTTCTAATGGTCGTGGACTGAAGATTTTCATCATTTTCTGGCATTGAACTTTGGCGAGAAGTTCCTGGCGCGATCCCCAGGTAGCATTGAACTAGCGTGGAATGTCCATTTCCATTGATTATTTACGAATGTGGAGGAAATCGGTCGATTCGGTAGCTGCGCGTCCTGCTAAGGATGGGGAAGTGGGGCGGGCGCGCTACGAGGAAAGAAACTAAAAGTAAGAAAAGGTCGCGTTCCGCGGTAGCGGCTTCACGCCGTGCGGCGGGTAAGAGGCCCGAGATAAGGATCGAGAGTTTCGGCTGGAAAGCGGGTGCAATCTTCTCGCGCGGCGAGCGCGAGATTCGGTGAAAATGCGAACGCCGACGGGATTATATTGCGCGTCGTTAGGTAATTGCCGACGCCCGGTAAGCGAGCCAGAAGCGAGCTAACTCCCGCCTTACCGCGTAAGAAAAAAAAAAAAAAAAAAAAAAAAAAAAAAAAAAATCTCTCCTACCGCCGCCTGTAAAATCAAAATAAGGTCGCAACGCCATGGGAGAGTCTCGCTCTAAGGCGGCACTTTCCATTGTTGTCCGGATACGCGGGATCCTTTCGGGAATTCACGAACGGCAGATGACGGGAAAATCACCGAGATCGTGCTCGACGAGTTTTTTCCTTCTTCTTCTTCCCTCCGTCGTCCTTTCCCTTCGATCCTTTCGAGACCGGCTTCCATGGCCGTCCTCCCCTGCCACAGGAGACACCGTCGCCGAGGCTCCTCACGACACCCGGGTCCGCTCGATTCATCCGATCTGCCCCGGGCGCCGTTACGTAAATCCTCTCCACGAGACTTCCTTGGGGAGAGTTTTTTATTTACTTTTTTTTTTTTTTTTTTTGCAGCCCCCTTGCCGGGCGTGCGTCTCCGCGCGCGGCGTTTTAGAGCGCGCACTGTCTAGCTCTTTCCCTCCCTCCCGCCCTCCCCCCCCCAGCTGTCCTCGTTACGTAGATTTTGCGGAGAGCGCGCTCGGCCTCCTTCGAACGAACCAAAAGCACAAGAGGCCAAGTGCCAATAAGGTCCGCAACTCTCTCGGACACTCGCTCCCAATCGCCCGCGCCGATCTACAATTACAATGACCTTACTCTCGGGGCTCGTAGTCCTGCGATTCCTCCTCCCCTTCCCCTTCCCCGCTCCTTCCCCCCCTCATCTCGTCTCATCTCGTCTCACCTCATCTCTCGCGAGTCCCTTAACTTTCGAGCGATAAATTGGAATTTCGCCGAAAGGAGCATTTGTAAAAAGAAACGAGGAATCGGGCGACCTGGGAAGGTATTTATCCCGAGGAGGGAATGAAAAAAAGCCGCAATCGTTAACTATGTAATTTCATCCTTTTCTTATTCCTCCGCTCCCTCCCGTTGCCCCGTGCAGTTAAAGCGACGCAAAAGGTTGACAGCGCCGCTCGTGAATTAATGGTGGCAAGGTTACTTTTTCTCCGTCCATCCATCCATCCGTCCATCCGTCCATCCGTCCATCCGTCCATCCGTACTGGAATGTGTCTCTGGACAGAGTCTGCGTTTGACGGACACGTCCCTTTCTCCTTTCACTTCAAAATCGACCTTTCCCCCTTCAAATCTGCTTCGATTTGTTCCATCCTTAAACTTTCAAATTCGTATTAAATAAATTAAGTGGCACGGCCTCGCACGCACGCACGCACGCACGCACGCACGCACGCACGCAGACGTTAAACGAAGCGAGCGATTAATATAAATATTAACGTTTGCGTAGCTTCTGTCTTTATCTCTCGCAATTCCTTCGTCCCTCGCGTTAATGAAATCGTCGTAATGATTAACGACGATTGAACCGGCGCAGCGGCTATAAATTATTTATAGTACAAAAATTCCATTTTATCAATTGAAATGATAAGCGATAATCACGGCTGTCCACTTATCGCATTAACGGCGCTACTAATAATCTTCCCTGTTAAGATTAAATACCTCGGAAATGTTTGCTTTCGTGCATTTCGCTACCGACCCAAAGAATTTCTTACTCGATCCGCTGCCGCTTGGCCTACGATTTCAGCCTAGATCCAGCGATCTACCCTGAGCTATAAATAATCTTGATTCTTTAACGATCGAGCTTCTGCGCAGCCGTATGGGAGCGGGGGACGGGTAAGAGCGTACGGTAAGAGCGTACGGTAAGTAAGAGCAAACGAATAAGAGGATTGCCGTGAGGGGGCGGGCAGAGAGAGAGAGAGAGAGAGAGAGAGAGAGAGAGAGAGAGAGAGAGAGAGAGAGTGAGTGAGTGAGTGAGTGAGCGAGTGAGGGGGGAGGTGGGAAGGCCGAGGTATATTAGAGTATCGTTTTGTTGAATAAATAAGACAGGAAGCGACGGAGAAAAGGCCGAATGTGTACCGGAGGAAGAAAGGTGTCACGGGGCAACAATTCCCCGTTTGAAATCTGTCCGCTAATATACAATACAGGCTGCGGTCTGACAAACCGGAAGCGTTTCTCCAGTTTTCACATGCCGCGGTGATAATTAGCTGCACGGGAAGACGTCTCCCGCCGAGGACTGAGGCGCGAGTTTCGCCCGAGCCGCGGCACTTCCTCCTTCTCGTCGGAGCGATTCGGGACGATTCGGGACGATTCGGGACGATTCGGGGCGATTCGGCACGACTCGCCGCGCAAATACCTCGACTCTTCGATCCCCGGTGGGCTCGCGGGACCGCCGCCATTTATTCCTCTCCGTAATGCCCTGGCTCGACCTCGTCGATCTCAATGATCCAGCGGTCTCGGCCCCGAGTACACAAGACACAAAGGATCCTCCTCGCGAAATACATGCCGGGAGTAAGGTCGAGCGATTTTGTCATCGCTCATTCGTTCCCTCGATAAATCATCTCTGAGCTTAGATCGAGGCATTCTCACGGTACACGACCCCGCGCTCGTAAATGATCGCGGACGTGCATTTCATAAACCAGCTCTTTCTTTAATGATTTCAGGGATTTATTTTATTGCGCCGGGGAACGGGGACTCGCTCCATTTCGATGAAAATTTCACCGGCCGACGCCACTGCGGATGAAATTTCGACTCGAAGGAGGTTCGAAGGATCATCGGGTGCTCCAATGACAATATACTTTTCGCTAATCGCTCGCTCGCTCGCCTCTTTATTTAGCTTAAGCCTCTGCCGGCGTGAAACGGAGTCGCTCGTAAACCCCCCGTTGCGTAAGCGACGTTATATCCGATGCCGTCCGACTGCTTAGAAAGTATTTGATATAGAAATTTAACTCGGCAAATATATTAGGAAAAAGGACATGTCCGTGCACGTAACCGCGTCCGACTACGGCTACGACTACGACTACGACTACGACTACGACTACGACTACGACTACGACTACGACTACGACTGCGACTACGACTACGACTACGACTACGACGACGAGGACGATGACGATCCGATCTATTGTTTTAAATATTTAGCGATTATAGATAAACGCCTGGCTTCGTCTGCTTAAATTAAATTAAATGGCTTTTACTTGTCGATGGGGGCACAATTTGCAATACAATCTGCAATACAATTTCCATTATAATTTGCATTATAATTTGCATTATAATTTGGTTACTTGGATTGCGTCAAAATTTTTCAGCTCCGAAAGATCAGTTAAAGCAAAAGTATGTTAATTCCGATGCATCGGCATTATCGGCATATTTATTCGCAAATTAAAATCTACATATTGTCGGCTCATTTTTTATACGTATACATACATACATATATATATATATATATATATATATCCCCTTAATCATTCCTTTACCACTTATCTTAATCGCGCCGTGCAGCAAGTTGTCCGAGCCTTTTCGAAAATAAAGAGAGAAAACCTAAAAGCACCTTATAACAGGTTGAATGCTACGTGTGTGCGATCGCCCGGACAGACGACACGCACCGACAAAAGTGCATTGATGCATTTCTCAAAGAAAGAAGACTCTTTCCCGCTTTCATTTATCACCGGCTTAATATTTACTAGAAGTTTATGTTTACTAGATAATTTCTGCCAAGCGCTCCTCGGACCAATAATACTCGAAATCGCTAGATTTTATATTTCCTTTTTAATTAAGCGAACTATGTCTTTATAATAACGTTGCCTCGGATGTTGGCATTTTCAACTAATTTTCTGTTCCAACGGATTCCTGACGCTGATTATGTGCATAAAAAAAAATATATATATATATATAACGACGGATAAGAGCCGAGGTTTATAACGATACTGGATGTAGCAATAACTTACTTACTTGAAATATAATTAAAACTTGGAATAATGGGTTCAAACTGTCCGTTTCACAGTCTCAAATACAATAAATCCCCGTATAATGGCTAATTATTTTTATTTAAGTAACAAAAGTCCAGGAACGCCGTTGCTAGCTGCATTCCCTTAATTTTGCAAATAATATTATACGAAAAGCCATCGATGTCGGACATACGTGTTAACGAAAGAGAAGCTTTCGTATTGCAAAAAAAAATCATCGGTGCGAGCTGGTAGCATCGTTTTTTTGTCTTTCTTCTTCTTCTTCTTCTTCTTCTTCTTCTTCTTCTTCTTCTTCTTCTTCTTCTAACGTTATAGTCCAAAGCAGCTCAATCGTGATTTAAATTCTACGAAATTATCATGATTCGGTGAAGGATTAAGTCATCGATCGTATCGTGTAATTTAAATCGAATGTATACGTTATAAGGTAAGCGTGAATTAAGTGATATTTTGCGAATTAGGACGGCAACGATGGCACGCAAGGGACGAAGAACATGGGATTTTAAAAATGGCAGTTAAAATTTGGCAGTTAAAAATTCGGTAGCGCATCGGATGAAATGCAATACAATGTACCGGATGCTAATGGTGAGAAGACGATGGGTGGGGGGACGGGGTGATGGAGTCGGAGGAGGAAGGAAGGAAGGAAGGAAGGAAGGAAGGAAGGAAAATAGGGAAAGAGGACGGTAACGTGGATGAGTTTATTGCTTAGGAGATAGGAAGTAATTTCTAAGCGCTTATAATAAGCTCCAAGTATCGATAGTATTTTGAATAAATAACTCGAAAGCGATTGGCCGAACGCACGAAAGTGGTAAAAGTTTTAAAAGCTTTCGTTCACATGTGATATAGGAGATATAAATTAAATTTCTTTTCGGCTATGTGAGCTAACGGGGTGAGTGGGAGGCTCAACCCCTCCTCTCCGCGAGCAAGAGGACTTTTATAATGTGAGCCGCGGGTAAATAATAAATAACGTTGATATTCAACTATGCTGACAGTTTAATTTCTCGTATTCGAAGTTACGTTCGATTAATCGCTGTTAAGATGGATCGGGTGACAGCGGAGACACAAGGAGGATCGAGTGACCGCTGACGACTTTCCCAATCTCCCGAAAAGAGTCTTTTTTTCTTTTCTTTTTCTTTTATTTATTTATTTTTTTTTTTTTTTTGTCGTAGCTGTTGGCCAATTATTTAAAATCCATGGAGCAAATAGAATCTCTCGGAAGCCCTTTCGCAACGAGAGCCCGGATGGCCAAGCCACGTTTCGTGGAGTCATAGGAGTAACAGGAGGATGAGGGCGGGTGGAGGAGAGGGAGAAGAAGCTGTCGGAATCGAGGTCGCGGGTCAACGCGGGAAACCGACTGCTCGTCACTCGGATTCGCCGTCGCGGCTCCTGGCGAGCTGCTCTCACCCGATATCCACGCCGGAGCCGATGCACTCGCCGCCGTCAATGACGAGCGTCACCCAACGTGGGAGAGGAGGAGCTCCTACGTAGCTCTTGGCTCGCCCTCTCGCTCTAACGGACGGGAGCGCACGTTGGCATTTCAAGAAATCGTCCTCGCTTGTGCAACCACCGCCTGGCACGCATACGATCTGCCGCTACCGCTGCCACCGCTGCCACCGCTGCTGCCACCGCTGCTGCCACCGCTGCCGCCACCGCCGCCACCGCCGCCGTCGCTGCTCCGTTTCCCACATGCAATTTGCGTAATCGAGACGTTACGAGCCGCCGAGAGAGCCTCTCCAGGGCTTCCGTGTGTGACATAAGCTCCTTAAAGGCGCGGCGGGGAGCGGCTGGTCAGCAGAGGAGGAACGCCCTTCCCTTAGAGAAGGGCCTTCTTACCCTTCTCCTTAGGCTTGAGCCAACCTCGTTCCCGCATTCCCGCTCGATAGAATATAATATTTAGTCCTTCGGCCAGTTAATTAATAGTTTCGGCATCAAAGCTTCATTCGAGATTGGATTTATTTTCTAAGGCCGGAGCCGAAAGATCGGGGAAACATAAATTAAGACTTTTTGAGCGAATGAAGGGAAGGCGCTTTCTAAAAGTTTTGATTTTTCTTAATTAGCGGCTCCCGTTGTAAGAAAACTCGAGTCTTAAAAATCAAAACAATCTCTTATTAAAACGCGCCGGAGAAAAATATTGTTAAGCTTCCTACTTCTCTCGATCTTTTCATAATTTCATTACGTTATTCATTAGCTGCTCAACCTTTTTCTGGTCTAACGTTATACGATAATCGCTACTTTGAGCATGTTTCCCTCAAATAATTACTTTTCCAATTAAAATAAAGATGAAGATACTCTCGGAAGATTAATAATCCTAAATTCGCTTCTCTATGCGTACATTTTTAATATTCACTATTACTTCAAAACGGATGCATTAATTTTAAATTCAAATCCACTAACGCGCTAAACATAATCTATAATTTCACCTATTCATTGCCTAATAAACATAGCTTATTACGGTTTAAATCAATATCATTCTAATTTTTTTTTTTTTTTTTTTTTTTTTTTTTTTTTTCTAACAAGACAGTGCATGTTTACGCTTTGTACGATTACATTAAGAACGATTGATAAAAAAATTTAATCACAAATTTCCTAACAATATTGTTAACGAGGTAAAAATATTTTTCCATGAAAAAATTAATCAATAAATAAAAATAAATAAATAATTGAATAAATAAATAATACACTATAATCATGCGTGTAAAGTAATGTAAAGGATAAGGTTTCAAACAAATTAATTCTATGTACATAGATAATGTCAATTATCTAATAATTCAATTACAGTATTGTTGCTTATTTGTTTATAACTGCGTAGATGTAAAGAATGCCGTCGTCTATAAACGTAAGATTTACAAAATCACACGGGCTGCTCGAACTCGCACACAAGTGTCAAACCGTGTAATACAAATGCAGGTGCTAAGTACACAAATATTGAAAGAGTCATGAACTTTATGATCAATGTACGTTTAAAATAAGTAGCAGGTATTTGTAATTGGGTAATAAAGGGATGCATCGCACATGTAAGTCACCACAAATGGCGACTGAAGTGGTTTTGAAAGTGCAAGCTTCGTGTTTATCATTTAACAATTTTCGTTTTTATTGTCTTTGTGTCGTCCTTGTTACCCAGGAATCACTATTAAATGTTATAAATTTACTTTTATCGGGTTTATATCGAATAGAAGCGTCTCCATTGGAATATTCAAGTAAACATATTTTTTTCATTGGGAATTTTTATTCCCGGGACGAAGCGTCCGCGTGCTAAAATAATAATAAATGCAACCAAATGACGCTGTACATCATGTATAATAAAAAAAAATTATGTAATCTTAGTTGAATAATTATATAATATAATTGAATTTCTTCCAAAAATTCATGTAATAACATTTCACTAACAGCTTGTACAAAAATACATTTTTTAATAATATACATTTTTACAATATAGTAAATATAATTTCTAACGTAAACTTAATTAAGCGCGTAACTGTTAAGTGTTCATTTCCTGCAAGTTTTTATTCTTCAATATTCACAGCGCTCGTAACTATTTTTAAATTAATTAAAGCTCTCGTGTATTTTTGTGTTTTCGTTTCATATAATTAACCTCAAAAATTCTTTAATAAAATATTATTGGCCAATAATCATCATCATTTTACATTCGTAATAATTATAAGGTAATAATAAATATATCGAAATTATTATAGAAATAGTAAGTGCGCTAATATCGACGTGAAATTATGTAATGTTTAAGGTTATTAATATGTAAAAAGAACTATTAAACCGCTACGATCGGATCTAGTATTTGTCGAGCTTTAACGTTTTTTTTTCTTTCTTTCTTTCTTTCTTTTAAATAATGAAGCCTCAAAATTTACTCGCAATCGCATTTATTTTTGCATATACTTTTCTCGTTTATCTATTTTCAGATTTAAACGGATTTTTATAATTACTTGAGATAGAACTAATTAAAATGTTTATAAAAACAATTAAATCCCGTTAATAATAATGTTTATTGAAAATAATTTAATTTAATAATCTTAAACATTAGTTTTATATAAAAATTTTAATTTAACTTTTTTTTTATAAATATCCTAGCGTATAAATCCGCGTAAATATGCAAAGTTATTAGGAGTTTAAGGAACGGTTACGCAATACAACGTAAGCAGAAATAAATACTTTTTACTTTTACTAGACTGTCGTCGCGTTGGATCTCCTCAGCAGCTGCTGTTTATTATTATAAACAAAAAAGAAAAGAAAAGGAAAGAAAAGAAAAGAAAATACGTGCTCAGATTTGAGAGAAATTAATAAAGTCCGGCTAAATGAACTGAAGAAGAAGAGGAGGAGGAGGAGGAGGAGGAGGAGGAGGAGGAGGAGGAGAAGGAGCTGGAGCGTATGGCAGCATCGTCAGCAGTCGCAATAGCAACGAGAGAAAATAATAAAAACTCATTACAAAAGAACGTGGCACACGGACGGGATTTCACGTGATCAGAAACTACGCACGCATAGAGGAGTAGGTACACATGCATATCGCATTGCATTAACGGTACCAGTCGAGCAGAATCAAAGAAGACTCCGCGACTATCGCGACAAGGCGAAAGTTCAGCCTCGGGCCTTGCGAGAGTTTGCGCATGTACTTCCTTTCTTCTTCACCATCACTAATCTTATTCAAGAGTTATATACGTGTATAAAGACCCATCGAGGAAATGATAGTGTAAAATAAGTAATTTGACTTTTTCAATACTTTCTAATGGTTTAAAGAATTTTTCTTACGTAGCGGTCAGTGCTTAATAATAATCCCACTCGACACCGCGACCTCGAAGTACTGAATTTCTGAATGCATCTGAAAAAAAAAAAAAAAAAACAATTAAGTCTTTCGAACTCTTGCTGAACTGAACTCTTGAAAACTGATGAAATTTTGTCTCACGAATCGGCTACTGAAAGCCGAAAAATTGATTTTCCGAAATCATTAAAGAAATATTATATGCCGATGGCTTTGGCGTTTCTTGATTTTAATAACATTAAACAAGAAGTGCATTTATTGAAAATCAACTAATATTATGTAAAGTGTAATAAACGTCGGATTTTCAGAAAAAAAAAAAAAAAAAAAAAAAATTACGAACAAAATGATACGAACGATTGATAGATTTTTTTTTTTTGTTTCCTTAGTTTCCCGTCATCGCGTCATCATTATTAATTACCATCCAACGCGACATATAAAACGCGATTATTACAATTATTAATTGGATCTTTATATAATTTTATCACTCCGCTGAGAATTTATACAACGTCAAATTAAAAGTTAAAGAAAAATCATCTGTCAAGACATAAAAATTTCTCCGAATCGTCTTCACGGCAATTTATAATAAAGTTAGCCGGAATTAATTAGAGGTTATACGAATCGATAAATAATATATAAAAACAGAACTCAAATATTAATTTATACAGGAACAAATGATGAAACTTATATTATTAATAGACGTTGCATTTTTAATAATCGTTTTAAATATTCAAATCATGTTCTCTTTCACACGGATTTTTATACTCCATAATGTGTGTTTACACATATTTATGAAATTCTATTTATTGCAACACTTTCATACTGTAACAGAGTAAAAATTCTCAATGTCGAAAATGAGGAATAACTTAAGTTTTATGCGTAACTTCGAAATGAATATGAAGTTTAAAGGTTCAATTAAAAAATTATTTAGACATTTAAAAGTATACACTGGATTTGGAAAAAAACTTTTTGTAAATTCAATAATTTTATTCAACTACTGATAGATTTTTTTAAACTAATAGTCTAAAATTCTTATACTAATAATGAATACATTACATTAAGCTCCATTATAAACAAGGTAATTTATTCATTTAAAACTATTTCTTTACTTTGCCACATTTTTTCTAATCGTAATGGAATACAATACACGTACGTAATTAGTGTTTTTTATAATTATACCTTCAGAAAATATATAATTTTTCATGAACTATTATTAAACGTCATAAAATATCTTCATTTTATAAGAGCACGTCCGAATAGTTTTTTACTATTAATTTAAATTTTTTTTAACTAATACTTATCAAATGATAAACTATTTAATTATTATACACCTTGTACAGGATATTACACGTAAATATAATCATTACTTAATCTGTTGTTTATTCTATACAAACAGTTTAACTAATTCTGAACTAATTAATTGTTATCTGGTTTAATAGGAATTAGGACATTTATTAAATATATATATTAATTCTGATCACGCTACGGTTGTTCTTCAATAAATAAAAATGATACAAATTGAAGTATATGATTTGAAAATTAAAAATAATCGATTTAAATCATTTTTATTTTATTTGCAATAGTGATATAAAAAAGATCTATTAATTATCTATAACTTTTATTTACAACTAATTCGAGTGCTTAATTTAATAACTAAAAATCGAAAAATGTCTAGAGAACGTAAATAAAGTACAGTAAAAAAAAAAAATACGAATGAATATTTAAAGGCGATAGGAAAATTTTTTAAGATTTATAGCATCCTAGGTATTAAATTCGAAGGATATTAATATTATTCTACGAAGGGCTATTCGGTTATAAGAATTCGATCGAGACCTTCGCCAAAATATAAATCGTCGTCTTTAGAATTGTATACAACATCTCGAAATCCTTTTTCTGAAAGATTACTTCAATGAAATCAGTTCGCTGGTATTTTCATTCGAAGCTCAGACCGAATGCAAATTTTATATTCACGTGGATGTAAGATTCTAAATTTTTTAAGATTTAAATTAAGATTAAGCGCGTAGAATGTACTCATTGAAAATAAAAGGTCATGTCAAGTATTCCATCTATAACACTATATTAAAAATTCACGTAATAACAAGCGTTATTCGGATAAATAAAGGATTTACAATTATTCTATTAAAATTGTATACAAAATAAAGGGCGTAATTACAATGTTTAGTTAATAATGTGTTATAGTAGTGGGGATTCGTCGTTACGTTCACTTTCAAGTTAAAAATTCGTTAAAGTGGATGTTCTTCGTGTATTATTGATCGACTTAAATTAAAATTTAAACTGACCAGTGTAAATAATATAATATAAATGTCTGTAATCAATAATTGACAAATATTTTAAAGACCTTCATCGGAAACAATAGCCACTATTACAAAACTAAATTACTTCAGGTGCCAAGCAGTTATTATTTGCATGCAATTCGCAGATTTAACTAGAATTCCAATACGTGTTCGTACTTGAAACTAACATTAAATAAGAACAATTGTAAAATATCATTAATTCTCTCATAAATAAATATATTGTATGACGATTCGGTAAAAATTATCTTACGATATCAGGACTTATGAAATTTACGAATGCTAATGGAGAATATATTTTATTGCAGGTACGGCAATAACTACAGTTTTTTTCTTTGAGAAAGCAATATTTGTTGAATTCACAAAGGACAATTATTGCAAAATAGTGGGGGGAGGGAAAAAACTTAAAGGAAATAAGGATAAACATTCGTTACGATCTGAGAGTTAATTTTTATATCTTTATGACGTTAATTATTAAATTTTATTGTAAATTTTATATAGAAAGGTTATTATGAAAGTATTCCTTCCATGGATTGTATGAAAAGTGCTAAGAATTGCTCCGAAACAATTCTAACGTCGGGTGACATTTACGTTATATTCCTAACTTAATTAAAGAAACCGTGTTTAACGCTTTTAAAAAAATCCTAAAAATAAACGGTTTGAATTTCGTAAGTAATTATGAATTCATACATAAGAATTCTGTTCGTAATTCGTAAAACGATATGAATTATATTTAATCGACGTAATTTTTTCAACATTACCAAAAGATTCTAAATAAAAGCATTGCTGATTCTAAATAAAAATCGACTCTTCGGATCGAGACTAGAATTTTATATAGAAAAGAGAATGTAAAGTTTCACATTCATCAGTCAAACATGTGTTCACACTTACTATGTAATTTTCGTAAAAACACGTTTAAATTTTTAAACATTGTTTTTACGTAAATGATAATGGACGAGGAACATTTAATATGTGTTCGAGGGAACGTGTTACCAATCACTTAAAAGATTCCGACAAGTACTGTATTTATTGACAATCCTGTCTCACTTTATTCCCATGTAGAATTTTAAAAAGTCAATAATCTTTCCATGCTCCACATAAATTTACAAGCACCATGCATGTGTGACTGTTATTGTAATACACGGATTATTTTCAATCTAACACTTTCCTAACATGACGATTTGTGAAAGAACGTCTTTTGCGACTATTACCGATGAATGGCAATACGGATCTTTTATATTATTCTTATGGCCTTTTTCGCCAAAATGTTAGAAACCGAAGTTTTTGCCAAAAAATTTTCTCCCTCCTATTTATGTTACTAAAAAATTATACGTATTCATTAGAATAAAAGAATACGGGCATTGAAAAGACTCTTCATTTATCATTAAAAACATTATGAGACTGTAAATCTATAGATATTGTCATTTAAATGGCATATTTTTAAATGCTAGGCATTTCCTACAAATTAGATCTTATGCAAATTATAAAAACGACTGTGGAAATAAACAATATTACAAAAGAGCATATAACAATTTTTCATACACGATAAAGATAAGGCAGTTGGGCCTATTAGTGTAAAGCGTTCGCTTCACAAAGAAAATTCAAAAGCAAAAATATGCGAAGACACGTAAGCATCAATAAATTAAGGAGGATATACAAAAAGAAAAACTCGTTGAACGAAGCGCAACCTCTATTTTTTAATTCTGTTTATGGAAACGCTTGCTATTTCGACACATGCATATGTCATGTATGCGACGAATTGCGAACTGAGAAAAACACGTTAACCGAAAATACGTAAAGATTATCCGCTCTGCCCTAAATTTATATCACAATATGCAATTGAATATTCGATTTTCAATGAATATCCGACGATATCAAATGACTTCGCGGTACTACGTTCACTCGAAATATAAAAATTAAAATGACATTTAGTCAGTAATTCGTGAAATTACAGATTCAATCGAAACTCTATCGAGGAAATGTACAAAAAAATCTGTTCTTTCGTCTAATAGCAAAATTTACTACTATTATTCTGTTGCTAAACTTAAATTTGGCCTTTAGATAAACGCGATAATTTATGAAAAGCAATTTATTTCGCAAAGGTCTAGACTTACTCTGTTTGTCGCGAAGAATTTATTCTCGAAGTATGAATCGATGCATCGATTGCTCATATAATTTATCAACTATTGCAGACGCAGGCTTAATTTAAAATTATAATAATGCGTAACGCATACACGTTATTTCTAATATTTACACTAGAAACAGAATAAGCCGCTATTAATATGAATTTTAAAATAAATACATAATTTAAGCAAATACTATGCGAATCGAAAAGCTATTGACAAAGCATTAAAAATTTTCTCTCCCGCAAAGAAGGTCTACGTAAGTGAATGTAAACAATACATGTTTAATGAAAGTAAGGATAATTAAAACTAGAAAATGTTTCCTTCAAATGAGCAGCTTTTCTGAGATTGTAGCATCATCGTAGTTTTTTAACGTGTAAATTAAAATACAAAATACATGGGTAAATAAGTTAATGTTGGAGGGAAGAAAAATCACCTCTTAATCTAGTCTAAATTTGTTTGTATTTAGAAATAAAAATATTTTACGTATCAACGTGTCTTTAACAAATTATAAACGTCAAGGATTGCAATACATTTATGTAATCGTGAAAAATCAAGTTGAAATTAATTCCTTTCACTTTAAATTTTATAAATTTCCTGAGATTTCTCAAATCTTTGATCTGTATAATAAATTAATGCAAATACAGTCGCTTAACGCGTATGGAAAATAAAATATACCCTTTAATATATACATAAAACAACAATGGCCCGAACTTGAAGTAAATTAAAAATAAATGTTTATAGTTATACTTTTTCGGTTTAAGATAATCACGTGCAAACAATTTCTAAAAGATCCTTAAACTACTCACAAGACTTTCACGGTAGAAAATCTTTTCAAACTATTATTATAAAAGATAAGCTTAAATAAAAACGCTCTTTTTATCAAAGACATTTTTTATTACAGCTTTAAAGTTTGAACGCAATATAAAACACTTTAATTGCCCTTGCACAAAAACTATCCTAAATCAGATCTAAATCACGAATGACATTCATATAATATAACAATAATGACCATCTTGGCATATCATAAAAATTTCTGTGCTTCATTATAACGTAATTTTTCGAAATAAAAATTATACAATTAAACATAAATATATTTATTAATTTGCAAATTTATTAAATTTATGCTTTTAAAACGGACATAAATTAACACATTTCTTTGTAATAACATCTTTTCATTCGATATGTGTCACCCAAATTGAAAATTTAAAAGAAATAATTTGTAAATTACACCAAATATCATTTATTTTACTTTACTCAATATAAGAATAATATATAATTTTAACACGCTCGTCTCGAAAAATAGTGTTAATTCGCATAAATATGTTCGTAATATGCTTGAGAGGATATTTCAAACAAAAAAATCGAGTCTTCATTTATAAATAAAAATAATCTTTCATTAATATTTTTCAATTGGATGTACAATTTTATATAAAAGATCGTTAAACATTTTTATACCGTTCTAACTAATATTGCAGTGTTCTTGACGTGTTACACAAACACATAAATAAGATATTTTATATTAAAATTGCATTAGCAGAGGATTTCTATTCAGATAAATTTATGGAAAATAAATTATTTCAAGCCAGTATTATTTTACATAATTTTCAATTGAAAATTATCGCAATAATGCGGCTAAATTTATTCGATCTACGACAAACCTTTAAGAGACACTCTTCGATTTTAACAGTCAATAATGATTCATATGGTGATTTTTACATAAACATTGTTCGTGTAGTCTTTGTACATAAATTCTTGTAAATTCACTGGTTCCAAAAATATTACATACATTCAAAGTACATAATTCCTGTAAAATAAAGTGAACCTCAAAATAATTTATCAGACATCTTGTAATTCCTAAATCTGGATTATCCAATACGGATTAAATTACATACTACAATATTAATAAAAAATATTGTGCAGACTTTTATATGATTTTTTTTGTGTATTTGCATTAGTTCATAAATTAGGAAAGATTATCGATTAAAATTATTAGCTTTTCAAGACGGAATTCAAGGAGTAAGTTGTCAATTTTTTATACTGAATAAGCATAGTTAAATCGTTATATAATAAGATTTATCATTGAAGTTCTGAAAGGTTTATACATAATAAATTTACTATTAATGTAACTTAAATTCTTAATTTAATTGATTCTTTCTAAGAAACATGGAATATTATTATACAATTATAATATAACAAAATGAGCTTTATACGTTTATTATAAAATATACGTCAAATAATTTATTTATTTATTTATTTATTTATTTATGTATTCTCGTGAATATTGGAGAGTATAAGGAGTAAAAATTAAAATTTGTATTTACACATAATTAAATGGCCAAGGGTATTACATAAACACGTAACGTATACAAATAATTATCTAGTATAATAATTTTGTTCTTGAAAATGTCTTGAAATAAATCCGATTATCGTTATTTTGATTTAAATGAATTAAAGAATAAACGAATTTGTAAGTACTTAAAAAGTTTTGCGATACAGGTACCCATTTTATTTGTATAATATATTTTAAATGGGCATAAAATGATTTACTTTAATAACTAAATCTTCATATACTGTAACTCAAACTTGAAGAGAAGAGAAGTCGTTGGAAGTTTTTGAAGTTTATATTTATATAGAAGTATCGATATCTTTGCTCAATCGATTATTGTAACCTAATCGTATTAGCTGTCCCGGTATGAAATATCTGGCATAATTAAGCTTAATAACCCTCGTTCGTGTAAATTTTTCATAAGCATAGTAACGCTTATCGTGCACAGAGCCAGAGACTTTCACATAACTTTCTTAAAAAGCTTTAAGCTTCATAATTTGCCCATTCACCGCGCGGATTTAACTAATAAAAATGTAAAATATAAATGTTTCGTGTTTGCATAAGAAATGTATAAAATGTCAGCGCCATTTTCTATATATTAAGAAGCGTATCGTTACATGACCGTCAGCGCAAAAATAGAGAAAGACGAAAACAAAAGAAGAACAGGACGAGGGACTTGGAATGATTTTACGATGAAAGAACCCCTTTCACTCGACAGATACGCTGAGTACGAGGAGATATACGCTTCTCGCACTTGCACCGGTACCAACAGCAGCAGCAACAACACCAACAACAGCAGCAGCAACAACAACAGCAGCAGCAGCAGCAGCAGCAGCAGCAGCAGCAGTAGCAGCAACTGAATTCGACGACTTAACATATGATGTTATTTCGCGACTTATATATACTCTTCGAATGAAATTACCGTCTGCCATTCAATAACATATCTTTCTAAGAAAACACTTTAAGTACTTTTTCTAATTACGGATATTTTTAGTATGTTTGTCCTATTAAAATTTTAAATGCCATTTTAACTATTGACATTTGTAGCTAATGCGCGCACTTAAGATTATTAAAATATCATGAAGATAAAGGCAAGGATTTGAGAGGAGAGGCGCATTGGTTCCATCTACTCTGAACCTATAAATGAAATACCTTTCAATAACGCATATTCATCCGTTAAGGATTATTGATTACTAGAGGAAAGAATAATTCGATGCTCTAATTTTCAATTACAATCTATCAACTCGTATAGTATTCGCTGATTATTGTATCCTTTGCGTCGCTTATTCCTCCTAGTAATATTCACATTAGGCCGCCTTATTTAGGATTTTATTGCCAATAAATCATATTCGAGTCATAAGGTTTCAATAATCAAGGATAAATTACTGCGACTGGCCAAATAGAGGCGGAAATAAAAAAGAAAGGAAAATTTTGAATGAAATGAAACTTTTACAGGACTTGAAATGGCCTTGGAAGGATATTGGCAAGACAATAAAAGCATGAGCGAGAACTTGATTCGGCGATAAAACGTTATTTTTTCAAGGAGTATTTAGAAAATCAATTCGCGGGCCCATCAACATTTTTATAATATTCATTTTAATTATCGACGATATTGACTTAACAACAATATACGGCTCCTTATTCAAATAGCGCCCCTACTTAGAATGTAAATTACTTTTACATTATATTTACCTAAATCTAACGACACGTCGGAATCGTCAGATATCTCTTTTGCATTGTAAATAGGATCGTAAACGACAATACTCGTCATTGTACACACAAATAATATTATAGTGGTAATAACGATGCTTTTTCTAATATCATTGTAAACGGCATACATGCTACAATGTATTTTATTAATTCAATATCATAAAGTTAGAAAGATGTCACTGCTTCTTGTTTTTGTTAATACAAATATTTCCTATAATTTTGTATAATAATAACGGATTATTAATTATAATTTTTTTTTTTTTTTTTTTTTTGTTCTTTTTAATTTAAGTCATTGAAAACGTGTGATTGAATGATGCAAATAAATGTGTATTATTAGCACAATAGTGTTGTCTAACAATGATTATAAATGGATTTTCCCGAAATTTAATAACGTACAAGTTGTTACAAAAGCATAAAAGGTTTCATTCCCCACAAAAATATCGTACATTAGAGCAGTGAAAGCGATGTACTTGTCAGTGTAAAAATATCAACACATTGTGATATCAGAGTAAATTTAATTTAATTGTTATAATTATTCAAGTATGACTTTTATTGGAATATTTAGTAGAACGAGTTCTAATTACAAAACGGCACATTACGAAAAATTACATTGAAAAATTGAAATCATTGCTATTTCATGTCCTTTGATGCAATGTACACTCAAAGTAAACATAAAAATCCATTAGAAGCATTGAGCGTAGAACAAATTATATATCAAAAGAACAAAGAAATGTTGCTTAAATAAACTACAAAACTTTTATTTTCTTCCAGTAGTGACACATTTGTTTTAAAAAAAAAAGAAGAAAAAAAAAGCAAGAAATAGGTACGAATCTAAACAATGCGTTGTGAAAACGAAATTATGATTTTAATGTAAAAAAAAAAAAAAATAAATAAAAAAAGAAGTCTGCGCTTGAGAGATGATTGAAATGTTGCCATTTAAGTTTGAATAAATTCGGTAAGTTATCGAATCCTTAATTATTTTAAATCTCATCGATAAAAATTGCGTCTAAAGTAAACAGTTCGGATCAAAAGAAAGATGAAAAAAAAAAGAAGAAAAAAAGCCTTTTATCTATAATTCATAGGAAAGATTTTGTAATCCCGTAAAGAGCGCGTAAAAGGTGTAAGGAAGGATCGGGAAAATATGATATTACGAAAAGGATCGCGCGCGGGGTGATGGTGATGGTGATGGTGATGGGGTTGGTGGAGGAGGAGGAGGAGGAGGAGGAGGAGGAGGGGGCAGGCGGACAGTCGGGAAACCACCGGCACTTGTAATCCCTTGAAATTGTCGGAGGGAAAAGGAAAGAGAAAAAAATTCATTGGAAGAAGCGAAGCGGCTTTCGAAGCACAGGTAATTGAAGATGCAATAGGTCACTCGCGAGTACGCGGCAGCCATTGCAGCGCGCATCACGACACTACAACCGTAAACTATTTTGAAATTGCGTTACATTGATGACAGATACACGTACGCGATTCGGTTTATTGCTTGCGGATGTCTGTGCGGGCACATCGATGTTGTTTGCGTAACATCGACGCCGAGCCGCCGACTCCTCTATCGCTGAACTTTGATTATATACTTTTTTCGACTCGTGCTGACGAGCACCGTCGTCACATTACCATTGTCCTCCTCATCATTTTTCATCATTTTTTGTTTTGTCATTTTGTTTTGTTTTTTATTTTTTTTTTTTTTTTTTATCAAATACAGTCGTCGTCGTTGTCGTCGTCGTCGTTGTCGTTGTTGTCGTCGTCGTCGTTGTCGTTGTCGTTGTCGTTGTTGTCGCTGTCGTTGTGAGCGCGGTCGACGCTCGATCGGCTAATCACGTGAGCGGGGAAATATTGAGTGGGATGAAATGATGATTAATTGACGATCATAAATCAACGGGTAAGAGGAAACGTAGAATGGTGGCGCGTTCGTTTTGTACTTTGCTTTTGTTAGATAATAGCAAGAGTGCTTTTGAAGCCAGGATGCCATGATGCTAGAATTTATTTACAGCTATGCCTTTGTAAAAGCATTTCGTTTTATGGTAATTATCTTCAACTTATTCAATGAATGGGCATTAACGTTTTAATACGGCCTTCTCTTGCTCTTTGCATTATTTAACGAATAAGCATTTGAATACATATTGAATACATTTTTTAATTAACGATTACCCTCACTGGATTTAAAAATATTAGTTATTCTAACGGTAGATAGTAAAAGTATAACGCCAATGAAGCTTCTTTTTTCTTCTTCTTCTTCCTTTTTTTTTTATTTTTTTTTTTTTTTTTTTTTGTTAACGTAACGCTTCGATCTAGCGATATTCAAAAAGCTGAAAATCAAATCATTTGTAAGAGGAGGAGCTTTAAATTATGATAAATCGTGAAATTATAAATTTCTACTCCGCGTATAAAAATGCAATATTTTAAATGAGGATGAGGAGATAAAGGAGATAATTCCAGGCGCTTTTAAAGTGCTCGTGTAAGCTATTTTTCTCCATTATAAATTTTAAAACTTTTGAGTACATCAGTATAAATATATCAATTATATTGTAATATGTAAATTCCGTATATAGGCATTAAATGAATTTCAGGCATATAAATATTAAAATAAAAGAAAGTATTTAAATAAAAGGCATTAATATGCATTAACCTTTATTGATACATTTATATACGTATATACGTATATACATTAAGTGTTAAGGTAAAATTTCAGATTTGGGAATGCGAAAGTAAAGTACAGATGCCCGGTTATGTTACGTATTATTATTAACTCTACATGAGTTTACCTAAACAATTCATAATGTGAAACGTATTGCTCGAACGACACTTTAATATATCGAAGAATTACAAATTTTATTGCTCTAAAGAATGTTCCGAACGTCCAGATGGATCACTTAAAAATTCTTGGCTCGCTTTCCATATGAATAGTGAAATGGCAAACAATTTTTTATAAACTTAAAAGAATCGAGTTTAAAATAAAAACCCGAATATATATATATATATATCTGTAAGAAATACTTATGAAAAGGATCGAATAAATTGATCGATCGGAGGTGAGCCTCGGCGAGCGTCAATCGAAGCACAAAACAACTGCGAATACTTATCGCGCAGAACATCTGGTAACTGAAGAAGCGTAGCAACGAGGTCTCTTCCTCACACCCACCCACCCACCCCCCTTCCCTTCCCTCTGACCCTACGATCCTGGCGAATCGGACTTAATAATAACGAAAATAAACAATAACAATAACAATTAGAGAAAAATCTTTGGCTTGAGGTGTGACGGGAGAGTATCGAAGAGTCCCGGGTACTGAAGGGAAGAAAAAAGCAGACGTAGGTAATGACGTGGGCAGTGTAGGTCTAGGACGCGAGAACCTACCGGTCGGAGAGCCGTCGCCTCGACGACGGATCGAAATATCCAGAAGCGCAGAGTCGGACTCGAAGGATCGCGCGCAAGTAGAAGACGCTGCTCGGGTTGTCCAGCCAGACAAAGAGAGCGGGCCGCCCAAGAGAAGGAAACGCTTTCGAGAGCGGCGGTAGGGAGTCGTTTGGGGAGATCGGCCTTTGCCGTGGCTGTGTTAGTGCGCGTGCGAGCGAGAAAAAGAGAGAAGGAAGAGTTTTCACTCTCACTGGGGTCCCCCTCCCCTCCCAGCTCCTCTTCGAGCCAGTCAGCCCCCACTGGTTGTAGCGCCGGTCTAGGGGTATAAAATACCCGAGTCCACCTACCACGGAGTCACAGAGCTGAGTGGCACCCGCAGCAGAAGCCAACATGAATCCTCTGATCGCGGTAAGCATCCGACTCTGCTTTTTACTCGTCGATTTCGCACTCGAGGAGCGACGCGGACGCGCTTCCGATTATTTATCGGCCCGTCATTCCTCAATTTTTCCCATAAGTTTGTCTCTGCCCCTCGATCGCCAAAGTTTTTATCAATAATACTTCCCATCCATCCCCCACCCACACCCATCGCCCCCATCGCCCCCGCCCAACTTACCTCTCACCGCGGTTCGTTTAAGCTAAATTTTACGTGTCAGCGCTGATGGTAGAAAAGCTTTAAAGCTTCGACTTCTCTTGCCTCCCGTTTCTCTTTAGATTTCTATTTTTCTCGCACGTCTAAATACAATCGTTGGAAAATTACCGAAAATTTGACGGCTCGATTATTATTATCGTCAGCACCGGTAAAACGATCGAAATTACTAAATGTTGCATCATGTACCATGATCAACGGTCATGTTAAAAAGCCCATGTCAATAGCCGAAGAAGTATTTTGAAGGGGAAATCGGCTTAATGTTTCCTTTACGCGCTCGTTAAAGTATACGATTTGTCAAAACGGAATCGCGACGCGTAGTAGAAAAATCCTCGATCGCCAGTGATCGACAACGAATCCGATAACTATTTCTTGTTCCTTGGGTCGGTACTTGTACAAAATTAATACAAAAAAAAAAAAAAAGAGCAGTGACGAGAAGATCTCCAGTGATAAAAAATTTGTCCAGTGATAAAAAAAAAAAGAAAAGAAAAAGAATATCGACCCGAGAGGTAGAATGTATCGAATGAAAGAAAACTAATGAATCCGTTGTATGTTGAACGCAGTGCATGATCGTCGGAATGGCAGGATTCGTCCTGGCCGAGCCACCCTCTGGGTACGCTTACCAGAGACCCGGCGGCTCCTTCTTCTCCGGTGGTGGCGGTGGCGGTGGTGGCGGCGGCGGTGGCTACAGCGGCGGCGGCGGCGGCGGCGGTGGTGGCTACAGCGGGGGCGGTGGATACAGCGGAGGCAGTGGATACAGCGGGAGCAGTGGCAGCAGTGGCTACAGCCAGGTATCGACCGGTGGATACCAGTCCAACGAGGGCGCCAACGTCGACCCCCAGCTTCTTGAGCAGCTCAAGGCCATTATCATCAAGGAAGAGGGAAACAGCGGTTCCAACGGCATCGGCGGATACTCGGGAGGTCCCAGCGGTAGCTACGGTGCTCCAAGCAACAGCTACGGCGCTCCCAGCAACAGCTACGGTGCCCCTACAGGCGGATTACCGAGCTCCAGCTACGGTGTCCCCACCTCCAGCTACGGAGCTCCGGGAATAGGCAGCGGACGTGTCGTCGGCATCGACTTCGAGGGCATCCGCCAGGGAATCCAGGTCGCCCAGCTCCACCAGGTCAGCCAAGGCTCGACTGGAGGATACTCCCAGGGTGGTCCCAGCGGTAGCTACGGCGCCCCAAGCAACAGCTACGGAGCCCCTACTGTTGGCCGTCCCAGCCCAGTCTACGGCTTCTAAGCCACGAGCGAGAGGATGATAAGCGGAGGGTGGAGGATGCTCATGACCCTGATAGAAATTCAGCCGTTGAGGCGCTACGACGGGGAATCAGCGGTCGATCGCACGGGCACGTGACTAGTCTCGTCGTTGCCTCGCGACCGATCAGCTCTTCGGAGACGTGGCTCACCAACCGCTGCTGCGCCGCAGACTGAATTTCTATCAAGAACATGCTCAAATTCAAGATCGGATAAATAAATATGGACAATCGATGGAAGAGAGATTCAATGAAATTCGAAGGATCACAACAACAACAACAACAACAACAACAACAACAACACAACAACAAGAACGACGACAACAACAATAAGAAAAAAGCAACACGTCCGAGGGTCGCGGCGATCTTTCAATCGTGTGCGGACGAGTGATCGACGATTTAAGAGTAAAAATTAAAAAATTACATTCGGGGAAGATTGAGCGCGTGATCCTTCAAATAAATCTTCAAATCGGAAGGTCGCGACCCTTTTATACGATTCGACGGGCCAATGGTTGCGCTTCACCGTGGCCCCATTATTGGCGGGGACATTTTTTTTTTTTCGTTAAAAGTTCTTACTTAAAAGATAAATTTGTGCTACGGGCGTGTTGATCTGTCCCCATTGGAAGTCGACCTCCTCAACAGCCGAGGTAAAGCAAGCCGTTGATATTTTAAAGAAGTAAAGGAACATCATATACAACAAGTTCTCGCAACAATAAGACCAACCAGCGTGCGTATCATACATGCACACGCGCGCTCATATATACATATATATATATATATGATACGTATGCGCTTATGTGTATGCGTGCGTGCGTGCGTAGGCATATTTGCGGGCATGCGCGCGAGTATATGGGCGGTGTATGCGTATACCCAGACGCACCGCAAAGAACGCGTACAAACTTATATACTCGGGCTTACGTACGAGCATTTGCAAGCACGCGCGCATCTACGTACGTGTACGTATCATATAAATTTTATATAGATATATAATACAGTCGCAGGAAGGACGTCGCATTACGATGATTACGATGATTTGATGAAAAACGACGACGATACCGCAACCGAAGCCAATGAAACAGACGAAGTCTGGAGGAAATACGAAGACGGGAGATGATTTTGATGATAATGATGATGATTATTGTTATCATTATTATTGTTATTATTATTATTATTATTATTATTATTATTATATTATTAATATAATATTATTATTATTATTATAATTTACGTGATTTGCGCTCGAGCGCTTTGTAAATATACGAAATATTACACGAAGTACTCACGAATACACAACCCTTGCGTGTACGATGACGTGTTCGTGTTCAGCTCCATCTTGCCAACAAAAGGAAAATTCGAATAGCCCAAGAGAGAACAAAAAAAAAAAAAAAACAATAAAAGAAGAAAAAAAAAAAACGAGAAATAGGCTCAACATCAACGCAAATCCAGGCAAATCCGATAATCAAAAGAAGACGCATAGCCAAACACAACATGCGTGCGTATACGCATGCACGATACAACAAGATACCCACTATTTTTTTTTTTTTTACTTTTGTATAATGCTACTATTCCCCCTTAACCACGCAATTTTTGTACTTGTATAAAGGCTTTTTTTGTAGAAAACAATAAAAAAATACGTCGCCACCGTAAAAAAAAAACAAAAAAAACAACAACGAATCTAATTACTTATTACCTGAAATCGATCGAATCGCATCTCATGCGTAGTCACCTCTCGTGACTGAGGGGGGGGGGGGGGGGGCAATGGACATATTATTAAAAAGTGATGTCCTCCTCGAAGCATCATAAGCTTCGAATGCTTTCACTTACAAAGCTTCGGTTCAACTCTAACCTTCTAACGTTACTCTCGTACTTTCTCCATTATCGAGTAACTCTCTAGAGTCATTATTCCCATTAGTATCCGTTATCTCTCCTTTGAGCACAGGATACCTCACTCGAGCCTCTTACGTAACGGCTAATTTTGTATTTTGTATTTTGTATTTTCATTATTCTTTTTCTTCTTCTATTTTCTTTCTTTTCTTTCTCTATCCTTTTTTCCAATAGCCAATGGCAACTGATATGACGTGACGTCAATATAATACCTCGAGGTTCTAACCCTTTGCCTCTCCCCTCGCTTGCATAAACTTTTCCCTTCCACGGTTAGCCGTCCTTAATCGGCCTCTGGCACCCTCCCTCCCTCCCAGTCCAGTCGGTCGACCTGACAACCACCTGACAACGGCGATCCTCTAAAGATAACGCGCACAAAGTGCACAAGGCCCCATAAGAGTTTCTCCACTCGCTCGAGCCACATATCCAAGCGATTTCGTTTCGTTTCGTTTCGTTTCGTTTCGTTTCGTTCCGTTCCGTTCTCTCGAGAGCTCGCGGGCTCCTCTTCGTCCTAAGCGCGCCTACGGACAAGGGGGGGGTGGGGGCCCAGGATTTTTCGGAGAACGCTCCCGGGCGCCTTTCTCTCCACGTATCCTTTCACTCGGGGAGCCAATGCTCTCGTGCGAGCGCGGGCCTCGAGGCCAGAGAATTTCTGCTCCTCCGTGCGCCCGAGAGCTTCTCTCCCTGGATGAAAAGCGAATTCTTTTCCACTTATGACGGTCGTATGGGACGTAGGGGTGGGGTGGGGGAGGGGAGATGGGGCTTCCCGATCGCCAAAGATGCATATCCTCGTATCCCGACTGACATTCTCCGACTTCGGAGCCTCTGCCCCCCCCTCCCCCCTCCGTCCCCTCCCCCCCCCCCACGCGATCCCCCCGTCCCCATCAACCCCCCCAATAACCCCACATCCCACGATCCCTTCTTACGTCGATCGCGTTTCTCGAGCTAGAGGCCCGCTTTGGCGCCCGGAGCCATTGCGAAACGATAGCAACGACGATAACTCCAGAGACACAACTGGTCAAGATTCGAAAGTAAAATTTGCCGGTAATGTGAGAGAAGCGGGGAGATACGAAAAAGTGGCACGAAGTGTAAGTGCATCCAGCGGCGAATCGTGCTGCTAATAATAATCCCGGTCATCAAATCGTGCGATACCCGCGCTTATGATTAGCGAAGGAGGTCCGCTTACTTACTTACTTACTTACTTACGAGCTCGGCCGACCACACGGGCACACAAACGTCCTCTCCAAGACCTTTAACTTTCTTAAAGGTTTTTAAATTACGGGGCGCGGTTGTCTGCTCCCCCTCCCCCCGACCACCACCCCTGTCAAATGGCAACCCCACCGCTGCATCCGCGGCACCGCTAATACTGTATATCCTTTCATTTTCAATGTAAATCAACTGCTATCCCCTGTCCGAGGCTGTCGAACCCTCCGGCACAAAACCTATCTCTAGATAATAATTCGTAATCGAGTCGTGCATCGCTGCGGAAATTCATAACGATATCGAAGCAGGAGCAATTTATTGATTTAATTCATCCGGCCTACAATTTACAATAAATAAGCCATATTCACGTGGGGCCTCGCCTTTCCACATTTCTATTATGCCAAGCGAAGCAGTTATTTAATATCGTCCAGCCTCCATTAGGGATTTATAATGCATTGCCAATCGTGTGCGTACGCTGACGTTTCTTTTTAACTTAAATTTACGGCTAATAATTTTAATTCTTACGTAATACAATTTCCTTTAGAATTATTAAGCAGCAATTAATTAATATGATTTTAAAATAATCAATGAAATATTAGATCTCGGAATTCGGATAAGCGACTTAAAATTACAATAAAAGCAGGTAGGATTTATCTATCGAAATCGAAATTATATAATCTATGCTCGCAAAATCTTTGTATGTACTTTATTGGAATTCTGAATGCCTGCAATCGATTATTCAACTTATCGACACCATGAGACACGAAAATCATCTATAATGTCTTGTATAGATTACCAATCTTCCGTAGACTTTTTCTTGTATTCTTTATACGTACAAAATCATGATTATAATTTACTTGCAAAATAATTATTCTTATCAACAAACATTTAAAAATATTATTCTTTACAACATCAATCAATATTTATAATCTTATACTTTTTTATTCATAAACAAATATAATTCTGCTACATTTATGCTTAACAAGTAATTTATACGTAATTGTCCGTTAAAGCTTCTACATTTATTTTATATATCTGTAAGTTCATTTCATTCTACATACATTTGAGTTTACAAAGAATATAAGCTAATAAGATTTTAAAATGTACTAATGGCAATACATAAACTCTAAATACATTGTAACAACATTTAAAAACAACTATTTTTTAAAATCTATTAGGTATTACTTTATCAATTACAAATTATTAAATAAAATAAGTGCATCTCTCTGACAAAGTAATATTCACCGTTATTTATATTTATGATGATTTTAACATAAATAATTTGACTATTCGTATACATTTAAATTAAACTAATAATTTTTAATTAATACGTTCTTAAGTATTTACGAATGAAATATATTATCCAAAAAATAAATATATATATACACATTGTAACTCTATTTTAACTTTTTTATTAAATTTGAATATTAGATAACATTTACTGAGTTCAATAAAGTAAACTTTAATATAAAAATAAAAAAATATAATAATATTCCAGTAATAATTAAAACGATAGAGTATTATTATAATAAAATTATCGTTGTTATATATTTAAATAGTTTGATCTCTTGGATTGTGCACACATATATTTAAATATATAGTAAAGTGTAAAAAGTATATATATATATATATAAATTAGTTAATCTTTATTCGCGTTGTACGTTAACTCTTATTCTGAATTTATAGCTTTTTGTCAATACACGTAAAGATTAAAAATGTATGAGAAACAATATTCGATAATTTGATTTAATTAATTTAAATCATTTACAACTTATGTAGAAATTTATAACAGAAAATTTAAATTAATTTCATTTGAATAATAAAATATTGTTAATGAAATTGTTAAGATTCAATTGCAATAAATTCAATAAATTAAAGTGTCTTAAAGAGCTTTTATTGAAAGAAATAAATTAGTGTATAATGATCATCGAGTTTCGATTCCGTTAGCATTTAAAAGAAAGAAAAAACTTTTAATACATGTTCATTAGTTATATAAAAGTCATAAATTCCAAAGTAATTGACTGTGCTTCGAGTCTACAGTTCATCTATATTGAAATCGATATTTTCTCTTTGACGATAATTAATATTAACATATACATTTCATAATTGATTACACGTGAAAATATTATGCAAACAAACTATATTTTTTAATATATTTAACAAACTATTGTACCGCATTGAGATTTTGAAAGTCCACTGTTTATATAAATTTCATTAATCATATTAATAATAAAATACAGAAAAAAGCTTCCTAGAACATACAAGAAAGTTTTATAATTAATGATATTTATTGATAATGGTAAATTATTAATTAAATTTGAGTATAAGATTAATAAAAATTAATTAAAATCTGTATAACTGAATATATCGACAATCATTTTTAGAACAAAAACAAATATCTAACATTTTCCTATTACAGATATTGAAAAAATGTTTTTGTATTTACTAAATAAACTAAATATTTAAAAACTAATAATTAAATATCTGTAAATAATAAGAAAAATAGTATACGATATTAAAATTGTTATAGAATATTTAACATATCATCATACATCGAATTTATTAAAAGTTATACGTATTAATTCTTTGAATTACCATAAGTATAACATCATTTTGTGAATTAGAAAATAGATCTTGTTTACCCCTGCATTAAAGTCATTCGAGCGTGACCGTATCAGTTTTAATAAAAATACATACATAATTAGCCGCTTACACATTTACAAAAATCCGCACGAGATTAATACAAAGAAATTTATCTATTCACTTATTATAATATACGCTTTGATTGAATAAAATTATTGTTTATAAAAATAAAACTGAATTATTTTTAAATACTTAGTATTACTTTAGTCAAAAAGACTAATTAGTATAGATTTATTTTAAATGGGGATATTGAATGACTATATACTTTTATTAAAATAAGGAAATACTAATTTAGTAAAGTTTTCATCAATTTGCATTAACAAGAAGTTTCTGTAAGCATTACGATAATTAAAAAACAAATATGACGATAATTTGATATCGGGATTATATAATAATTAATAATATGGTTGTTCAAAATATCCGAGAAAACCTAAGGAAAAATTAAAGAAGCTTATTAAAATTTATGAATTGGCAAATTATACATCTAGATCAGGTCACTTATAATGTATCGATATTTCTTTATGTGTGTTTTTTTTTTAATCCATATGAAACAGATGACCATTTATAAATTATAAATTGTAGCTACGAACTAATTAAGCGCTTACAATAGCAATTATTGCATTAATTAGTATTTTCATTTCACTTTTGGACGATTAAATAAGAATTTAATCATTTTAAAGCAAAGCAGTACAATTGAATTAAAGTAACCAATATATTTTAAGTTAAAGATTTCAAGTTAAATTTTTACTTTGGCGCAATTAAAAAATTATAATTTCTTTTTAAATTAATATTAATTAACGTACTTTATCTACACTATAAAACGTATTTTTAAATTAAACGACGATAATGGTAATTGAGCGTAAAAAATTTTCAGGAGGAAAGCATTCAATGGCTAAAGAATAAAAATTTAATTTATTAGAATTCATTCGTAGATACCTCTATCAGTTCAATAGAAAGTGTAAATTAAGCTTTACAATTTATATTAGGAAGAAATTTTTTATTAATCGATGATTAGGCTTTACATAACTTATCATCGGAGTTCACTTTCTTCTACATACACTAAATGCACTTGTAGAGGATCCTTTGTAGCATTCGTTAATGTATATGTTTATACACATATATATATATATATATATTTTACCAATGGTAAAATTAAATGGCATAATTAACGTTACAGATATGGACGTTTTAAAATGACGATTAAGAATGGGAAAACTTGTGAAGTTTATATATTATAAATACATCTCTGTGGATTAATAAAATTCTAAATCGAAAGGTTTCGTGAATCATCGAGTATCTTTACAAGAATGAAAAGCGAGATAAATCGCCGGCGTTACGTAAATAATTCTAATGTGCATTAATTTTTTTTATAACTTTTTAATTTCAGTGCAATAGTGATGAGGATAATTTTAAATATATCAACGGTTCCTCTATACAACTACATATCCCGACAATAAGTGATTAGTAATGCATATTAATAATAGGCTTAAAGCAACAAAAACTTAAAAATGTACTTAAAATTATCCCTTGCGACACGAAATATTTCGTATAAATAAACTTATTGAAAACAAAATGAATTTAACACGCAGACTGTAAAAGAAAGTCCATAGAAATTAAATGGTAATTTGATTTGTATCTAAGCGCGATATATGCAAAAAATAGAAAAAAATAGAAAAAGTAAATAAATTTAGTATTCATAATTAATTAAAGATTTTTGTGAAAGTGCCCGGGGATACGTGGAGAATTCCAAATGTCCAATTTCTTAGTCAATATAATATTATAATAAATAAATAAATAAATAAATAAATAAAAAAACACGGCGATCCGCTGAAAAAACTACTTACGTATCGTAATAAAGTTAGCTTTGGTCTACACGAGCAGTTGAGCAAAAGGGAAACAACGGCCATTATTCTAAAATCCGATAACATTATTATTAGTAATTGCTCTGATACGTCGAGATTAATTTACCGGCGTGGCTTTCAAAATAATTTCCGCGGCAATTGCTCTTCACCTAGGTAGGAAACAAAGCTCGGCTTGGCGATGCTGAGCGACCCGTACTTGCATTATATCAGGCATATAATGGATTTTTAAAAGGCAACCGGCGGCAATCTCGGAGACGATTACGCGGAGATTATGCCCGAGATAATTGAGGGGTGCTGGTGCTGTTGCTGTTGCTGTTGCTGGTGCTGGTGCTGGTGCTGGTGCGGGTGCGGGTGCGGGTGCGGGTGCGGGTGCGGGTGCGAGTGCGGGTGCGAGTGCTGGTCCTGGTGGGGAGGAGAGGCGGAGGCGGAGGCGGGGACGTGTCTTGCTTTGAAAAGTCGAGCATCTCTGTCTGCGTCTCCCGGTCGCGAGATTACTCATATTTCTGAATTATGCCGAAACGCGGGGAAAGTCACTGTTCGCCGTGGTTTACGAGCGTGAGATAAACGGTAAACAATTTTTCAGGTGTAAAGGGAGAGGGGATTCGGCACATAATACCGTAAAGGTGATGAGCCGCCAAAGACAGTAGAATCATGTGAAAGGAGCTAAAGGATAAGTCTCGGAGATCGTAAGATCCTACACGATGATTCGCGCAAGACCATAGAATTAACATGCTGTATATCCAATATACTAATTGGCGAATATGTGATTTGTGTTGAATAAGATTGATTTTCATCAGGAAGTGAAGCGATTCCATGGAAAAAATACAAGCGCCGCGCTTACATTATTTTACATAACAAAGGTAAAATCATAATTTTATAACAATGCCTCTGTGTGTGTGTGTGTGTGTAAGTGGGTGGGTGTGTATCGATAAAAAGAAACACACAGTTTACTGACACTCTTAATAGTATCACAATGTAAATGAGAAACTATAGGTTTTGCTCTTCATACATCAATTTTCTTTATAAATACATGTAAATTCTTTAAAAAAAAACTTATAAAAAATGTACGTACATTAACATTCGATATTGTTATTGAAATTTTTATTAAAATCAGAAACTTTCTGATAATTTTTTTCCTTTCTACGAATAACTAAAATTATTGTAAATTCAATTAAAACATTTGAAGAAACGAAAATAAGTAAAAGCGTTCTATTTTAATTTTATATGCGTTATCAGAAAACGGGACGAACACTTGTATTAGGATGTAGCAACTAATACGATTAATGAAAACATATAAATGATATTTATAAAAAAAAAATTTTGTTTACTCACCTAATTTGATGTGTACTATATAAAAAATCCTTAAATTAAAAATAATTTTGTATATGTAGACAAATATTTTTTTATTTATATAAAAATTTAGTTTTTGTGCATAAATCTAATATAATAATTAATGTAAATTTATATAAACTAAATAATATTAAGCTTCTTCATTTTTCATATAAAAATTTAATTACTTTATTTTAATAACGTAGTATTTACTAAATTAACAATCCATAATTGGTTTACATACATAATTACTTCCTCAATGCATGTCATTATTCTTCTTACATACTTCTTACATTATTTTAGAATATGTATTATTTTATTAGAACGATATTGTATAAAAGTATTATCGTACATTATTATTCAGTTTTCAATGCATAAAAATATTTCTTTTAATTTAAATATTACATTAATATTATGAGTTAAAGATAACGATCATCTATTAATCGCTTATAATTTTTAATCATTACATTATTTATATTTTAATAATATAATTACGATGATATAACTATTTCTTAATTTTTTTTCAAAATTATGTTAAGAATTAAAATAATACTTAATTATTGATATGCATATTTTATTCAAGAATTTTAAATTATAATCTCTAAACTGACACAATAAATATCAGAAAAGAATTCGCTTTTAAAATATAAAAAGCTGTTCACAGATACAAACTAAAAAATCTATTTTTATAATTTACAACATATTAGTCATTTAAATCAGAAATAAATTAAATAATTTCAATTAGACTTGTGCGTTAAACATGGTTCACTTGAATACTAAAAATAAAACCAGAAATATTTCTTCAATAATAATGCACAGAGTTACATAACTTTCACCAAGCCATGGTCACTGTATTATTCTATATCACGTATGTACATTGCTTCGGAATGTTTATACTCTCATCCAAAAACTAATTTTATAAGTATTGTTATAATATTGAAAAATATTAATGGAACTGGAAAAGTTTAAATTTTGGTATTACTAATATTATAAATGTCGAATTCGATATATTTCTTATATATCTTTATTAAATACTTACTTCTAACAACTGTACGAATTGATCTCAATAAATGCAAAACTTGTGATTTGATTGTTGGAGGTTCTCCAAAACTGTGAACATATTGGTTTGCACCCCAGCCATCTATAAATAAAATTTTTTTATATCTTTATTGCAACAATGATTTAATTAATTATAATATACGAAAAGAAATATAAGGTTTACATTTCATTTTCTAAGGAAATAAATGAGAATTCTATATAAATAACATGTATGAATTTCTTTTTTATAAAAAAAAATTATATTTTATAATAATTAAGAACAATCCAAAAAACAAATTAAAAATTTTCTATTTTTTTAATTTGTACCATTTAGTTTAAGAACTGAAGACAACTCATTTATTGTAAGTTGTCTTTCCATATATACATATTATATGAATTATAACAATTTATAAATCATCACCTTTTCTCAATTAAGAAGTCAATAATTTCCTCGAATATTATACAATGAAAACAGCTGTAACGTATATATACATAACTATAGTATCATATATATATATATATATATAAAATTTCATCAAATTTTAATATATAACAAAACCTATTTGAAACATCTTTTTTAAACAATGTTTTATTTATGTTATGATTATTATTATTAAAGCTTTAAGAATAAAAATGTATATATTAAATACTATTGCCATAATTAACCTTGCCAAAGTATATTAATAATACGCTATATTAATTTATAATAACATTAATTTAGTAAGTAAATCTAAATCTTATTTAAAAATAATTTCTTGTTATAAATTTTATTCATTTTTTATCAAATGAAAATATTAATTTGAATAATTCTTTACCAGTAATAATATTTACATATAAATCATAACGTTTATAATAAAATTCCAAGTATATTATAAGAAAAAGATAAACAACATTAAACAATAAATTGTTAGATTATCGATGAGAAACAAATCGATTAATATTAAATAAAATTAATATACAGGGAAGAAGTAATTTTCAATTAAAAGTAAATGTAACCTCAAATTACAATGAACCAAACTTACCATATTGTAAACAGTTAAGATAAGAACTTAATTTCTGATAAACATTCTACTTACACTTCATAAGAAATCTTTCTTCGTGTAAAATACAAGCAGCATTTAAAACTAGGATAGTGGCTTCGTATAAGTTCCAAAGTGTAAAAGCCATATTTATCTTATTTACAATGATCTTTATTTTATGCCGGATGACGTATAGCGGATGCCACTACGTTACCAACTTAGCAGCATCTCTGATCTCTGTCTGTACTTAACGACAATAAGTCCTTAATATTTGGACAATTTTTAAATACGTATTCAAAATAAATTATTTTCCATCATCGAGGATTAATTAAATTATTCTTTTAAAATTCACTCAAATAATTTAAAGGATCTTCTTTTCTACTTTGTACGTAAATCGGAAACTGCTTGGAACCCGTCACAGTAGATAAGCTTTTGAAATTATTATTACCCAAAATTTAGAATATTGCTAATGATTTCGAGCAAACATCTTTTGAAATGCAACTAGAAAAGCTTTGCTTATGCTACGCAATCTTGTGGAGAACCTGTACATTTTTACAACCGATCAGAAAATGTTTATCAACGAAATAGCACAAATATATACACATGTATTAATTTTTTTTTCCGAATTGAAATATTCCCTCCCGATTTCTAGGTAATTGTATTAAACTGAACTTAAAAACTGACAACATTCCAAATGCATTGATATCCGATTCGCGCTTTAAAAAAATTTGAATAACATTCTTAGTTTTCTTTATAATTACGTAACAATAATAAATAAAATGAATTAAAGAAGCTTCGTTTATTTATTAAATACGTATTGTTTAAAAAAATTTAAAACATGTATGCGCGTATAAAATAAAACTTCGTAAATTATTTCGAATCAATCTTAGTCATTTGTTTCAAAGGGTTTATTTTAAGAGACGTAGACATTTTAAGGTAAATTTTGACAGAAAAACCCTTAAATTATAAGATATTTATTTATTTTTCTTTTTTTATAACAGAATTAAAACGTTTTCTGCGACAATAAGTATTTACGTACGTAGTAAGAAACTTCAAATACAATATGTACTGCAGCTTAAAAAACACAATATTAAAACTTAATATTACCTGTTTTGGTGAAATTCAAATCTCACTGGCTGTCAAATATTCTAAAAGGAAAGGGACTAATTGACATTTGGATTAGAATAAATGCATATTCGTTTGACAATATTCTTTTAGGTATGATGATAACTTCTGCTTTAAACTTATGATCGTTATACATTTTACTCATTTAAGTTCTCTCTTATTTAAGAATTTTAAATACCTAGAGAGACTATTCAATTGTCTGCTTATCCATGCCCGAAATACTTACGAATTTTATTAAAAACGTCCACGGAAGTGCAGAAACGCTGAAATCGATGAAAAAAAAATGAATTCCCTCTGAAAGAATGTAGTAAATCTTGAAGAAAAAAGTAAGTCTAGTCTTCTGTCAGGGACATGTTTTATCGTATATTTGAAAGTAGTGTAGAACTATTGATAGAAAGAGATCTATAATGATGAAGAGCTCATCGCGGCTCGTCGAAGTTACAATTTATTAAGCCAATAATCATTAAGCGTCAGATTCTTTAAATATAAATCTGTACATAAATACGTACCGGCCCCGTAATTCCTGTAGTTACTCGGAGCGTCGTTTCATTTGAATGAGAGGGAGAGAGAGAGAGAGAGAGAGAGAGAGAGGGAGAGAGAGAAAGAGAGAGAGGCCGCTTACAATCGGAAAAATTCAAAAATTTAAAAGCAGAGCGGCGACTTTGGTGCTCCACTGCTTCAAAAATCAGAGCTCAACTCAACTCAATAAACGAATGAGCGAATTCAGCCGCGGCTGATTAGCGGACGCTCGTTGCACAAAATTGAATTTTTTTTTTCCCTCTCAACAACGGTTTTGAGCAGTTCCAAGGAGGAGACAATTTTCCGCCGGTCGTCGTCGTAGTCGTTGTCGTAGTCGTTGTCGTCGTCGTCGTCGTCGTCGTCGTCGTCGTCGTCGTCGTCGTCGTCATTATCATCATCATCATCATCCGCAGCTACGCGTGTGTTTACGTTTTGTGTGCCTCGTTCGACAATTGACGAGGCAAGATAAAGAAAAGAAACATATCCCGTCATGAAATGACGAAATTGAGCGGCCCACAGAGAGACTGCTTTTTCGGGAAAATGGCGATATTTATTTAGTTTGTCTTGGCCAGGTAAGCCCTTATCGAACATATCATTATTACCCCCTTTTACATATCTTATTTACATCATATTTTTTTATGTATTTTTTTTTTTTTTTTTTTTTTTTTTTCGTACTTTTGTTTACATTATACTGCTATGTTTCACCACATGCTTCTAACCTCACTTTTTTCGAGTTCTTTTTTATGATTTTAATTACAGTTACATAACTCATTTATTAATCGTTTGAATTAAAAAAATAAACATTATTTTATGTGTATTTAATATGAATTGCGTTCCTTACTTATCTCTCTGTCAAGAAATGCATTGTAATAAATAAATAATACTGCTGGTATAATCCGAATTCGTAAATAGTTTCTAATGCGTCCATACCTTTACAAGCATGTTTTAACCGCGAAAATATGTGTAATTGATTATCGATAAGACCAGTTACAAATGAAATAATATAAATCGTTTATTTTCACGTTCGTTCGTTCAAATTAATTGATTTACTTTATTTTATGAATTTTCATTCATACATTTTTCGAAAGCTACATGCAATTCATATTCCATAATAAATGCACGTTAGTTTTGTGAAAGAAAGCATTTCTTTAATTTATAAAAAGTAATAGAAAAAATAATGTTTATACTTCGTAATAAAAGTTAATTAAACAAAGCTATTAAAATATAGAAAGAAAAAAAACTTATATTAATTAACTTTCAATAGTGGGGCTACCAAGATTAATAATGAAATCAAAGATATTTAATCATTAATTTTTTTTCTCTTTTTTTACTAGTTGGAACTAAATATTAAATGTATACTAAGGGTAGTAAAATCATCTTGCTTATTTACTTCTAACAAAGATTAAATCTTTGACAAATACTAAAGCTTAACTATGTATCAGTCTACATTTTCACCTCACGCAATGGTACAAGTAGTGGGTAGTTACCAAGCAAATGGGCAGTTTCTTTCTCTACAAAATCATGCATTTTATACCAGTAGCCCAACTAATATGCATCAAGAATTCATTCAGTTCAATCGTAACAGTTCAAATAATAATAGACAACGTGCAACACAGGTATGAAAACTTCATCTCTTTCATTGTCCATTTTATAATATAATTATATACTCACACAATAAATTAGTATTTATTAAATTACAAATAATTTGTTTCCAAATATTAATTAACAATTAATTTACAATAAAGCTAAAATTATATAATATGTTGTATAAATGAACTGCAAATTACATATAAATACATATGTCTGTAGCAAGGATCGTATCCCCTCGAATTTTTACATCGCTTCAACACTGAAGGACAGAATGCTAATTTTAGTATACATACTGGTGGCACTACAATAAATTGGCCCCAACGGTTGAATTCATCAAATAGCGCACCGACAACACCACAAAGAATGAATACGTCGAATTCTTTATCAATGACACCAGTACAATCGAGAATAAATTATAGGCCAATAATTACAGGATCCATGAAAAAGCATGTTTGGAGTAACAATAATAAATTAGATAAAAGAAACTCTTATCAAGACATACCTTTAATGCAAGAGTCATGTAATAACAGTGATAGTGGCTTTAGTTCTCGTTCACCAACACCCAATAAATATTATAAGAGTAGTAGTCAAACAGAAAGTTCAGACGAGCGAGATTCTTTACCTTCTGTATCAGAGCTTCTATATAAGTGTGTACCAATATTATGCAATAATTAATTACATTGTATATTAAAATAAAACTAAACTCTAAAAGGTATATAAAATTTATTTAGGAATAGAAATGCCAAACAAAATCACAATAATCGAGGAAATTTAATCAGCAGCTTATCTAGTAGTAATTTGTATCAGGATGAGCGTTTATCTAATGATTTCACGGATATGGTGCCACGATCTGTAGTTCAAAATCATCAAAACAGAAGAAAATATCCAACTGGTAAATATTAATTTAAAAGTAATAAAGTCAAAATAATGGCTTGGGCGTAAAATTTTTATTATCTGAGACGAATTATTATTTAGCAAGGATTACACCAACAATACAGCGGCCACAGAGAGGAAAAAAGTTTACAGGAACAATTTTGTCTGAAGTTAATGTCTGTCCAAAATACTATTATAGTCCAGCAGATAGATTTCTTGATAGATCTCATCTAATACAAACAAAACAACGACCAAGTAAGTTATTAACAGGCTCCATTTACGACAAATTATCAAAGGCTATTTGGGAAAAGTTTGAGCAGAATCAACTGACACAAAGTACTTTTTGCCATAAAATGTATTTATGGAAGTATCTCTTTTTTTATATTAAGGTAAATATTTAACTATTTTAAAACATTTAATACTAAAAAATCTAATTATTATTACTGAAAAGAATTTTAGAGTATTGCAGTGACATATAAAATATTAGAAACAGTTAATTTGATTTTTTTTTTTTTTTTTTTTTTTTTTTAATGAAAAGTAAAAATTTCATTAAAGAAAATAAAAAATAATAAAAATCGGGAAATATTTTATTAAATCGAATTCTAATTGGTTATAATTATTAATAAATTATTAATCAAATTCATGGTTTCGTTACTTGATTTGTTACAGTCGAGGTTTCCTCAATATGGGCTGTTCATGGTAGGATCTACTTTAAACGGTTTTGGATCTAACGTTAGTGATGTTGATATGTGCCTTCTTGTAAGAGACACAGCAATCGATCAAAGGAGTGAGGCTATTTATCGGTTAGGACAAATTATGTCTTGTCTTAAAAGAAGTGGTTCGTAAAAATTATAAATTATAAATAATAATTTTCATTACAATTTGAAATTAATAAATATTTTATAAATTCCAGATTTCATAAGTCATTTGGAATTAATTCAGGCGAAAGTACCAATATTAAAAATACGTGATAATGTTTATAATTTAGATGTCGATTTAAACTACAATAACGTGGTTGGTATTCGAAATACTCACCTCTTACATTGTTACTCCCGAAGTAAGATATTACATTTCTTTCCTTTACTTTTCATATTAATATTAACTTTCCTATTATAATTACTTTATATTTTATTATTAATGATATTTAGTTGACTGGAGAGTAAGACCTCTAGTTTTGGTAGTTAAAATGTGGGCACAGTGTCAGAATATAAATAATGCAAGGCATATGACTATATCTAGTTATTCCTTGGTCCTAATGGTGATCCATTTTTTACAATGTAAGTAATTCAATAAGTATATGTTAAAATTTTAATCAGGAAGACTAAAGAAGCGACTAAAATTTAGAAAAACAAACAGTTTCATATACTCGGATATGTTTATTTAAAATATTTATATAAACTTTTTTTTTTCTAAAAATAAATAAATTTGTTTACTAACCCTTATTACAGGTGGAGTAACTCCTGCAGTATTACCGTGTTTACACAATCTTTTTAAAGGCAAGTTCCATCCTCTTTCTGACATCCATAGTATCGATATTCACGAAGAATTAAACATCCCAAATAATGCATTACATCCACGTAATACTCAAACACTTGGTGAACTTTTAATAGAATTTTTCAAATATTATGATTCATTTGAGTAAGTATGCATTAACTAAATATTTAGCATCCATTAGTTAATATAAGTTTTATTTTTGATAAAATTAAATATGCATTTATAAAAAATTATCTTTCCTATTTGTCTTTTTGAAACGGAACATTTTCGTTTAAAATAAATAGAATAAAGAATTAAAATAATTGATAATAAGTAAGCTACTTTAAGAATATAAATTATATATTTCTATTCGTTTTTTCTATCGAACTTATTAGTTAAAATTTTATTTTATACATTTTAGTTATGATCAGTATGCAATCTCTGTACGTGTAGCTGATAAGATTCCAATCGAAACATGCAGGTATGTTCGATCTTATAAGAATGACCCACATCAATGGAAATATCTATGCATAGAAGGTAAATAACTATTTAATTATATAAAATAATACATATAATATAATAATATAATATAATCAAAATATAATAACTGTTCGATATAAAAAAAATTTCAAATTAAATATTTTTAAAAGGTTTTCTGTCGTTTTAAATTTGTATCATAAAAATATCTGATTAATTAAATATAAATTAATATTCAGTTAATTACAAGCTCCAATATACTTGGGCGATTTTCAAATAAACCTCTAATTTTTTAAATACAAACAATGATGCACAGAAAGTCACGAAAGCTATTTTATTTTAGAGCCATTCGATTTCACTAATACTGCAAGATCAGTTTACGACTTGGCGATATTCCAGATGATTAAAGAAATCTTTAAGCAAACACATCAGCGATTGAAGAGAAGTAATAATCTAAATAGTATATTTACGAGGTTGGAAAACAATCTGTGATGCGATGATTTCTCGCCCACAAAAATGTGGTTATCCGCTGCTGTCAAGTATATAGACAAAAACCTATTATTATTATTATTCGTTTTATACGAAACTTGATCGAGGAGAATTTTCTCCAAAACGTCGAAAGAGTTAATTTAAAGTGCAAAAAATCTAAAAATTAAGGCATAACTGCAAGTCCGATATTATTATATCGTTACGTGGGACCATTAATACTTTCCTCGGTCCAGTATTTATTTTATTATACACCATATTTACACTGTATTTTTTCAACTTTATTAAGAAGGAGTATATATTGTGTCAGGAAGAACGATAAGGATCAGGCCATGAAAGTACGACGTATGAAGTTATTGAAAACTGTTTTTTTTTCTTTTCTTTTCTTTTTTTTTTTTTTTTTTTTTTTTTTTTATTCAGAGTTTACGCGTACCAAGTGCAATAAAGTGGCCTCGATTAAATTACGATTGTATTGAAGATCGTTGGTTAAGTACCGACAACGACAAATCTCAAATGCAATTGTCAAGAAACGTATACAAAAAAGTCTAAGCAAGTCACTGAACTAAACTCGAAAAAGAAAGAACGAATTGAGGGAATTATACAACTCAGTTAGTTATAAAATTGATATAGCAGTGCAAGTCGTAATACGAATTTTGAGTTGAAAGCAAATCAAATGCTAACAGAAGCATAAGTAATTTATTGAAATATGTTGCGAAGGTACTGTAAACGTATTTCAAAGTTTGATCAAAAAATGTCTATTTTTTTTTACTGATAATTTATGATCAAACGTACGGGAAACTAATGTTTTCTTGTTAGAAATTTTGACTTAATGCTTGTAATTATTTAGGGAAAAAATTAAAAAAAAAAAAATTAAAAATGAGAAATCCTAATTAAACAAATTTAAAATGAATTAAAAAAATTACAAAAAAAGAAAATTTAAATGATTAGAATTTTAATATAAATATTATTTATCCAAATTAAACAATTAATAAACTTCTAAATCAATCAACATTAAATGATAGTAGAACATTTATCAACATAAATTAATAATTAGTTTAAAATAAATAAAAAATAACTTTCCTTACATAAAAAAAATAAAACTTAAAAGTATATAAATTGATTAAAAACTCGCAGATATTTTTTTTTATATCGATATATATACATTAAACAAATGAAATTCAATTATTTAAAATTATTTAAAGTTATAATAATGTGGCAATATGGCATTAAAAAAGTATAAGGGGAAAAAGTAAAGTGGAAATATCTGCGATAATTATTTATTATTGATGAAACGTTCCGAATATCGTTACTTTAGCAAAATTATTAGTAATTAATTTAGAAATCTTTTTTATTAGTCACATAAAGATTGAAAAATCTTTTTGTACACTTTGATTTTCTAATTTCTTTTGTTAAAGTTAATTATGGTATTACGGATAATTCACGTAGTAACATAAATTGAATTGTTGAAATTAAATAACAAATTATAAGATAATTATTTTATTTGCATATTCTGTATACTTATTGAAGCTAAAGCATTTTTATTTCACGTTTTCCATATACAATTTTGAAGAAAACAATTAATAATAATATATTCAGCTTATATTGATTTCTATATTTTTTTAAATATTTACGTTATAACGAACTAATGAAAAGGTTATTACAACAAGTTGAAATGTACTAATTTATCTGATTCTTTATTTTTTTTATAGATATATTTATTTAAACTATTACAATTATGAGAGGGGATATAATTTTATTAATTTTCAGCAATTCGGTTCAAACACTTACTGACTCGTAATACGAAGGCAAAAGTTTAAAACCTTTTGTATTATCAATCTCTCCATTATCATCTGAAGAGAAAAGCAGTAAAAAAAAATTAAAAAAAAAAAAAAAAAAAAATCCAAAACAAAAACAAAAAAAATTATTTACATAGGGCCAGTAAAGAAAGAATTACCTGTGTGACAACAATGCTTATCCTCCTTTAAATGTATTAAATAATTTGATATCACTGACTTTATTTATAACTTTCAAAAAATATATTTAACTTTATTTTATAGTTCCGTAAAAGTCCTAATTTTCTTATGTATAATTCTGTCCCACAGGTAAATTAAATTAAATGTGAAGTAGAACTTAAATATATATATATATGTAATTGAAAGGGTAATATTTAATAATAAAAACGAAAATTGTCTGTGATTACTGTGCCACATAGCAGTTCTAATTTAGTAAATATTTTTTGTAAAAAAAGAGAAAAAAATTTATACGATATTAATTTAAAATTACAAAAAGAAAAGAAAAAAAAAACATGTAATTAATCCTTTTCAATATAAGTAGAATGCAAAGTGGTAAAATAATAATTTAATTAAAAATTCATGTGCTATAGTAATATTGCAAAAATAATGTAAAATCTTGTATTATTTAATCGAATTAATTTGTATCACATTTTGTAAGAAAAAAAAAAAGAAAAAATTGTTAGTAAATTTTTCATAGAACTAAAATATAATTTGAATAGCACAAATTTGTAACAGTTATTTTGTTGTTTAATAAATGTCATGTTTAACTGTATGTAGACAGTATTATTGTATTTCTGTTTAATGTAATTGTTTATGTCAATTTAGATTAATTAAATTTATTTACTTATTAATATTTAATATATGGAAATACGTACATGCATACGTATGTGTAGCTGTAAGTGATGTAACAAGTTTGACATTGATACGGAAGAGGTCATCGGCCCCGTCCTACCCATATCTGCTGCGCCAGTAGCTTTTATTACCTTAATTTTAAATGATTAATCCACAATGAAGACTCCATCCATTGTTACTTCGCAGACAAAAATATTACGCGCAAGTGAATGTCCACGCCATTGAAATTACTGCATACGTGCAGTATACGAATAACGTGCCATATAATACACGATTATTATATATGGGGCATGCATATAAAAATGTATATTTTGCGTATGTACGCAAATCTGTTTTGGCAGCTCTGCACGAATGATTACGGATACTCACTGGCTGAATAATGTACATATCGTGATCTGAAACTGCTCTAGTCCTTGCAATCTATGAAGACATAGATCAAAGATTCATTATCGATCTCAGTTCGTAACGTAAACGGTAAATAATGTAGGAATCGAAGAATTTTCGGGAGATTGAGAAAAAAAATAATTTTACAAATTCATGAACCGAAGACCTGAAGAATTCTCCCCGGTAATGCAATAAAAATGTATATGGACCAACTGCCAATCACAATAAACTTAAAAAAAGGAAGAGGAGACGTTCTTCGTCGAAATTGTCAAGCGCTATGTTGTGTTAAGGCATGCGTGTATCTATGATTCGATTTCGCGTAAACCACGATGAAAGATAAAAGACAAATGTTTCAATCTTTATTCCTTTCGATGGTATCTTTTAAGAATAGGTAAATTAAAAACTTAAATGTATTTTTAGTTGTAATTAATAAAATGTATTAACAATATAATACAAAACACAATATTCGTACACGTGAATGCGTGCGTGAGGGGCATACAGAACACGCACACGCATGCAGGAATACGCTTAAATGTCTTATAAAAATAAATTTTCAAACAATAAAACAATGAGTTTTATTAAACTTAAGCCTTTTCACTTCTCTTACAATTCTCAGGATTATATTTTCTACTTTTAGTTCATGTCCTCTACAGCTTCCAGATGTCAAAGATTTGATGAAAACATTCATGAAGAATTATACTAAAAACAATTATGGCCGAAAAATAACCTTATTATTTTGTATTAAATATACGTTATTATAATGTTGTGCTAATAACCTTTATTTTATTTATTTATTTATATTATTTTTTTTTTTTTTTTTTTTTTTCGAAATAATAACTAGTTAATGATATAAAGTTAATTAACCGAAATATTTATACTAAATTTTGACTTTAATTAAATTCGAATATCGAAGACGGCATTAAGCATTTAAAATTTAACATCATGTAATTAATATTTCATTAACTGTTCTAAAAGCTCCAAAAATATGTAAAACGTTCTGTAACTTGTATTTTTTATTTCTACTGGATAATACGAACTATTGAAACAATAAATGGTCCTTTGCACAGAAACAAAAAATTTTTATAATAAACTTTGCATATTTTTCAGAAAACCATAAGAGTAAATCTCGAAAATAAAAATCGAATTGTAAAATGAATAAATAAAAATATAATAGAATATATATATATATATATATATATAATTACAGAATTTTGTCAAAATGAAACAGTGATTCATTTTCAAATTAATTTATTGGTACCACAAGATCTTACAATAAATTTTCTTACATATCTTGTATAATCTGCAATTGCGGTGCATAGGTGTTCGAAAAGAAAAAAGACAAATATGAAAGAAGCGTGAAAATAAAATTGGAGAAAAATAAATCACCATTTTAGTCAGATATCAATTTATCTGCGCCAACCTATAAAAATGAGGATAAACACCTTTAGATTATGCATCTCTTACAGGATAAAAAGAAGTAACAAATTTTTGATTACACAAAATAGTTCACCATTTTAAAAAAAGAGTTATTTCCTTACTGCCCACTGATAACTGGGCACTATAAAAGAAACAAAATTAAAACCAAGAATATAAGAGCCTTATCTCAATTCTTGAAACTTATATAAAAATTTATATTGTCAGTAATATATTTATTGGAATAATTAAAAATCTCTTGTATTGATAATTTATTTTCAGGCAAGAAAACGGTGCTTCATTCGCTTAGAGATTCTCGTTATTCATTAAAAGTTCACCACTTCGTCAGGATCATTATAACGTCGGATTTCAATAGAATACAATAAAAGTAAGGAAAAATTTTCTTTTTCAAACCGAGTTGAATATTAGAATAAAAGAAATTTTCTGTCAGCCATTAAAAAATGTGATATATCTATATACACACATATATCACTCCGAGGTGCAAATATAATTTACCGAACGAAGTTTGTGAAAATCATTGCGTCGTCGTAAGATTTTATTCAATGTGTCGATCAAAGACGTCAATGTATGAAATCATTTCCTCTTTCACGATAGAAAAAAAAACAAACAATTCGGTACATTAATAATTTTAGTATTGCGTCAATTTTTCCATTCGTTAATTTTATTATTCGTCATACGTTGTTGCCTTCACTATCCTTGGGCTTTAACTTTTCTCATACTTAGTCGAAAACTTTTTGTTTACAAATCCCAACGTCAACCGCTTATCAACATAATCTCCGCTACATGAAACGGTTATTCGTTTCTTGCCTTTATGCCGTATTTAAACATTCCCTTATCTCCATTCTCCGAGGTGAACCGAGACGGGAAGAAAAAAGACTCTCTTATCTCTTTAACGGATGGCCTTCTTGTAATCACCATCAAAAGGCTTTATTCCTCCCTTCCTTTCTTTTGTTTTTGTTTTTGTTTTTTTTTGTTTGTAAAAAGGAGAAAGTTTCAGCCTTTAGTTGTTGCTGTTATAGTTGTTGTTATTGTTGTTATTATTCTCATCCACGCCGACACACCTTTTGTTGTTGTTTCTCGTTGGTGTCTTTGTATCGAGTAGTGTATCCCTCTCACATTGAGTTTTGGTTGTTTGTACCGTTTCGCGCAGTTACAGAGTGATTTGGTCTGGTTGTTGGTTTGGTTGTCGATGAAGAATTGATCGAACGAGCCTTCTCAGTCGCTCCCGCGACGCTGCTGCATGGCGAATGCATTTTTAAGCCGTACAAGCTCGGCTCAATATGGCTGGGAGAACTGGCCCCCTGCTTGGGACTGACCCGACTGGTAAAAACCTGAAGCGATAAAAAAGCACGCGAGTACGTTAATATATATTTTATATTCTATATTTTATATTTTATTCTATTCCGAATAAATTTTAAATTGTATTGAATCGAAAGGGTCGTTCACCAAAATACAAAACATAATCGTGCATATATATATATATATATAATAAATATAAAACAGGCAGCAGCATTCGCAATAATTCTCAATAAGACAATAGGATTGTGAGTTTCAATGTCCTTATTCCTATTAGACTGACGACGCACGTACCACTACGGTCGCCCTGATAAGTCGAATCTTGCGACAGGAGCCCGTCCATTTGTGAATGGAACTCTCCGACCGCGAACGAGTCCTGCGACAATTCTGCTTGTGATAATCCCGGTTGAGACAAGCTAAATCCGGGCTGTGACATTCCTTGCGTTGTGCCCTGGGTCAGAGGTAGGCCCGGTTGACTGTACGGCTGCGTGTTCTGCTCTGACTGGCTAAGTTTCCCTAGGCGTGGTCCTGTATTGCCACTCATTTTGTTGTTACCTGTTGATTATATAAAAACACGATGACATACCATGAGCCGATCCAAATAAATATAAGTAAAATTGTTTGCGCATTTTTAATTTCGCACAACTCGAAAGGATTGCATTCGCGTTGATTTTGGGTATAATTTCTTTAAATTTAAGTAAGCCAATTATCAAGCGACTTGTTGCAATCGATCGATTTACAGAACGAGGATCACAAACAGGCTACAAAGCCAATAAATACACTTACCCTTAGCGTTACCACCACGACGAACTCGCTGATTCTGTCTCGCCTGCAATGCTTGCTGGTGCTGGTTATAAAAGCGTGGGGGCACGTGTGCCATGTTCATAAACATGCCTACAGGCACGGGTACGTTATTCATGGCAGCCTGAGCCCGTTCAGGGCTTATGTAGCTGATGGTGTCGTGGGTACGACTGAAAATATCAATGGGCACGTTGCGCTGATAGTAAGGATTGTGCGTCTGTGCCCCATTCACTTGGGCGCCAGATCTAAAATACAAATAATTCTTTTACTATGCTTTCCGATAATAACCCCAAGCATTGAATTAAGCATTCGGCAGGTATGCTCACTGAAATGCAAACTAACCTGTCGTAAACGGATCCAGGAATTATAGCTTCTCTTGCGTCGTACATCGACGTGGACATAAAGTGCGATCCCGGGTTTGCAGCATTCACGAGTTTCTTTGGCTTCGCAAATTGTATCATGGAATCTTTTAAATTATTCAATGGGCCTTCTACCAACACCTTTTGTTCCTTGTAGAAGCTCAGCAAATGATTCCACAGTGGCTGTTTAGAGAGTACTTTTGGATTTCCTACTATTATGATTCCATACTTTGCTCTTGTAAGTGCAACGTTTAATCTCCTTGGATCATTCAAGAAACCTAAAAGAAATTAATGATAGACAATGTCCTTATAAATTAAAGATAAAAAAAACTCAAGATATTTATATTGTACAATATATATATATATATATAAATAAGTACTGAAAATAATTTGTACACGTTACCTATTCCCTGATGTTCGTTGGATCTCACACACGACATGATTATGATATCTTTCTCTCTTCCTTGAAAAGCATCGACACTTGCCACTTCAATTTCCTGATACAATTTCGAATGCAGTGATCCCTGATACTGCATATATTGAACAAGATAGGCACGCTGACCTTCATATGGTGTAATAACACCAATCTGCTCCGGCTTAACACCGCAGCGCAAGAAGCGCGTTGTAATCTTTTCGACGTTCGAGGCTTCAGTTCTGTTGAGATACGACGTACCACTGCCCGCGATTTCTTCCTGCCCTTGAGTCACGTAAAAGAACATGGGCTTATCTGGCGCAGGCCACGGGAAATCAATCTTTAAAAGCTTCCGTTCATCGGCGCACACGCCATTTTGCAGCGAACCCTCGTAGAAGAAATTAGAAGGAAACCTGTAATTACAATCGATTAAAAAAATTACTTGCTCAATCTTTAATAATCTGTAATTTTTTATTTTTGTTTTGTTTTTGTTTTTGTTTTTGTTTTTTTTTTGTAATTTAAACGTACTTGGAGAGGTCAGGATGCATACGATATTGGACTTCGAGTCTAAAAGGTCTAATGCCGAGAACCACAAGTCGCTCAAAGAGAGACTGCGACAAACCAGCGCGAGCGGCCTTTTTACACATGACGACAGGTCCGAGCTGGCAGTGATCGCCTACGAGGATGAGCTGCTTAGCACCCAATACCACTGGTACCATGCATTCTGGCTCAGTTGCTTGCATGCTCTCGTCAATAAGAATCGAATGAAACTTAAGACGCTGTAGTCGCGGATCGCCTGCCCCTACGCAAGTGCAGCATATCACATCGGCAGCCTCTAGCAGCTCTTTTTCTGCAGCCTTTTTAAGCAATCTGAAGTATTTAAAAATGATTATAGCTCTACCTAAGTCTTGTTCCAGCCACGCCTTTATACATATTATACATTTTCATAAATTGCTACTATGATTAAAAAAAAAAAAAAAAAAAAAAAAAAAAAAAGTCATTGTATTAAATATACCCCGTGCCAGATAAATTCCGATAATAAACAATTGTGAATAAAGCTACAATTACAATAGCGATTAGTGCTGACCTGTAGCGTTTCTCGTCGATGCTTGATAATTCCCCAGTTTCATCCTTCAACTGTTGTAGCTTTTGCAGTTCCGTATTCGTCTCCATATTCTTGATTTGATTGTGCAACGCCAGGAAACTGACGGGTGAATCTATCGCCTCCCTAGATTTTGCACAAAGCCTGACGACCTTAAGGTTGCTCTTGTGTATCTTCTCGGTTAACTGGTCAACGGCAGTATTGGATGGGGCGCAGACCAAAACAGGCCCGCCGTTCTGTTTAACCAGCTGATAAACGATTGTGGCGCTCGTTACAGTCTTGCCGGTCCCCGGCGGGCCCTGAATTAACGACAACGGGCGCTGGATCGCGTGCTTCACGGCATAAACTTGCGACCGGTTAAGATCAGGAAGATTCGGAGCGCTAAAGTGCTTGGGCAGATGACAACGGAAAAGTACTTCCTCCACCTCGTGGCCAAGAAGTCGATGATATATGTAGGCAGAGACTGAGCTGTCGTCCACGGCAAATTTACGCAATGCCAATTGCATACTGAAAATAACAATACGCTTAATATTTTCAAGATTTCAGAGAGGATCGCCCGAAAGCCGACGTTACTTATTTCTTATTTATTTCTTATTTATTTTATTTATTTTTATTGCATTGATGGTATACCGGTCGAAGCTGGTGCTCTTCCAAATGAAATCGACAACGAAATTGCTCGTGCACTCGATCGGGGCGCCGGCGTTGTTTTTCAACTCGATTCCCACCTCTTCACCATAATTATCAGGAATCTTTATGACGTGGCCAATGCCGAGCCATGGCTTGTGCAATTCTCCCAAGTACCTCAGCTTCAGCTCGTCGCCGTGCATTAATTTCATATCTCCGTCGGTCTTTGCCAGCATAAAGTACGCAATGGTTTTCTTATTCAATCCGACATCCCATCGTACTTCGATGTTTTCTTGGGTCTGTGACTCCTTCAATCGCTTATCGTAATCTGCTTCAAGTTTCACCTAAGGGTCATTAAAAGCGTTTTCAATTCCGAATATCAATCGATCGATCGATTGATTGATTAATTAATTAACATTTGTTTCCTATGTATTTTTAATTTAATGTTTCCGCTACACGTTGTAACTGTAACAACGCATATCGAATAATTTTTATTCTCCTTACACGTAATACGTATGCGCGAGTGATGATGATCATTTTATTTTTAATTTCATATTTTTTATTTACCGTATTTTAAGGAAGCCTATTGACCGTTTAAATACTTGCTTAAGGGGGTAATTATTATAAATGTGAAATGCTATTTATTACAATTGCGCGGCATGGCATCGAGAGATAAAACATTATTTTATCTTTCTCGATTAAATACTCAAGTAAAAATTAACAAACGTAACAATTACAATTTGATAATTTTACTATGTATTGTTTACCTCGTTATTTCATTACTCATTTAAATTATTGAAACCTATTGGGACTTTAAAAATTATAAAGGGTTATTATTTTATTGAATTCTAAAACGTTAAGGTAAATAAATTTAACGAAGTATAGAAATAAAATGATAATGCGAGCTAATAAAATTACAATACGTCTTTTAATTATAATTATAAACTATTAAAATATTTTCGAACAATACAGTATATCCACACACACACACGCACACACACTTATTAATGTTAAATTTCATAATTGAACATTATTTTTAAATGTTATTACGACGACTATTTCCTTCAAAAGCTCGAGTAAACTAATACGGAAAAAATATTAAACATTATTATCATCGTGCCTAATGACTGATTAATTAACTTTACCTTCATTACGGCACATTGATAGAATTATCAATTATCAATCAACCACGTACGGCACGTATTGTGTCATCAAAACTATCATTTTTTTAATCATTAAATTTTACAACTACAACTAAATAAAATTATCAACAAGTGCGTTTGTAAATTATCAAAGAATATGATAATAAAACCAAGCGGCTAAAATATATTTTCCTTTCGAATTATAAAATATTATAATTTTATTGTAATTGGACTTGAACCAACAATGTCTGTAATAAATTTTATGGGCTAACGTGAAAATTATTCCTTACCTACGCTTAACTACTCGAAACGATTAATATTTAAATTGTTTAATTTAGAGCTCGAATCCATATTTCTGGATAACGTGAAATCAAAATCATAAATTTAGGCTAAATCACAATACGACTCGAAATCGAGCCATTTAGGACGGGATGAATCATTCACCCGATTTCTAAGTATACAAACAAATGCCATGACAATGAAAAGTTCACGATTGCCAATAACAAATCGATTATACCCTATAATACAATTGGGATATTGCGTTTTTTTTTTTTTTTTTTTTTTTTTTTTTATATGTAAAATATTCTTGGTACCGTTATTTTCAAAACTGTATCAACCAATGATCGATACAGCACTTTACGTCATTGTAAGTTTTTTCATTCCGTTTTGCATAAATTTGAAAAGTTTATATATATATATATATAAACAATAGTACAATTGTTCCAAAATGTTCCAAGTATTTTAAACAAACGAAGATATTTTTCGAAAATTTAAATAAATTCTATTATATAAATTATATCGGAGAAGTGACTCTTTTTTAAATGAAGGGATAGGCAGGGCATCTTTGATTTTTTAATTCAATAAAGGATTTTGTATTGGAATAACGTAATAAAATATTTACTTAAAGTGACGATAAAAAATATATCGAACATGTGACAATTAAGCTCTCAACTTATACGCTTATTAGTAAAACAAAAATTTAATCCTTTCACATATATAATTTGGATTTTAAAAAATTGATTTTGTTATACATAATTATTTTTATTCTTTTAAATAAAACGAAACATTTATTGCGAATCTTACTTAAGATAGCATACTGTCACTTTTAGTTGTAATACATATTTTTTACTTACTAATGGTCCAAAAATATTTTGATATTGATAGCCATCCTCGTAACGTAAAAGAACTTGTTGAGGTTCTTCGTCCACACCTGGTTTTTCAAGATCCTGGAAAGTCGCATCGACATTGTCACGCCATAATTCTTCAAGTTTGTTTATTTGCTGAGCTGAAATTTGACGGGCACGAAGTTGTTCTTGCTCGGACGGTATTTTCACTAACCACGAAAGAAAACTACGATCTTCTATAAGAGGTTTCCACTGCTCTTGATCCCTAAAAATATTAATAATTTAAACTTTATTAAATCATGACTTCAAGCATTCTCATCATAAATTAAAATTCCTTCAATTGCTTTATTAAATAAATAATAGACAATATCTATTTATTAATAATAATTTCGTAAAATGTTTTTACTGATTTTATTATATACTTTTAAATATACTTTATAGATAAATAAATTCATTATATTACTTCATGTTTCAGTGAGTTGTTAATTGTTAAACATTAATTTGACATATATAATAAAATTATGATAATATCATTATAATAAAAATATTTTCAAGATATTTTAAATTTAATTATATAATTTTCCTTACCAATTCATATCTTTCAAAGAGCTTTGTGCAGCGCATGGTTGACGACACAGGAGAACAACGACCGATTCAGCTTTTGCAGGTATAAAACCAAGTACAAAAACATTTCTTACTGCACATGAATAACATTCCAAAATGGTTTCACCTAATGGTCCATCTCTGATTTCAATATCATTAACATTTTAGTTATGGTAGAGAAACATACTTAGGAATAATAAAATATATTATTTATGTTGATATTAATAATATTTTTTTTTTATTATCAGATAATTTTTATATAATACATTTTAAAATAAAATTTAAGAAGAGACTAAAATATTACATGCCCAATTTAGATAAATATTTTAATTATAAGTAAAATTTACAAGCAATTTGAATTATCTTTTGAATTTTTAATTAATAATAAAAGACTACTCTACAGAAAGAAATAACCTTAATTATTAATATGGTGCTAAAAAAATTATTTTATCTATACCTGTGCAATGTTACTTCCTTATGCTTTGCTCGGACTAAGTGATTGATGATATGAGATCCAGATGTATTACCTCTGCCATTACAAAACCATTTACGACATACATTGCACATAATGACACAGGACGCTTCATGAATACCACAATATTTGCAAGCATGATCTGGTAAATCACGACTATAATAAGCTTCTTCTTCTTCCTCTTCAAACTGAAGTTCAGCTAGACTTTGAGCTGCTCCAGAAATTTTTAGATCTAATGCTGATGAACCAACAGTTCCATTGATCTAAAATATTAAGAATCATCCATTAAAACTAAATTTATTACAACATGTTTATAAATATATAAGAGTGTATTAATATTGCAGTTGGAACAGAAAACAGTAGTATAAGCTACGATAAGCAATAACTAAAATTAACCTATATTTCTTTTCTTTTTCATATAAAAATTAACCAATAAATCTTGTATTTGAATAGAATATAAAATAATTGAAATATATGTTTTTATTACTGGATTAGAAATTAAATTTAATAATTGTTATAAAACATGGTAAATGAAAAATTAACATAAGGTATGTAATTGTTATAAATTATAAATTAGTTAAAATAAGTTTCTTGAGCTTTTCATGTTTATTTTAATGACCTGAGTTGGTATAAAAAAATTATTTTAAAGACAAATCCTAGCAATATTTTTAATTGAGATTTTTCATATAATTAGATAAAAAATTTGTCTTAAGTATATAATTATTAAATGTCTTAACATATATATTAAAGGTGAACAAATATGATATATTTAAAAAAAAAAAATATTAAAGAACTGTTGTTGAATATAACTAAAAAGGTATAACATTTCACATTATTTAAATAAATGTTTAAGAAAAACATTCAAACCTCTTAATAGAATTTATAAAATATTAACTCCCTCCCTGAAGCATAATAAAAAACTTATATTTTCATATAAAATTTTATCATTTACAGCTTTGAATATAATTTAGTTTTTTCTAATCCATAAATATTTTATTGCATTGCTAATATTTCTTTAATAACAAGGTCACCTTTTCTCATTTACCAATTGAGTTTTTTTTTCCTTTTTTTTTCATAAAACATTCAAATACTTGTTGTATACAATGAATTAAAAAATTCATAATATTTATAAAATATAAAAATAAGAATTATAATTAGAAAAATAAGTTTGTATTACTCGTTTACAGTATAAGCAATAAAAATTTATTAATATGTTAATGAACTAATGTTAATTTTAAGATAAATTAAAAGAAGTCTTTCACAGTAAAAATATGTTACTAATTATTGACAAAAAATATTGAAATTCCATAAAGCAATTGTGCTCTCTTATGAAAATCTTCTGTTACACTAGCATATTACAGTTAAAATAATGATGACTTCTTGACGCTGCATGCCTAAAGACTGGTAAGTCTTTAGTTTTATCATATTGTAATAGAAAAATAGGAGCAGCAACATTTTAAGGATATAGATTATTGGATCATAAACATTGCCATCATGTTGTATGATACGTAGTGAGTATTAGGAGATCTCAGTAATCGAAGGGATGAGTTGGTAAGTGGAAGAACATGAAGCTCACCGAATTTGTAATAAATAAATCCAAAGGAAAGATTAACGGATAAATGATCCAAATTGAAATGTATGCGAACCGAAGGCAAAAAAGAATTATGTAAATAAAGGAGGCCAGAGTCTAGAAAAGTCGACGTATTGAGGTTAGAATCGACCGGGAACCGCGTGCTTAAACTCACAGCACGCGCTTCCCATCCCATTGGCATGGGGAAAAGCCCCCTCCCGTAACTCCCGTACAGAGTTTCAAGGTCACATTGGTTAAAACTATGGTTTGATCGAGGGTTGAGAGTCGGGGGGCGAACGAGAAAGAGTCGTGGCGCGGGCATGTTGGCCAGTCAAAAGAAGTCAACGAGTACGGGGACAAAGGAGGAAAAAGGAAAGAAAAGAAAAAAAATAAAAATGTGTAAAAGGAGCCCAAGAGCTCGCTATCGTTAACCTGCACGGGTTGACTTTGCTGGCTGCTCTGGGCGGCGTCGTGCTGAGAAGCCTGAGTCTGGCTAGGCGAGGGTAGGGTAAAATCCGTAAAGTCGAATTCACTACCCTGGGTGTCGGCACCGATGAGATCCGCCTCCTCCGTGTCCAGGAACGTCAACGTCTGGCTACTCGGCCCGTACGCGTCGACACTCATCTTCTCGCACGGTTGTTCTTACTGCGATTACTTCTCCTCTCGTCTCTTGGCGCTCTCCGCGCACACCACTGATACAAAACAGCACTCGACGATTTTATAAAAAAAAAAAAAAAAGACGATTTATCGCACGCGTTCTCCCTCTCCCCGCTCTCACTCTCGCTCGCTCACTCTCTCTCTCTCTCTCTCTCTCTCTCTCTCACTATCTATCTATATATATATATATATATATATATATATCTCAATCTATCTCTATCACTCTATCTCTCTTCCTCTCCGTCTAGCCTGTGCAGTTTTTCTCCCGTCGTAGTTCAAGAGAGAGATATACGCGCAGCGATCGCGCACACAATGTCGTCGCCGCCGTTGTTGCTGTCGTTGTCGTTGCCGTCGTGGTCGCGGTCGTGATCGTGCGTCGTAGTTGTAGTCGTGTCGTAGTCGTGTCGTGTTTTTTTACTTCTCACTCTCGCTCGCTACTTCCCTTTCCCTTATCAAACTATCTCTCTCCCTTTGTCTCCCTACTACTACTGCTGCTACTGCTACTGCTACTGCTACTGCTACTACTACTACTACTACTACTACTACTACTATTACTCTAATCTACAACAACAAAAACAACAACTACCACTACTCGTTACTACTACTACTACTACTGCTACTGCTACTACTACTACTACTACTACTACTACTACTACTACGCGCTACTACTACTACTACTACTACTCCTCGTGCGCCTCTGCGCGCACACATACGAACATAGGCATAGGCGCGCGCTCGCGGTAACACCGCGCGCGAACCGAATAGAGCGAGAGACGACGACAGAGGCAGGGATAATAATTCGTGAATTTGTAAGAGAGAAAAAGAGAGGAGTGAAAGCGCGCGTAGTACGTCAGTTACGTGCATGCACAATGTATGGATGCATTTAAAAAGAGGGAGTGGAGATGCGATATGACCGGCGAATTTCCGGTTCTCTCGTGCTCGGCTGCGCCACGTAAATACATACGTGCGGGCCCCAAGTACGATTGCACGTACGCCGAGTATCCGTGTGCCCGCGCGTACGCGAGAGAGATGAAGGAGCGCGTTGACTGTCGGCGTCGACAGATTTTTGGGCGAGGGGCGAGGGACGAGGCGGGTTGGAGGCGGATAGAGAGAGGCCACTCGACGTTAAAAAGGTAAATACAGAAATAGCAGTCTTCGGAGCGTAGCTTCTGTAGAACTGAGTGCACTGCCCTGCCCAATGACAGTACTCGCACTCTGATAATTGATAGCGTGCCATGTACGAAGCACCGAGTATAACAACCTCGACCGATCAAAACGTCCGAGTAACCGTAATATGAACGAAGTCTGTTGTGGAATAGCTAGTAGCATCTTACAAAACGTTGTTTAGTCGACGTAAGCTGCAATCTCTAATTCTCTAATATTTATATTTACTCCAATATATATATATATATATATATATACAAATTAATTCAGAGTTTCGTAAGGTAATATTGAATATTGTAATGCTGTAGGGTTCTACGAGCATAGAATGACACAACTTGTACAGCATAGCTGCAATTGAGGTTTAAGGTGGGCTCTTACATCTTACAATCATTCTTTTAATAACCACCGCAATACAAAATTCATACTCAGTGTTATACTTAAATGATTTAAATCAAGACAATTTAAATCAGTTGGGACGTTTTTTTTATGAATATTCATGCTTGACGTATAAATTCATCTTAGTTTTATTAATTACAATCAATTTGTATAAATTATTTGTTTATAGCCTTCATAAAATATACTCAAATTTATAAGAACATTAATTTTCTTTTTACTATATGTGTTATGTAGAAATTGCTCTCTCTCTCTCTCTCTCTCTCTCTCTCTCTCTCTCTTGTATTAATTACATTCCATTAATCAAAAATTAAATTAAACTTTACAGGTAATTATTTTCAGCTAAATATATTTAATCATCAATTTATAATTGCGTTATTCAAAATTTAAATGAATTACCTTTCATTGTTATTCTCATTTCATTATGTTCAAGTCTATACAAAATATTTAATTATTCCATTTCGCTTAATCATAAAGTTTGATCTACTTAAGGGTCTTTTACTATTTTATTTTCCACTTATAGCTACAGACTCGAATCTATTTTAAACTATTAGTTTCAGTAACCCTTACTAATTCTGAATCGTGTAGAATTCTTAAATGTTATATTTATGCAACGCCTTGTTTTATCTACTTTATTATTTATGATTTTTCTTTCAACATGAAAAGACTATGAGGAATTCATGAATTTATTTTCTTATAAGGCTCTGTAAGGAAATACTATTTAACACATTAAATATATATTGTAATATAAATTTTTGTTTTATAATATTTAAGTGATAATTTATATTTAAATCAATCATCAATTATTGATAAAACAAAATATTTTTACAAAATAAAAAAAAAAACATGTAAAATAATAAAACAGTTATGTTCTTGCAAAGAAATAATGTTATAATATTGAAGTTGTTTATGTTGAATTTGTAACATTAAAATGAAGTGTAAGTAAAAGTAGCAGATAAGATATAGCTATTGATGTGTGTAATCAAATTGAAAAATAGAATGTAAAAAATGAAGATAATTTATTCTATGTGTTTATTGCTATGAGCCCAATTAGTTTAACATAGTAGAGTTTCATTACTACAGAGAACTGCATTAACGATATCTGAAATACTTCATTACAAATAGTTACTTGTATTTTGTTATCAAATATTGAAATTTAAATTAAATAAATAGTTATGCTTTTTTGGCAACTAGTATGTGTTTTGTGAAAGAAATTAATTTATTACTTGGAAGCGAAAAATGATTCCAATATATAATATTTCATTAGATGGCCAACAGATGGCACTAATATCAACTTTCAGTTTATTCAAATTTTGAAAACTCAAATTTCATTTATACAATTATTTTTAATTTATTTATGTTAAATAATAGTTAATTAAATTAATATTGTTACAAAAGGTTTATAAATTATTTTTTATATTATATGCTTTTTTTATACGTTAAGGAGTTATTACTATTTATATATATATATATATATATTAAATTTCATAATTCGGGTTGACTAATTGTATCCTAATAAAATTGAAGGAGCTATAATAACTAATTATTATCATACAAGTACAATTAAGATGTTACATAGTGAACATTTTTATTTTGATGGCATATAAATTTGATTTCATACACAGTAATATTTACATATATTTTAATGATAAAATTACGAAAGGAAGATTATAGAACAAGTGTTAAAATGAAATACAATTTCAAATATTTTATAATTACTTTTTATTGTCTTTTGCTATTTGCACGTATATAAATGTGCAAAACTTAAATGTGAAACTATACATTAAAAATATAAAATAATAAATATAATTGTCAATACATATATATTTACAAGTTCCTAAATTTTTTAATCCTTTAATATTATATTAACGTAATTCTTATATACTATTATTCTTATTAACATTTATTGTGTTATGTTAACTATGAATTTATCAAATACATACAATTCAGATCTTTTTTTTTTAATTATAATAAAAAATTCATCGTATCGAATAAATACGGTATTTAATTAGAAATTACTGTAAACATTAGTGGAATAAAAAAAAAAAAAAGGTTATGAATTAAGGAAAAAGTTGGTGTACGTAATTTTTGTAAAATATCCAGTTTGATCATACTTTGGTTTAATGGCAGTCTTGGACTAAGAGATTTTATTTAATATTATGGCAAGAAATATAAGAACTACATGTGTACTAAAAAAAAAAAACTTATTATAACTGTACAATTTCTGAACAAATCAATCACGCTTTTTGTATATTGTGCGTGATTTTAAACTAATTATTTAATAATAAAAATACCTATCTATTTGAATTCATTCGTCACTTTCAATATTTCCAATCACTCATGAATTATTAATAATTACAGATACGTATTCGCAAGAATTAGCAATTGTTCGTTCCGTTTGCAAATAGAGTACATAATTTTCTTAGTGGTGCATAAAACCACTCGTTAATACTTTAATAGGTTGAAATTCTGTATCAATTTTTTTGCTCCTGATGTATGATTTTCGGGAACATATTGTAACTATGGATTACTATGGAATATGTGAACAATCGGTAGTGTTCAGTTCAGCTAGCTACGCTATCTTAATATCTCTTATAAAATCGTTAAGTAAATATAAGAAGGAAGTAATGAACGCATAAATACAGAAAATAAATGCATTATTCTAGATGATAACGCGCAATCGCTGTGAGCACTGGTTTTCGATTTCATCCACGATTTCAGTAAATACCGAAATATAAAACCTATGATTTTATGCATAAAATATAAATTGAGTATAATAGTAATAATAATAATCATAATAATAATAATAATAATAAGTAATAATAATAGTAATAATAAAAAATAATAATATTAATGATAAGGAGAGAATTACATATTTAAAAATGAAAGTGTCATCGTAGCTCTTGAAATGCGCAGCTTATTTATGAATTATGTACAGGAATATTTCCGACATTGTCAGTCCTTCTTATATAATCTGTCTGAAATATTCAAAATTCATCTGAAGCACCAATTTACAGCTAACGCCGAGTCCATGCGCCACTACATAAGTCTAACTGCAGCGAATTAACAAGTGATAAATGCATCGGCGCCTGCAGTTATCTCTCTCTCTCTCTCTCTCTCTCTCTCTCTCTCTCTCTCTCTCTCTCTCTCTATCTCTGTCCGGGAAGGTAATAATCAATTAACTACATCGCGAGTAAAATATTATGAAAAAAAAAGAGGAAGAGGAAGAGGAAGGAAAAAGCAGTTAGAATAGAATATTAATCACGAGCACTGATAGATTCCATTGATCTTCGCACACGAAGTAGAAGCAACGGCAACGAATAATGAACTTAAATTCTTAATCAGTCCGTAGTCTGGAATTCAGCGGGTCAATAGTTAGCACTGGGCACGTATCCACCGGTCCGCAGTGCTTAGGGCACGAAGCACCGCGAGTCTCGGGGCTGATGAGCGGAGCAGTGCGAGCGCTTGTTTCGCAATACGTCATCTGCGGAGAGGCTCCCGCTGACACGTAGAGCGCTCGATCAGTATTGCGGGGGATTCGGCGAGTGTCTGTGATACGCGGGCTGCTGCTGCGGTCCACCGTTCGCCTGCATTGGGCCGTTTTGGCTGAGCCGGCCCTGGTACATGTGAGGCGGTGGTCCCGAAGGAGGTCCCCCGGTCTTGCCGTAAGTGCCCCGGGTCGAGCTTTGGTAGCTCCCGTAGGCCGAGTCGTCGCCTCGTCTAGCATGACCGTACATACTTTCGGGCCTGTCGACCGATCGTCGAGGTCCGTTTTCCTGGCCATTAGGTAATTGACTCTGGTGGGGTGGCAGCTGACTCGGGCTCGATACCGGACCGTTTTCCCGTGCCGAGATAGCTTGTACCTGCTGCTGCTGCTGCTGCTGCTGTACCTGCTGCTGCTGCTGCTGTTGCTGCTGAATCTGCTGTTGCTGCTGATGTTGTTGTTGCTGCTGCTGCTGCTGCTGTTGTTGTTGTTGTTGCTGCTGCTGCTGTTGATGCTGACTTTGAGTTCCAACGTTCCCGGGTGAGGGTAAGGGGGCTCGAGCGTAAATGTTCGGGCTGGTGGATATGCTGCCGTTCTCGCGAGTCGATAAGTGCCCGTAAATATTATCACGAGCGTTTATTCCGGCGCTAATGCCACGGATACCGTAGATGTTTTGCGTACACTGTTGCAGCTGGTTCTGCATATTCTGATTGGTGCTGTTGTGATTCTGCGACACTTGCTGGCCCGTTTGGGCAGTTGTCTGCTGTAATCCAGTCTGCCCAACGTCTCTGATACTCGTCTGAGTGTTCACGGCGTTCAGTCTGATTGGATAAAGACTCTGGGCTGGAAGGAGTGTCCCCGGCTTTGGTAGGATCAGGCCCTCGCGGGTGCCGGATGTCGACTTGGCGTATACACTCTGCGATCTATTCAGATTGGCTCGTGTCAGCGGTGGGCTTTTGCAATAGAGGGACTTGGTACCGCCGTAGATCGACTCGACCCTCTCGAGAGTACTCGTAGGGCCACCGTAGATGGACGCAGCCCCGGTAACGGGCCTGTACGAGGCATACGAGCCGGGGAACTTGGGAGCTCCATTCTTGTCCAGATCGTCGTACGTCTCGTCGTCCGAACGGATCGAAGAGCTGTCACCGTCGTCTAGATCCCGGGGATCGTGCGAACGTCGGTTGCCGCTTAAGACGTATTCGTAAAGCAGGGCGGCGATGGCGCCACCGGCGATCGGTCCGATCCAATACACCCAATGGTTGTCCCATTTGTTCATTACGAAAGCTGGGCCCAGAGCACGTGCCGGGTTCAAGAAAGGACTCTGTAATATAAATAAAACAACAATTAGATACGATATAAAGAATTCACGGCGAAAGATGAGATTCAGCAGTATTTTCATTATTTTTAAAGACGCTGGATTAGAATAGCAGTTACCAAATGTTGGTAATATTTTAATCTAATTAATAGTTGACTGTCCAAGACAATTCGGGCCTTTACGAATACCATATTTAATCTTTAACTTTCGTGAACAATATTTCGATTGTTAAAAATTCAAACGAGTGACATTTATCACAATAGATCGTCTGATAATTATCAAGACCCGACCATTCTTCGCGATATCTAATCTTTCGCGTATAGAGGCAATTTTTCATTTATTTTTTTTATTTTTTTATTTCTGCTTTTTGTAATAGGTATAAACCATGTATAAATAAGGATCCTTAACTACCCGCTCGGACTTGTCATCCCGGTCTTTCATCCAGCCGAGCAATGAAAGGAAACGAATGGCAGTGGCCGGATGTGCTTTTAAATTCTCAAAGCGTCCGCGTTTTATATGATTTTTTGTTCCCTCACTCTCTCGTTTTCTCTCTCGACCCCCTCACGCCCATCCCTCTCTCCCTACCCGCCCTTAGTCCGTCTCTCCCTCTCCCCTCTCCGCCGAACATCGTAGCTCTCGACCACATTGTAGGCGCGACGTGCATGGCAGGTGGCCCAAAAGAAAAGCGGAGAACTGGACCCTCACAGGTGCCCTCTTTCACTTCGTACCATGCAAACGTGAACTCGTACGCACGTCTGAACTGTAAAGGAAACGAAAACTCCCGGGAAGTGTTGCTAACTACGTGCCCTTCTCTACACCCTCGCAAGCGGAATTTCTTAAACATTGTATACTGACTCGTCCTTGAGGAAGAAAAAATTATCGCTTTTATTTCAACGCCAATGCCCTTCTGTTTTATGCTTGTTCCAACATTTTCAAACGCATTGTCTCTTACTTATCTTCTTAGCTTGTTTATCTAATAAAATAAACATTTATTGTACTAGCGATGGGAGGAAGAACCGTCAACAGCATTATATATATATATATATATAATAATAATAATTCCCTTGACAATAGTGTAAATAAAATTTCTTTCTTTATTAATGTAGAGATTATTTATGTAAACAGCTTATAGCTTTTAAATGTCATCGAGACATCTACACATTTCATTTATATTTTGTCCTAATTGTATTTTACAAAGAATTGCGAACGAGTATGTTTTTTTTTTGTAAAGACGCCTTAGTCTTATCTTAAATAGCGAATAAATTGACCTCTAATTTGAAAATGGCCTTTATTAAGCCAATTAGTTTACTCTCGCCTTAAAAGTGATGATAATAATAAGAAATAATAAAAAAAAAAAAAAAAAAAACATTTACCGAATGCGTTTGTATAAATTTTGTATGAATAACGTTCGAAAATGCGATCGATATCCTTGTGAATATCGTGAACAATAATCCTTTCATTGAGTCCTAGGTCATCATACATTGAACTTGTAAGAATGCGGAAGCAACGGGAGAAGAAATAAAGCAGCGGGAAACAACAAAAGAAGCGAAAAAAAAATTTAAAAAAAAAACGTACTGTTAAAAAGGAAAGAAATAAACGATTGCTAACTCCGCTTACCGAGACCAATGTAGCGGCGGTGTAAGAGGCGGCGAGCACACAAGCCGGTTTCGCCGAAATGGTGGAGGACAGCGTCCTCGGCGACTCGCTAGCAAAATGCCCGAGGACAATCAGGATCGAGAGGGAGAGCTCGACGAGGAGCTTAAGAAGGGCCTGCTCGCTCAATCTGCCCGGGGATATCATCAACGTCTGCGGCGAATTGGCGACACTGTAACAAAAATCATTGTGAGGGTGTTAATTGGATTCTGTCGTCTTTACTGCAAACCTTACCGCATGCAAAGCCTCTGCGCTTCCCTCAAAGTACGCTGATTTTAATTCGGCCGAGCCAATCCCTATAGAGTTTAATTATATTTTTTTAATTTCGTGTACGATGCGCCAATGGAATGAATAAATTAATCGTACTTCCTTTACGGCGATTCGTAATGCAAACAAAGGGCTCGGCACATTATTAAACGGGCAAAATAATACGTATACGCTTCTAAAGGATAATATAAATAAATTTGAAAAAAAAAAAAAAAAAAAAACGTCTTCTGGCAGTAGGAATATCGAAAAAATTCAGTGTACCGTTGCTTTACTTCTCGTTTTATCTGCCGAAAAATATTAATTTTCGCACGGATTGTTAATCGCGTCAAGTGCAGCTTATACCTACAATAACAACTACTAGTCGAAACGGGGATAAACGTTTTTACGAATTACCGCGCATACGCGCGTACACGCACGCACGCACGCACGCACGCACAGTTATATATAGATAGATAGATGGTCCGTCTTTATAAGCACATATGGGACGCGGGGCATACCAAGGGTGCGCGTGATATGAAATACGATGATTTTCCCCATCGGAGAGAGAGAAATGACCCCCTACTGTTAAGTCGCCCTTCCCCTTCGCATTGACTTAATATTTATATTAGATAGTGCGGTAGCTTATGACTTTTTGCAATCAATAGAAATCATATGCAAGACATTTTCGCCTGTTTTGTTTCCGCGGCCGAATAAAAGAGCCCTGCGAGTTCGTACTTTACGATGACATGTACACAGAAAGGGGTTAATTTTTCTTTATTCAAATAGCGTTTTTATTTCTCTTCCTCTACTTTTTTTTTCTTCTCTTTCTTCTTCGTCTTCTTCTTCTTCTTCTTCTTATTCAAAATGAGCCACGTTGAGGGATTTAAATACAATTATTAAAAAACAATACGTTAATAATTAACATTGAACTGTATACCAACGAGCACAATAATAATGATCTATTATTAATAATTTAATTTGAATTCGACCAAGTTATGCAGAAAAATAACAATTTTCTTCAATTTTCTTGCCCGTCAATAGTATTAATGGAATATTGCAATGATTTTCTTATTCAGTGCTCGTGATTCAAAGTGCATCGTAATCCTTATGCTAAGTCTTTAATTAAACGATTTCTTTCAATACTTAATAGCTCCGCGCTACTGTAGGATCATGTGAGTTAAAATGCAGTCAATGTGAATGTCAATGCATCATCTCCGCGGCTCAAAACCAATCTCCAAAAGCTTTCGTATATGCACCCTACATCGTGTATGGTAATTTTCGGCTTGCCCGTATACATGGCCGGAATTTATTGGCGCAGATTCACGTTGCTAAGGTGCTCGCCTAATATGCATCGTCCACGAATGGCTTTTAAATTCCATCGATCGCGCATCCCTCTTCAAGCAAATATTTTTACTTCAAAATTTAAGCTCACTGCCAATAATATTACAACGTTATTTAATATAAGCATCATCGATATTACCCGAACACGTACGCGATTCATTGTGATATTTTACATTACGGGGAATTATAATAAAAAAAATGTTCACGTTGTACGATTGAATTAAAAAAAAGCATATTAAGTGTACACTGCGTACAAAGCGTGTGGCCATTGAGTAGGTAATGAAGATATACAAAAAGGAAAACGTATTTAGCGTTCCGCGCCTAATGTAATTAAGACGTTTCCTCTCGAGGCGCATCGCCCCAACGCATTAAAATTTAAGCTTATTTAAAACGAATCGATAGACAGGACGCGATGGTTATCAATGATGGGGCCCGAGTACGGGGCTTATAAGTAGAAGCATTATAGCGGCATTACATCGAGCACCTGCATACAAAAGCAGTGTCACGATCAATCTCGTTTTAAATCACATTGATCTGGAGGGGGAGAAAAAAATGCAATGCAAAGTTCCCCGAACGTACGCCCACCCATGCAAATTAAGCCCAAGCCCTTTTTCATATCGACGTGTATCGATTCAATAATAATAATAATAATAATAATAATGATAATGATAATGATAATGATAATGATAATAATCGCCACTGATGAGAACTGCGGCCTTAGCTAGCTTATCGTTCTTACAACAACTTCATTCATTTATCCGCTTTATTTCTTTCGTTCGGCTCTCGCACGTCTCGCACAAAGTGAGCTTGTGTCTGGGGCGGGCAGCGCATAAACAAGTTTAATTGCTCAAGGATTTTTTTCTTCTTCTTCTTTGTTTTTTTTCTTCGCAGACACGACGGGGGACGGGGCCTGTAAAGTTTCAATCCGTCGACAAAAAAATAATAATAATTTAAATTGTACGATTGATTGCTCGACAAATAATTATAGCGTAAAGCCTTTCGCGTCTATTAACGATCTAACGCGACTCCCAATCCGTACTGTTAAAGCGATCAATAAGACATGTACGGACGAACGAACGAACGAACGAACGGACGAACGGACGAACGAACGAAAAACAAAAGGCTAAATAAATACAAGGAATCCGGCGTGCCAAAGACAAGTAATTTTTCGTTATTCGCGGAAACGCACATGGGATTCTATGCTCCGAGATTTCCCACGTGGCTCTAAATGTATTTCAGTCCTGTGCATGTGTCGGCCGGCGGCGGACTATTCACGACGCGAGGGCAAAGATTCGTCTAAATTCTCAGCCTCTCGCAGGAGTAGGGGCGAGACAAACGTCTCTCTTTCGCCCTTCGATTGCATGAGTGACTACCTACTCTCATTCGTTTATTTAGAGAAGGAGGACGTTATTAGTGCTGGATTTCGTTTTTGTTTTCCAGACAAGAGGTCGCGTAGCTCGTAAATATACGTAAGGCCGAGCAGACATTAATAATGAGGCACGAAGTTTCTCGTTCCCCTTTACCGCTCGCCCTTAGTCCTTTAAATTTATTTGGTGTTAATACTTTACGTTCCTCCCCCTCCCCCTCCCCCCTCGCTGCTTGAAGCTTTAAAGCCAATGATATAAATAAACTTCGGGAGGATTTCAATTCTTCTTTCTCACGTAACTAAAGTGGTCCAGCAAGTGTTACAAATTGACGATCTTCAACTTATTAAGCTTTATTATTATTTAGAAAAGAATTTCTTAGTTTGTTCTCGGCTCACTCTAACGATGAAATCGTCAGAAGTCAATCGCTACTCTGATGATTCATGTTTAAAAAAAAAAGAAAAAAAAAAAGCTAATATCATTTCAAAGGATTCGTTTGTCTTTTAAGGTTAACGTTGAAGCTGCAAAGTCCGACGATAGCCGAGATTGTATTATTTTCCGTAAGTTTCGCCGAACGGTTTAATTTCCCGTTTCAAGAGCATCGCCAACAACGCTCCACGAGCTTATTCGTTCCCACAAAAATTAAGCAAGCCGACAAATAAAAATTAAAAAAAAAAAAAGAAAAAAAAAGTGCGCGTGCGCTCTTAATCGGAACCATTCGCGCGAGCGAGCATCCGCACGTGGATACGCACGCATATGTATACACTGACAGAGGCGCGCAGTGTTTCGAAACACCGTGGGACGACCAAGACGTGGTTATTATACATGTACTCGCTCGCTCGCATTGCACAAAAGGTCCCTAGAGGAAAATACCAATATTCACGCGGGTTTAGAGGGCAGATACGAGTCAAAGGTTGAACGTCCCCAGTGTCTCTTAGCGCTCGTCAGGATATAAAAAAAAAAGAAGCTACAGATTCTAAGATAATTCGTTTACGTTAAAAAAAAAGAGAGAAAAAAAAATAAAGAAGAAAAAGTTTACTTTGATTATAGAGGGAAATATTTACGAGATACGAATCGTTGCGAAGAAACTGTTTTACTTTAAAAATTACTAATCGACGCTTTACGACTGATTACGTGAGATTTTTATATAAATATCGTGATCGAGGAATCCTTGACGAAGTTTTATTTGAATTAAAAAACGATAAGAAATCGATAACTAAGGCGAATAATTAGAATACGATTAGAACGGAAGGGAACCGAATAATTGGCATTGTTAATGCCACGGCGAGATCATGAGCAAAAAGGCTCTTCTACCCACCCATGAGGTGAATCCTCTTAAAAGCCACTGCTTGTGATCACAAGTAAGCAAGTGCGGATGGTTTACAATGAAAATTCTCGTCACACGGTCATTTAATCATCGTGGAGAGAAAACTAGACTCCTATCAGACTCCCGGAAGCTCGGAACCCTTCGGTCCCGTGAGTTTTCGCATCATTCGCAGGCTGGGAACAAGTGCATCTCCGCCACTTGGGGTTATTTGAGATACAAAACGCGCCCCCGACGACGAGGAGTGGGAGTGGGGGTGGGGCTGGGGGGAGGCATTTAAAATAAATTTCGGATTCAAGTGGCCGCTGGAATAAGTCCCCTGTGTGACCCGTGCGCCTTTAACGAGCTATTGATACACCCCTCGACACACCCCGATGCCAGCCCCTAACCGATCTACGATCTGAGAGCGAGCGAGACGTTGAGGGTTGTAAGTTCCATGTGCCCAAAGGTTTATCGTTTTTGTCTTTTTTTCATTGCCTTTGTAATATAGCGTCTATTGAGTTGAGCCAATGTGCCTACTAACTACATTTTCTACCTACACTCACTGGGGCCTCGTCGTCCCTTTCCTTAATATTTTGGAAAAATTTTTTCCGTTCACCCGGACAAATGCGATCTCTTCCATCGAATCATACAGACACCATGCAGATAAAAGAAAAATAGCATCTTTTACTTTTAGTTTTACTTTTACTTTTAAGAACTTTAAACGATATTTAAATTTCAAATTAATAATCACAATCCAAGTAATTATGCTAATTTATATAATTTACGTAATTGCACACGGTTAATTAAGTCTTTAATTAGGGTGTATTTTATCGTTGTAAATAAAATGCGTAGATTACAAATCGTCTAATTAAACTAATAAGGACATAAATGCTATCTGCTCGTCAGTCAATGAGATAATAAGAGCTCTTTTAAAACATATATCCTGAATTTAATGGCTTTATTATTTTCTTAATAATTTCACGGACAAATAATTATTTAACTCCGATTGATTTTACCACTTTACAAATTGCATACAACTGCTGAGAAATAGAGTTGGGAATTATAGTTCGTTGGAAATAAATTTCATTTTATTAATGAAAAAAGGAGAAAAAAACAAGAAAAAGGAAGGTTACACGTCTTTGTCGTTTTAAAAATATATTCTAATCAAAAGTAATCTACAGAAATTCGGTGCTGAGAAAAGAACTGGAGATGATGATGATGATGATGATGACGATGATGACGTGACGTACATTTGATTAACTCAAACATACATGTGTATACACTTGTCGTTTAACTCGTAGGGGAAGAGACTGAGAGACTGGGAGACTGAGAGAGTGAGAGAAAGAGAGAGAGAGAGAGAGAGAGAGAGCCTAAGAGAGTAAATTAATATTGTCCAGCAGAAGGAGACAAATGAGAGTTGGCTTTATTGTGCAATACTACAGTAGCCGCAGCGGCAGATGAAATTAATTTCACTTTTGAAAACATCAAATGACCATAGTAGAAGACGAAAATAAAAGTATCGCACAAAGCACCGTTTCAGTAATAATTTTGTTTAAAAACGCCGAGTATTGTTATTATTGTTGAACTTGTAAGTAATTGCACATATATTACGATTTAGCAAAAAAATCAACTAAAAAAACTGTCAACGATCAAATGGTATGTATATAAAAAAAAAAAAAAAAAAAAAAAAAAAAAAAATCTGGTATTCGTTTGTATTAAAAAAAAAAAACAAAAAAACAAAAAAAAAACGAAAGCGATAACGATAACGAAATGTAATAGAATTTGATATTTGTGTGGTTATTAATTTGAAAAGGCAATAAGTGAGAGAGCGATTCTTATTATGCTAAATAAAATCAATAATTGCCATGTGATATAAGTCCGTGAGTAAAATTAAGACATTCCCATAATGCATTTCATAGAGTAGGCGAGAGTATTAATGACTGCAGAAAATTACGATATTTACAGTTGGATGTATAAGGAAGGCACTTGATCTTTTAAAAGCCTATTATTCCCTCTTGAAACACAGGAGCGCATTGTCGATCTTGCGCTCTATAGCCCCAAGCTATAAATTTCATTATACGCTTTGACCATAAAATTAGGCCCGTCGAACGGCTCGAGAGCGAGCGCTGCTTCTTTTGAAATCAAACATTTCTCCCTTTAGATGACAAATTGCCTGTCGCAGTGCATTCACTCAAAAACGCGAGCGACGCCCGCCACACACAGGCACTCGCGCACACAGCCACATACTCGCTTACCCACATCCGCGTCTCTTGTAAACGTTCTATTGAAATTTTGCATTCAACGAATTGCACACTGGATTACAAACACATTTTATTATAAGAACACGTCGTTCACGTCGTTCACGTCATTGACGCCGAACCATCAATGCGAGTGAAAAAATCTCGAACGCCTGGATCGAGAACATTAAAATGTTCGCGAACAAAAGGTATTAATATGCAAGTTTCTTGCTCATTAGCCGATTCGTAACGACTTTCCTTTATAGTCCGAAATTTACCGAAGATTAATAAAAGTCATTCCGTGTAGATCGGATCGGCTGAAGGTTTCGTCAGAGGACAATGTCATAAAAGATTCATTATAGCAATTATTAACAGTCGGACGTAAGCTTTTACGTTTTCATCCGTAAAAATTGTAGATGCCCTCGACGTCTCGTTGTGCCAGTGAAAACAAAAAGTATATTCTAGTGTCCATTACTCTAAAAAAGAAGAAGAAGAAGAAGAAGAAGAAGAAGAAAAAAAGGCTTTGACTGTCGGAGCTCGTATAATCACGGAAAAGCTCAGCCAAGTCAAAGAATTGGCGTGCGCGTGTAGTTTTTGAAGCCAAGCCCTCGATTCTCAATTTCGAGTTGATGGCTTCTTCTGCCCAATAATCTTTGCCCGTGCGAAAAAGCTCACGTGACAGCTATGTGCACGATGGGCTACGTGCGCTCGTGTAAGCAAAAGACAAAGAACGAGAGGCCGATACGAATAATAGACTGTTGTGGCGACGTATTTAAGGTTTACATAAAAGGCCGAATGAGCACGCACGTGCATAAAGATCCACGAGGGCGATACGGGCCTGGCTCGTAGCAAAAGACTTTGTAAGGAAAATCTGGAGAAAGGTAATAAATTATACGGAGAGAAGCAGCCGCTTTAGAGTTCACCGCATGCATAAAGTCCTCGGTTGAATTCATTGAAGGCGGAAGCCAAGGGAACTTGCGTTTCCTTAACTGAGCGCTGCGCTGCCTTCTTTCTAAAAGCTTATCCGAGTTAGCTCCTTAAGACCCGAATGCATAATTTTCTAGGCTTACGAGCGAGCGAGCGAGCGAGCGAGCGCCCGCTTAACGTAACATTCTTAAGAAAATGTGAGCCAAATGATGCCTATAGCTGTTTGCATAAGCAATCTGTACATCAAAGGTGTTTTTATTAGAGATCGAGTGATCAGAAATAATTTCGTAATGTTGAAATCGTGCCCAGTTTCTTAATGAATTGACAGAAGGAGAAGAGAAAAATAAATATCGAGTTGCCGGATAAAGTGAGAGAGAGAGAGAGAGAGAGAGAGAAATGACAAAGTAGAGGAATTAAGCGAAGACGGGAAGAGGTAGTAGACGGCGCCCGTCTCGCTCAACAATGCCAGTAAGGATTTGTTTCCTGGATCGGTCGCAGAAATCGTAGGATCAAAATACCTTTTTATCCTCGCGCGCTCAATGAACTGGCAGGAAATACAAAATCTGTATGCTTGATAGCTCAATGGTTCCCATATCTTTATCCTTCTTTTTCTTAAATTCTTTTTTAAAGCTGCCACTGCATCGCGCAAAAATAAATTTCATTTCCGTCTTACATTTTATAAAGCCAACTGAACACTCACTCTCTCTCTCTCTCTCTCTCTCTCTCTCTCTCTCTCTCCCTCCCTCCCTCATAGAACTCGTTCGTTTTGTAGCTTTCGTGCTACGTGGCCAACAGCGTGGGATATCTAATAATATTTCTAATCTCCTCCATTTTTCATTTTAAAAATACTTAAAATTCGAATAAACGTAATTGCTTCTATTCTATATACATGTATATATATATATATTAAGTAAATTAAAGGGGCGGGGTGATCTACTTGAATTATTTGTATAAAAATTGTATCGCTTGTGTAATCTTTAAATGTAATGTAATGGCTCGTCGAGTAATGATAAATTTCAATCATCGTAAATATGCGCTGCTTTAACTAAGCATTTTTTTTATGAAGGACGTATTTATGGCACCCGCATCATCATCACCACGTCCCGAATACCCACGTATTTTCATAATCTCAACTATTTATGGAGGCTCGGCGATGCGGCGGAGAAAAAAATATACGAAAGCGCCATTTAAATTGATGAATTGATTGCGTGTATTAAAAAAAAAAAAAAGAAAAAAAAAAGGTTGCTCAGGTTAAGAGAAACTTGCGAGAGATCTGATGAAATTTTGACAAGTAATATGCCGAACATAACAACAATGCGTGAGCTCGACAGAAAAAAAAAAAAAAAAAGAAAAAGAAAGAAAGAAAGAGAAAAAAAAAAGTATTGTTATTAGCCCGTACAATGGTGTGGGCTTTCATTCGAAAAATAGAGTTCCTACAAGTAAATTGACCGTCTAGTGTCCGCCCATCGAGGAGTAATTCTAAGGACTATCGCTACTGACGAAATTGCAATCACAAGCGTCGAGGAAATCAATCGGTCGACGGATCGGATCTGCGCGCCTTAGCCGTAACAAATAAAAGCGGATTCGGAGAACAGTAAGGATGACCGCTTTCCCGGATTCGGGATTGAGAAGAGACATAGAGTGAGAGTGAGAGTGAGAGAGAGTGAGAGAGAGAGAGCAGCTTCAGCTTCTTTGGGTTAGATCGATGGGTCGCGATCTCGAAGAGAGCCACGGGTAAGTGAAAGAAATACATAGTGTGTCGGGATCGCTCGCGGGCAGATATAACCGAGCCACCCTCCGCCCTCCGCCCCCGGATCCTTTATCCCCTTGGCTCCTGTCCAGGTCCCCGAAAGAAGAAGAATCCATTGACCCTGCGAGAAGATGGAGGAGGATCATGACGCAGCTGCCCCCGAAAAAGCTGCACCTCCTCTTCTGAGTCACGCATGCGCGGGCGAGGGCGCGGGCGCGCCCTCGCCCGCGCGCTCTCCAGAGGGAACACGTGCCGACCACATGCTGTATAAAAGACGAATCCCATACCTCCGCCGCTCTATGGCTCTCTTCTATGGCTCCGAAGAGGCCCGAATTGCCCTCACAAAGGCCCGTCGAGCCGATTCTTTATGAAAGTACCATCGTTCCTTCCCCTCATTCTTTTTTTCTCTCCCCCCCCCTTTTTTATTCTTCGCTTATTTATTGTTTTATTTAATTTGGCTGGGATTGAAATGTGACCACTACTGCTATACAGTCAATTAGCGGTGAGTCCGAAATGCAGACTTAACTCGTGTTGATCCGATTAACGATGCTGCTGGCGATCGTCAGCATATCGTATTGATTAATGCGTATCTACGTAAGTGGGATGGAAGATCGCCAGAGAGAGAGAGAGAGAGAGAGAGAGAGAGAGTGGACCGAAGATATTTTTTTTTTTTTTGTAAAACGCTATTTGCCAATCTGTACTCTTGTCAGTGAATTAAGAAATCCATTTGCGCGCGTCGGATCAATTTATTTTGTATGAAATACCGTATATTTTACACGTTATCAGCGACGTCCTTATGAAAAGCACGCATTATTGTATAGACTGTTAAATATTAAACAAGAGCCTTTCTCGTCCTTTGCTATCTCAGTCATCTTTAGAGTCACTTTAGTCATTCTTTACTCATTGGCAGATGTTTCGTTGGCTCTCTGTGTATCCAAAGAAAAGAGACACCAAAAGGATAGAAGATCCGAGTAGGGGGGAGTTTACGAAAATTTCGTTGGTAAAGCGCTAATCGAGCCTGCACATATGCCTTAAACACACGCATGCACTTTGTTTTCATCAGTATCAATTTTCTCTCCGTAATCTATTTAAGCTCCCTTAGCCTTTGTGTAAATAAAGTTAAAGTCATCGACAACGACCAGTGCTACGACAAACGGGTTAATTTATAATTTAGCCTCTGATAATTCTTCTGAAATAATTCCTCCTTCATTTATTTATAGATTAGATAGCTCGTAGATGTTGCTTGATTTGTCATTTAATTTGTCCTACGATAGTAGCGTACGTCGTTGTATTAAATAAAACAAGCTTCGAAACTCCGGGGGGAGAGTGAGCGAGTAGTAGTAGTGAATTCGTTAAAGACTATTTGCATAAAGGTTTAAAACTGCGTAAAAAATGGGGGTTATTATTATGAGTATACGAAGATAAAATCTCGCAAGATTTATCTTATGGAAAATTCTTCGTAAGAAGAATACGTAAAGGAACGCAATAATTGTAATATATTGCGGGGGTACGAGGGGTTATTGGGGTGGAGTAGGAGGGGCCAAGTGGATGGCACATTTTTTTAAATTTAAACACAAAGCTGGTCTTACGGTCGTGGCCATAAGAAAAATCAGCAAGCAAGGTAAGAAAAATAAGAAAAGAAAAAAAAATGAAAAAAAAAAGGAGAAGAGAGGAAGAAACGAGTATTTTCAATCATAATTCTTTGATTATTCAAAATCGCTCGGACGCGTCAACAGGTGTCCCGCAAATTACCTTGGCCAATTTCGTCCTCCCCCCCCCCTGAACTCCTCGAGTAATTGTGTCCGAATCGAGGAAAAATAAAAAGCACGAGGCTCTCATGGCAATTTAAGGCTTTAACGAGCCTTACGGCATGCACGAATATACCTGCCAAGCCAAGAGAGGCGTCGAAGAGTTGCGAAAACGTATCTCTCCTTCCTCCTTCCTCCCCTCCTCCTCCCCATCCCTACCCGCCCAAAAGCCGTGTGCACCCTGCGCCCGAGTTCTACTGAAAAGACGAGGGCGGCATGGCGGCGGTAGCCGCGGCATGGGGGGGAGGGGGTGAAATGGGATTCGAAACACGTGGTTGTAGCGACTACAGGGACCATCTGTTGGAATCTCTAACCCGTAAAAGTAAGTAAGGGCTTTCGTGGCCACGTCTTCTCGAGTGTAGGGGACAAGGATATACGTCTCTCTCTCTCTCTCTCTCTCTCTCTCTCTCTCTCTCTCACTTCTCTTAGAGCATCAGCCAATCATTTTTCTTCCCTCAGCTCTTTACTTCGCAGGTCCTTCTTCCTACGATGCTCCTCTCGTGTTTTTGTTTCTCAATCTGTCATCCTGTCTTCTTTTGTTGTCTCTTATATTTGTCTCTCTATCTATCTCTCGTCTACCCTCGACTCTTTATGATTCGAGCCTCTCTTCCATTCTACACATCGTTTAAGAAAATTATTCCTACATCGCCTTGGCTCGATCCGAGTTTCATCTAAAACTCGACTTTCACCCATCAAATGATCTTAATCATTTAAAAGACGCCGCCGCCGCCGCCGCCGCCGCTCATACTAATGACGCTCTCCTTTTCCCCTCCTCCACCCGCCCCTCTTATCTTCCTGGCGTTCTTTAAAGCGCAATTATGTAAATGTCCTGTTCACGTTTACACGAGCATTCTAGCCGCGATCAATCATTGATTTCTCATTGTCTTCCCTCCCCAATACCGACGACGATGAAAATGATGACATTAGCTCCGAAGAAAGTTGATCATCTCACGAGACGCGGATTAGTTTGTCCCTGAAATACAAGTCATGCACGATTCCGTCCCTGACGTAACGATATTTTCTGAGCATCTAAAATTTCATCTGGTAATATCATACATGCAAGGCATTCCAACGAGTGCATTCATTCGAATTCATCGATTTTCCGAAACCCGTCGGCTAGCATGTGTAATTAATTATTAAAGCTCATTGCGCATGGGGTCGGAATAACCGCTCGCATGCGCTTGTAAATAATAATATTATTCAGAGGGGCAGTGTAGCCCACACATACAGGCAGAGGAAGGAATTAAAAGTACGTCGGCTTCCCCGTGAGCTTGAATCAGGGCCTTGTTCTCTTACGTAGTAAAAAGAAGAAGATAGAAGAAGAAGAAGAAGAAGAAGAAGAAGAAGAAGAAGAAGAAGTGAACGGGGACGACGACGGGGAGACAAGGCATTTTAAAGCGACACTTTTAAAGCAAACCTCGTTACGAGAGTCCCATTGAAGCGTATGTATGTCGGACTATATAATACTCGCGTAAGGAATCATTTTTCGTGTCGTAAAAAGAACCCGCATGTTCGCCGCGCTCGATACTAGAAGAGGGAAGAAAAGTCACTTCTCAGACGCGCCACATGTTTCAATGCATCCACTTCTTTATCTTTATTTTTTCTTTCATTTTTTTTCTTGTTTATTTTTTTTTTTTTTTATTATTTTCTTAATGTTTCACTCCTCTCTCAAAGCTTACTTTTACTGCAGATAAAATATGAAAGTCGGAGAAATTAAGCGCGTGCGCGCGCGCGCGAGAGAGAGAGAGAGAGAGAGAGAACGTGGAATAATCCGAAAAGTGCATACGTACTACACCTTCTTTGGGTGATGAATTATACGCGCGAAAATTAATGTACGCAAGTACTGTTATTATTTTCGGACGGCTAATAGCGAATAGCGAAACAGGCTTTACAGCTTTGTTGAGACTTTTCACGTCCGGCTAATAAATTCATGTGAATGAGAATAGGAAAAAGATTTACAGCCCCTTACGGTTTATTAAACATTTCTTAGCCAGCGTCATTTCGGGTAAGAAGATATCGTTCATGCCCTCGTGCTCTTTTTACTACGTTTAGAGAAGGAAAATTTACGCTCCGACCTAACTGTGCAATATACAAATTACGTTCTACAATGAGTACTTGTAAATGCTAATAAAACAATCATGGCTTGTCATAATAATAATAATAATAATAATAATAACAACAACAACAACAATATTGTAGTCTAGGTAGGTAAAAGGATCTTTGTGGTCTGGTCAGTGGTCGTCGGTCAGGGGTCGGTGGTCAGGGGTCGCGGGTCAGACCTCGTTCGGAATTCATTAGAATGCCGCGCGTGTGTAAATTGAAGTTGAGTTTGAAGTTTAAGTTTATTATGAAGGGGCCATGGATCCGCGGACGTGAATTTGGGAAACGGAATCGCACGGCTCGGACTCGAGCAATACGTTAACGTGCATAAGTCACGTAAGAGCTCCGTATGCCAAAAGATGGCGTGACTCGAGAGAGAGAAGAGAAGAGAAGAGAAGAGAAGAGAAGAGAAGAGAATCCCGCTCTTTTTCGAAAAACGATGTAGCCCTAAGTCCGGAAAGACGTACGAAATCACGTCAGAGAAAATGATGCAGCCGAACGCAGCGGGGAAAAGGTGTTCCGCTCCAAGCGCAGGTAAAAACTTCTAAACTCGGCGGACCGATACCACCTGGTATGCGCCCAACCTTTCAGAATTCATTTCGCCCATGTCACGTATATTTTTCATCCCTCTCCCTCTCCCTCTCCCTCTCCCTCTCACTCTCGCTCTCGCTCTCACTCTCACTCACTCACTCACTCACTCACTCCCTTCCTCTCACCTTCTAACGCACGCGCACATACACAAACTCTTTCTCCACCGCCCCCCCTCTCTCTCTCTCTCTCTCTCTCTCTCTCTCTCTCTAACCATCTCCTCTCGGTCTTCGTTCGGCCCCAGCATCTTTCCCGCTTTTTCCAGACCGTTTGTTATGATCTGTCATTCTTGTCCTCCCTTTTTGCTTTTTCAAGAATTCAATTATTTTCTATGCTGCGGCTTTTTTAATATCGTATTTTATATTCTTTCGAAAATTTATGCGGATTGCGTATATGCTCGTAAATGCAAACGAATTTTCTACCTTCTGTTGTACCTTATTATACCACTCCCTTGCATCTGTTATTTCATCTTTCTCTGTATTCTTCTATTTTAATTGATCTATTTATCCTTACGTATAATTTATGTTATCCTATTCTTATTATCTTTAAGATAAATTATTTTCTTCTTTCAGATACCTGAGCTCCACTCGCCTACTTTTCAATAGAAGAAATTCTTCTGTTTACTAAACTATTATATATATATATGTATGTATATGTATATGTATATGTATATGTATATGTATTCTATTTGTTTAATATTAGATTATTTTGTATTTATAGACTTTGGCCATATTTTTCTTATACAACAAGTTAATTATTCTATCGAAAGTCTTTTTTTTTTTCACAATTTTCCACTCCAATTTTACAATAACTTACAATAATATGTAAATAAGTATTTCTTATATTTACAGAAATCTATTAAAAAATTGCAATAAATAAATTATAATATATATGTATATATTTTTTTTTCTCTCTTCATCTTTCTTTTCTCTGTGCGCAACTCTCCATCTCCGTTCCATTTATTTGTCAATTCATCTTTCCTAGTATACCTGTAACCGTTCGGAGGTGGACTCTTGAACCCTCAAAAATATCGTAGCGGACCGTTGAAAACACGAAACCTTCTGAAAAATCGGGAAAAACGGGAAAAGACGTATTTTCTTTCTTCTCCCGGAGCTCTGTTGAGGAGAGCCGAGAATTACGGCTCCGCGTGAGCGATTATTTCGTGCTACGCGTTTCCAAGGCATAACAATAGGGGCCTCGCTCCGATTTTAGCGTATATATATCAAATTTTTCAAGTAATTCGCTCGACGAAGCTTCAAATCATTGTCTAACCAAATATTCTGTACAAAGGCCGAGAACGTCCGAGCTAAAAAGTTCTAAAGTAGGAAAATTGAGATTGATATCCGTAAGAAACGAATCATTTTAACGAAATATATTTTGAATGACTAATTTAAAATAATTAAAAATGTCGTATTTTCTTTCAGTTTTTTTTCTTTTTTTTTTTTTTTTTTTTTTTTTCAAAAACATTTGATTTATCGTAGAAATATTAAAGGTGACCGTTTTTCGAAGCATCTGTTATTTTCATCTGAACTACCAAAGCTCGGCTTAAAGTCTCATATCGAAGGCTTTGGTGGTCGGTCATCGATATTATCTGCCTTAGACATTGATTATTAAGGTCTAGGAATCGATAAAAATACATTTTTCTCTCATTTATTGAATACATTTATCTGCCATTGAGACGTACTACTTCTCAGTAGAACCGCATAAGTTATATTTTTTTTGGAATCGCCACAAACAAGGCCAATGACATTGATTAAGTTTAACAGTTTTAATGCGCATGGAAAAATTCATTCAGCAATTTTAACGAGAGCGATTTGAGCCTGCCCTTAAAAATAACTGTAACGACGAAAGGCTTTGAAAGAATTTTGATGGAAAAACTAGGATGAAATATTCGTGTCAGTCGGGCGCTTGCAAAAAAATTATCCTTAATTACAGCTTCGCAATTACAACGTTTTTGCCCAGCGCGAGAAAGTATACCGTAAGGAATTTAAATTTTGCTTCCTCGACTTTTGAACCCAAACTTTTATTTCCTACTACTGCATTTTTAACCCTCGTGGCAATAAATCCTCTCGATAAAGAGGCGAATTTATAATATAACAATAACGACGACGACGACGATGAAGATGATGACGATGATGACGATGATGACGATGATGACGATGAGGGCGATCATGATAATAATAAAGTTCCGAGGTGAAGTAGAAGATCGATTGTTATAAAATGTCACGGCTCTCGCTTGTATTTACGTCTATAAAGAATGTTTCAAGATGGAATAATCAATTTGAAAAGGTGTCTGGTGCTGCCCAAGTTGCGCGTTTAACGAAAACAGTGGATAAAGGCATTAAATAAATGGATGGCCACGAAGCAGGAGAGAGTCTTCAGTTACCGTCACGTGATGCGTTTTTGACTTAAATCGCGCATTAAGTGCAGTCGGGCAATCTCGTAGCTTTTCATGGCAGTGTATATAGCTCGCTCGTAAATAACGGGGAAGCGTCTTTAAAATGGAAAATCGCATTGAAAACGTAAGACAGCTGTCGAATGGTTCCGGGCCAGTTAAAGGGCGCGGGACCTAACAAAAGCTCCAGGCCGTCGCCAGGAGTATCTGGAGTACATCGTCGTCCTCCTCCGTCGTCGTCGTCGTCGTCGTCGTCGTCGTCGTCGTCGTTGTCGTCGTCTGCCACGATTAACACGAGACGGAGCATTCATTTTTCGGCGACAGATGAGGAAGGGAATAATGCAAAGGAAGGAAAATTTTCAAGAGGAAACCGCGCGCCCGATTTAGCCAGCGGCTAGCTACTCAGAGCCGGTCTTTGGGCTTTGGGTACACCTACCCTCCCCGCCCCTCCATCACGCCCCCCATTCCCCGTTCCGCGCAACTTTCCCCATTCGGTTGCAATAATTGTTATCTGCACCCTTCCGGGAAAAAAGGCCCCGAGGAGTCGGGAGCTTGTTTTTCTTAGAATGGCGATGGCGAATAGAACGATCGGACAAAAGGGGTCCGGGCAAGTATGATGAAAAACTCTTGCCGACAACATTCCAACTCGCTCCGGTACGCGCCGAATATTGAAACGTTCCACTAAGCCTTACTTATCTCTTTTTCCTTTTATACGCATTAACCCGTTGAACCGTTGGTTAAACTCGTCGCGGCTCTTCTCGCCATTTCCGTACCGACTCGGCCGAGGCCGAGGCGGTCGCTACCCTCGAGAATATATCAATATTTCGAGGTAAGGGTCCGGTCCGGTCACGCATCCGTCCCCTCCCGCCGGCCCCGGCTAGTTATGACTCGCCATTCCTAGGGCTGGGGCGCCGCCGTTGGCAAATGTTGACCGGGGGCACCCTCCCGGCCGGACACCACGCGTAGTCGGAGGAGTATCGAGCGAGGGTGGCCGAGGAGAGGAAACAGCTGTGAAGGGAAGCAGGTGTGTGGGTCCTCGCTCGTAACGTAGTAGTTGGCCTAACAGGCCCCGATGGTCTGCCTGCCTGCGCAACGCGCGTGCCTTGCCGGATATCGCCTCTACCTACCTACCTACCTACCTACCTACCCCCCTACCTATCTACCTACCTACCTACGGCTGGCTGAGTGTACTGATGCTGCTGCTGCTGCTGCTGCTGCTGCTGCTACCGCTGCTGCTTCTGCGAGGGAGAGAGCTTACTTAGCTGTTACTTCGACTCGATACTGTCCTAAGACTGTGTATTTTTCCCGATGATTTAGTCGTATCTTTTATTTCTAGCTTTCAAAGGAAGGAGCAACAGCGGTATTACGGATCCGGACAATGCCACGCTTCCGAATCCCCACTGTTTCCCTATACATCTACCGGGCCTCTCGATGCCTCACCTTTTCACCATTATTATTGATGAAATAATCATCCATTAGATACAGGAAGGTTAGATTTGTCGGCAGACAACTTGTCGAAACTCATGAATTTATTATCCTCTTCGCCTCGGAGTCCATCCGATCCTTTCCATCCGATCACACAGTTTTTTACGCGAACCATTAAGCGAACCTGGCAAACTAAAAACCCCCCTCCCTCCCTCCCTCCCTCCATACCACGTCTATAAAAATTTATAAAGATAACGGGCTCCGATCGGTGCAATTAGGAAACGGAAGATCCAGCTTTGTTAAAAAAAGAGGCGAGTGAGTAGCTTAAGAGGAGCGCGCGTACAAGCGCGTAAAATAATAATGTTTGCAAGCCTTCGGAACTTTATGGATGCGAAAGGCTCCGGCGCCGCTCCGACGATCACATATAAGCCTCTTCTACAACGCTTTCCTCGGATAGTTAGTTAGATCCTCGTCAATGAGCTTCCCCCTCGATTTATCGGCCCTGTTTTTATTTATCCGCGCCCCTACACCCTCTAAAGAATAATGACAGCAGGATCACACCCTCTCGAGCGCCTGCTTACACAGATATATGCATGTACGTGGTCCAACAGATGCATCCACTCTTTCGCTGACTATCCATCCCTCTCTCTCTCTCTCTCGCTCGTGACCAGGGCATGGTGCATGCACCGCCTGCTCGACTTTTTTCCTCTTTGAATCGTCGCTGTCGTCATTTCCCTCGAGACGTGTTGAATGAGAACTATTTTTTTTTTTTTTTTTTTTTTTTTTTTTTTTTGGCTTGCACCGACTGGATGGGAAATGACTTTTTAAAAAATGGGAATAAAGAGGGGAACTTTTCTTCTTTTTTTTTTTTTTTTTTTTTTTTTTTTTTTTTTTTTTTTTTTTTTTTTTTTTCCTTTTAAGGATTTCAGCGTCGAAATTGAGAGATTCGCTGATTTGTTCCTGCTGTCGAGGGCCGCTTCATACACAAATGAATGCGTGATTTGTGGTTTTGTGGACTCTGTACAATCGATTAGGATTGATATCCGATAAGAATAGGGACGCCTTAGAGCCCTTGTATTAGATTGGATTTAATTTAAAGCCTTGCTGGCAGTGTGGCTTGAATTTATCAAAACGATTTATTTTCGCACTCGTTGCTGCTTAGATCTTCGATCCGAGCCAGGTTCAGTAGCCAGCACGTAAGTGGATATACTCAAAACTTGTCTTTTAAACATTTCAGATCATTTCGGGGTGGATCGTAGCGATTGAATTTTATGAAAATAAAGCCGACGGCAAGAATCAAATTAAACGCTTGTAATTTAATTATTATAAACTAAGGCAGCAGCCGGTTAAAATGAAATCGCAGACAACGTATTGGCCTCTCCTCCCTCTGCCTCATCATCCCATGAGCCCATAAAACACCCTTAACAACGCGCCGCCCGTCCCAGTAGTTCTATCTATCTTTTTTATTCATACTTTCCTCGCTCCCTTCCATGCCGTCATTACTCTTGGCGGAAGAAAAAAAAACCAAGAAGAGAAGGGCGCTGCGGTCACCCGGTTAACCGAGGCATTGTTCGATTATTATTTCGGTACATATCGCGCACTTGTTACCTCTTTGTGGGTTCATATGGTGCGCCAGGATAGACACGAGATACGCTTACGACCGTATGGGGCTGATACGTGTGTAAGTGCGGATCATACGCTCTCCTCGGCAAAATGTAAGCCAATTGTTTCCCTTTTCGCATTGCTCTATCCGAGTGTCCGTGAGACAGGTTCGCTCCTGCTCGCGACGGATCAATGATCCCAATTATTACTCATCCCAATCTTATTGACCTTTCAAATTCACATCTTTATGTAGAAAAATTACAGGCCTCCGACAAATTGCCCAAATCCATACTGATAACGCATGGATGGGATTTACAATGTAATGTAAGCGGCAGAGCTTACATTGGAAATCCATTAGAAACATTGACCGATGCTCGAGCCCGATGCTTTTATATTAATAGTACAAACGATCGCGGAATCTCCAGTAAGATTTCTATGAATTTAAATGTATTAATTTAAGGAGGAGGGGGGGCGGAGGGTTCGGGACGGCGCCATAGTATAATTGTCAGAGAATAAATATCCCGAGTCGGCATCGCGGCACATCGTATAATGGACAAATCGTCTGAAGCGGGAGCTTGTTTTCGCAAAGGACGGCATCTTTTAGTGCCGGATAAGAGAGCGCAGCTGTCCCCACTGCTGCTCAATTGAGTCACATCCAGAGGAGGCTGCTCGTAAGCAGTCTCTAAAAGGGGGGAGGGGCAAAAGAGAAAAACAAAAATAAAATAAAATAAAATAAAATAAAAGCAGCTAAGAACGCGCGGTACCTCCAATTGCGCGATTGACGCATGCTATTGTCGCTGCTACGTGGATCATTAATACCCCGATCGCATGGATTTTTCCCCCCGATAGTTGTTAACAATTATTTCGGACTTCTCTCGTCCGCCTTGGAATTCACGTGGAAACGTCGCTTGATATGCGGAGCTTTTTAAATTTGCTAATTGCACGAAAGGATCTTTTCATTGAAGAGTTCCGCCACCGCCGACGTCGCCGCTCTCGTAATATTCAAAGTACGCGTAAATTAGGCTGGAGACGAAGAGTAATTGCACAACGTGCTCGATAAAAGAAATCCTAAGAACGAGTCTGTTTTTCGTTCGCAACCTCCATACGAGTTCGTCGAGGAAGCTTCCTCGGGACTCGTACTCGTGTGCTGGTACAAAAGCATTACTGCACAAAGTATTACTTGGTTGAATGAGTAGCGGATGACGAAAGACGAAAGGGGGACGCCCCCCCCCTTCCCCCTCTGCCCTCTCATACCTCCGTCCCTCCCTCCCGCCCCGGCCATTTATAAAGAATACGCGGGTAGCGTAACTAACCTCGCACTCACCTCGCCCCCTACCCTCCCTTTACCCCCCATCGCTCGCTCGTTGATCGGATAAAAAGAAGCGTCGCTGCGACTACCGGGATTCTCGGGTAAGGGCCTCGAGGAGCGGATGATAGAATAGACTCGGCCTTGCGCGCACCTCGAGCGAAACTCGATCGGGAGGTGAAAAAAGGCCGCGAGAGGTAATCCTCGAGGCGTCGGCCAAAAGAGTAAGTATAATCGGAAGCGGGACCCTGACATCTGTCCTCTCCCTCTCCTGGAGCTCGCGCGCGCGTGTCCTCAACTCCTCAGCGCGTGCATACGGCCATTCATTATCTTTCTTTCGTGCGCTCGGAGATCCCGAAAAGGGATCGCTTCTTCTCCTCTCTCTCTCTCTCTCTCTCTCTCTCTCACTCTCTTTTTTTCTTCTTCTTCTTCTTGCATTCGAAGCTTGGTCCATGGCGACGATGAACATCTGCGGCAGCTGCGAAGCGACGCGCGCCGGGCAGGTGTTCCTATCCTCCCCCTCCTCTTCCTCCTCGACCTCATCCTCATCATCCTCCTTCTCCTCCTCCTCCTCCTCCTCCTTCTCCTTCTCCTCGTCCTCACCCCCCTCCTCCTCCCACTTCTCCGCCAACTTCTGATCCTTCTCGGCTCTGAACGGAAAGGTCGCCGCTGCTGCGCTGGTGGCTCTCCCTCTTCTCTCTCCCCCTCCGCGCCCGTCACTCAACACGCACACGCACTCACACACGAACGCACTCACGCACGTACTCGTTTGCTCCATCTCGTGTCTTCTCTGCCTCCTACCCACCGCCGGTCCTGTTCTCTTTTTCTTGACGGCCAATTACGCGTGCCTCTTTCTGCCTCGGGCTCTCTCTCTCTCTCTCTCTCTCTTTTTTTCTTCTTTTTTTTTTCTTCTTTTTCTTTTTCTTTCATGGGCCTTACTCACCGTCCTCCGTTTTCTTTATCCGCAACGCCACTCCTCCCCCTCCACCGGGTAGTCACGATATATTGGGTGCATCTCTTCCGTATTGCGGAGCTCGGCAGACTTTTCTTTCTTACGTTCTTTCTTATTGGGCGACGCTCCGTAAATGGAGTTTCACCGCATGGCCTATTTTCCCTCGGTGCATTATCTCGACTACCATGGGTTTACCATCCGGTAGCGGACGTGACCACGGATTCCGAGCGATTGTTTCCCTTAACGAGATCCCTATCCGCATCGGCCTTCCGCAACGTTCGGATTCCTAGATAAGCGGCAGGCAGCGCCGATATCTGCTTTACGGGGTCGAGCCGATTCCCGGAACGCTCGCCGCATTTCGGTAACCACGATATCGAGGGTAAATTGCGAAATGCCGCTTCGACCTGCCTCTCCAGACGGCAATTAAGAAGAAGAAGTAGAAGAAGAAGAAGAAGAAGAAGAAGCGAAGCGACGGAAGATAAATGCAGCGGGCCTTCTACATCGCGGGTCACCTTCGTAACAGCCGTACGGGGGCGGGTGGGGTGCGGAGGGCTGGGATAGCCCCGCGATGTAAAGTAGTGTGTGGGACGGGGAAGAGAGAGAGAGAGAGGGAGAGGGAATCGGAGGTGCGTCAGCCGAAAATCCGTCGAGTCACGCTTTCTTTTTCTTCCTCGAAGCTACGCTTCTGGCCGGCTGCGCCTCCGCCTCCTTCGACTTCTTTTTTCTTCTTACCTCGGAATTATCGGAGGCACGCGCCGCAGCCGTCGCGCGTGCCACTACTCGCCGGCACCGATTCTTCCTTTTACCTCTGCTGCTGCTGCTGCTGCTGCTGCTGCTGCCGATGCTGCTCTTCGTCCTCCTCGCTCGGCCTCTCCGCCCCCTCCGCCCCCAGATCGCCTGCGCTACGCTCTGGCCGTCGACCGCCTGCTGACCGCCGCCGATAAGATCCCGCATCTGCCTTCTCGGCGGCCGCTCGTCAGACAGAGACGAAGATAAGAATGCAGTTCCCTCCCCCCCCATCCCCTCCCCTCCCCCTCCAACTAGGCCACCTTTGGTTTGTTTGCCTGCGACGCCGTTGGGATTAGAGGGTAGGCGAGGACGCGCTCGTAGCCTTGTGCTTTTGAACGCTCTCTGACCGATTTACCCTCGGATACCGATTCAAGGACTTTCCGATGCCAATAATTCGCCTTTCGCGCATAGCTTGCGCTCTACTTGGGTTACACTTGATTCCACGCGGATCTCTAAATGCTCGAGTCCAGCTGTCCCTCGGTCAGAATAATATATAAACTAATGCGTAAGTACTGCCTGGATGGCGAGATAACCGGAATGCTTTTACAGCTCATGAATAAATATTATTCGGCTAAAAAAAAACAAAGAGAATGAAAAAGGCCGATTTGTCCTCCAAGACGTACTTCGTGTATCACGTGAGGTTTCGTCGTTTTGACGAGGTCGACTGTCGCGTCAAGAATTCAAATGCAAACGCGTGACGAGGGTGTATGCAAAGTTCTACATGAATAGGAAACTAATTTGAAGAATACAGGAGGAGGACCAGATTCCCTTCTTACGTCAAAAACCATGCATTCGGCCGGGCATCAACTTTCATTTTTCTGTTTTTTCCTTTTCTTTCCTTTTCTTTCCTTTTCCTTCCTTTTCCTTCCTTGTCCTTCCTTGTCCTTCCTTTCCTTTCTGACCCTGCGAGCAGGTTCAGAAAACCCTCTAGGAAATGAAGGCAATGCCTCTTCGTGTGGTCAAATGCTGGATGCCCAAAGAAGTAGAAGGGCCGGAAACGATATGGAGGAAAAATTTTTTAGAGTAACTCGGATTCATTTGGGTCAAAGGTCGGACGATCGTCGCCGAACGGAGGAAAACGAGTCTTGCTCGGCTCACAAAAACACCCGGTAATGGAATATCAACCATTGTGCAATACTTTTAAACGAAGCAGACAAGTACGTTCGTGGTCTTTTTTTTTTTTTTTGTGAGGAGGAAGAGTGCCCCCGCGTGACCTGGGTTTCGCTCCTCTTCGGCGGGGGTACGAGCGTGCAGAGAAAAAACCGACGGCAGAGTCAGGCCAAGGAATAGTAAGTAAGTAGTAGTAGTAGTAGTAGTAGTAGTAGTAGTAGTAGTAGTGCAATTGAATGAAACGAAAAACAGCAGATGAGTGCGTTCTTTTATACTTTCTCTCCGTGGTATCCTAACGACACGTTACGTATGTAAAGGAGGCAAGTTATAATATCTCTTGGGAACCGCTCGATTTCCGCGGATCTTACAATACATGTCCTGGAACAACTGCTCCGCACTGCTCTCTACTGTCCGTCCTTTTGTCCTTTCACGAACAGTCTTCGTTATTTATTTTTTTATTCTTTTTCCTTTTTTTTTTTTTATATACGTGCCCATATGGAAAATAAAAAATTTATTGCCCAAAAGTTCAAGTCGATAGTCGCTTGAAGGCCAACTTGATATATCGCTTATCACTTCTAACTTTACGTTCGATCGACTGTTAAATTATTTCGTTTTTTAATATTTAGATAATAAATGGTATTGGCGTCTTCTTGACGCTCGGCTATCGTAAAGAACTTTGCGGGAGCTCTGCCTCCATCCAATAAGATAAAACAGAAACCTTTTTATAATTAATTAAAAACTTAATTAAACAGATAAGTGCAGAATATTTCATTTTGAGGCCTTAAGAGTTTAATTTATGAAGTTTTTTTACCTCCGTCGATCATACGTATGTTTATACGTATACATACATATATATATATATATATCAAATGATGATAGCCGTGGCTTTTAATACGAAAGCGTATGAAGAATCTCTGAGGGACGCGAGTTTTGCTGATGAAAGGATCGCAAGTAATGCGTCATACTTTATGTCGGTGGACACAAAGATTACGCTGACTACTCCCTTAACTGCTGCTCTGACCTCGATTGTGCTTATCGTTACGTATTTTTACGTAATGTTTCCGCCAACGTGGCAGATATACAGAAAAACAAACAAAAAAAAACAAAAAAAAACTACCCTTCTCACGTGAAGAGAGAGAGAGAGAGAGAGAGAGAGAGAGAGAGAGAGAGAGAGAGAGAGAGAGAGAGAGAGAGACTTCCGTTGTGGGCAGGCAGAGACAGGCCGCCGACATTCGTCCGAATATCCTCGGGGAACAGTAAAAGTCATGAAAAATAATTGAGGACCTTAAGCGGTGTCCAGTGACTTCGTATCAACGCCACTTTTCAACGACGTATCTAGGAAATAGACGAGCCAGGCTAGACGCCTTCGTCTTCCCCTTCGTCTTCTTCTTCTTCTTCTTCTTCTTCTTCTACTTTTCTTCGTATTTCAAATAAAACAGAGAGTCCAGGAAGAAGGAGCGAACAGCTGCGACGTGCCCGACGACCATTCCTTATTATTTTTTACGGCATCTAATGGGTCCACGATTATAATTCTCGATCGCATAATATTAATTCATCCCTTGTACGACTCGCTATCTCTGTCTATCTAATTTAACCGATAAGCGTATAATTTTCGATGGAGAAGCTACCAACCATAAATAAAACCATTGCCAGCTATGTATGGGCCAGCGGTATGCGCCAGCTGAGGAATACCACAATACTATAATTGCTCTCTCTCTCTCTCTCTCTCTCTATCTATCTATCTATCTATCTATCTATCTGTCTATCTATAACCCCGACAACCCTTTTTATTTAACCGACGGTGAAGAGGTAAAACGTGGGTGCGCCCGGCCCTCGATGTACGACCGATGACGATCCACTAAGCGCGTCTATGATACAAAGAGGAGCTCACTTAAACTATTATAATTGATCAAGAAAGTAATTTACGGCTCGTTCGTCAACTTGACGAACTAGAAGAATTAACGCACGAGAAACGAACTTTTACGAGATACAGAAAAGATAAATAAATATCTTCATTGAATACATTTTGAGCGAATAAGGGAGGTGGTGAGTTACGTTCGTAAGTGTACAGATGAGACTGGTAGAGTAGCAGGAGGCGTGTCGGTGATAATTGCAATTATCTGGTACAATAAGGGTAGTGGGCCAGAATTTTAATAACAAGTTCAGTCGTACTTACCCATAAAGCATGGCCGCACCGGCGATTCCACCACCGCATTGGGCCGCGATGTAGAGGGCGGCACGTAGAGGTGACACCTTACGGGAGAGGGCGAAGGCTACCGAGACTGCGGGGTTCACGTGGCCACCTGTCGACACACAGCAAAGTTCATCCGCCACTCTCTTTCCTCCCTTTTCCATCTCGCTATTACGTGCTCGCGCTTACGAAGGGGGCCCGAGGCCCTCCCCATCAGTCAGCCCCCCTCCCTCCCTCCCGACCCAGGCCATTTAAACGCGGAATTTAATTTTATCGATTTTATCGAGCTCGGATGCTGGATGCTGGGCCCTGCGTGCGCCTAATCCCCGTCACGGTTGACTTGCCATTGAAAACCACGATGCTCTCTCTCTCTCTCTCTCTGACATTTTGCAAGCTGGCTTTAATATTTTAAAGAGCACGCGCGTTTCGTCGCCAAGCCACGTCGCTCCCCGTTACGAATGACAATTATAATTGTCGCAGAGGCGACCCTCTTCGTTATTATTCTCAAGGCTTGAGAATGAATTAATAATACGTAGCTTGATGACCTCCTTACCGCGGATCGGATCGACGGCCGATTTTTACGAGACCCGAATTACGAGGGTAATTCGAGTCCGCGGCTCCGGGCCGTGTAAAGTTAAATTTCAACTTCATAACCGATGAACGAGCCAACCAATGTCTAAGATAATTACGGTAAGACCGAGCACGTACACGTACCATGTATCTAACGGTCTATTTGTATTTGCCCCTACGTACGTACGCACGCAATAATCCTCCACTTCTTACACATGTATGACAGAGGGTGGTGGAGGAAAAGAGTGAGGGAGACAGAGAGAGAGAGAGAGAGAGAGAGAGTGAATGAGTGAGCGGGCGACTGGACTCTTGTAAATGCTCGAGAGAGCCGAGGAGGCATAGTGGGGAGAGGCGAAGGAGCTACGCACAATCGAGTAAGGAGGCAATCGGGGATGAGGAGACCGCAAACGATACTACAAGGACGTGCAAGAGCAGAAGAGGGAGCCCGAGTCTTTTATTAATAAGATACTCGTTTAAAACAATACGTCGTCACATGTCCTATATAAACCGTCTTATAATTTCGAATGATCGAATGATCGAATGATGGAATGATCGAATATTCGAATAATCGAATGATCGAATAATCGAATAAGCGAATAATAATCCTCTGTCCTCTTTCCATTATATTATTCGTTCGCTTGATCGAGGACTCTTCATCGCGCAGGCTTTGTCGTCGGCTCGATCATAATCGCATTTCCTGAATCAGGCAATAAGAAGGCTCCTTCTTCTGTATACGAATAAAAGATATCGGGGGACCCGATTCGGCTTCTTTCTATTTATGAATGCCCGGGGACAGGACAACTCCACCCCCCCCACCCACCACCACCACTACCCGGCTTTCTATTCGTTATCCTCATAAGCGTAATTATTACAATATCCCGCCGAGGACAATATCTCGCTTTCGGCCTACAATTATTAATAATAACATCTCGCCGATGCGCTTCCCTGTGCACATTTGCATAGCCGTACACGCACGCATGCCATTTAATGCACGTTAACGTATAAATAGCCGACGGTGTTTGTATTCGGAAGGCTACCGTTAATAAAGAAGCCGGGCCAGGTCCGATGGAGATGGAGGTGGAGGTGGAGGTGGAGGTGGAGGTGGAGGTGGAGGTGCCTCGAGATCGTTATGCAAGCCTTACTTACATCTATCAACAGGTCGCCCTCGGCTCTGGATATCGCCGCGCGTAAGATCGCGAAGGTGCAGGTAAAGAGAGCGCGTTTTTTCTTTCTTTCTTTTTTTGTTTTTTTTTGTTTTTGTTTCTTTCCTGTTTCCGATTAATTCGATATTCGACGGTGCGGTTGAGGAGGGTTACTTGTTAAGGGAGACTCCGGCCAGGGCGAGCCGGCAGAAAGGACGAGGATGAGTAATGAGAGTCTTACCGCTGACTGGGCCGAAGATCAGCTGGACAGCGGCGATGGCGAAGCCGGAGGCGATCGCCGTCGCGAGGACGTTGAGACCGCTGCCGGAGACCGCGGACGCTATGGCAGCCCCGGCGACGACGAACGCGAATAGGAAGGTGGCGAAGCACTCGACGGCGACCGCGCGCCAAAGCTCGAGACTACGCGCCTCGATCGACATCGGCTGCTGCTTCTGCTCGATGTGCTGGGGCTCGAGGTGCTGCTCGCCACGCATCGCGCTCATCCTCGTCAGCAGAGTCAGTATGTGAGCGTCGAGCTCGCGCCCGAGACTCGCCGATGATGCCATCCTCGGGGAGTGGGGCCGGGGTGGGGGGCTGTTTTCCTTATCCTCTGGCTCAAGCTCTTCTTCTAGGACGAGTGGCTGGTCCTCTGGACCGTCGGGGCGTGCGGCTCTTGCGAGGAATCTCAGTCGGCGCGGAGACTGTCACGGGCACTTGACATCACGGGGCGAAAATCGGCTGCGAGAGAGAGAGATCCGGGAACTTGGCTCGCGGTATGCTACCTCGACGGGGTCGCGATTTCGAATGACGGTCCGATCGGGCCTGTGTGCCAGTCACTCGGTGCTCGAACAAGTGTCGTGGCTACGGCGACGCCGGCGAGTCACGGCGGCGAGTTACGGCGGCGGCGGCAGCGGCGGCGTTGGCGGCTTCACCCCCACCGCCCCTAACTTACGACGCTCTCTCCTCCCTCTACCCTGCGATTTGTTTACCGCCCGCTCTCTCTCTCTCTCTCTCTCTGTCTCTCTCTGTCTCTCTCTCTGTCCCTCGATCCCTCGATCCCTCGATCCCTCAATCCCTCTCTAGCCCGCCCTTCCTCGCCTCGTCCGAGCATCCCCTCACTCGATCTCCTTTGGATATTGCGCGCACGGGCGCGGGTCCGGCTCGCTTCTGACATCCCTACTTTCCTTTCGCTCGCTCCGTTAGGTATATAGCTTTAGAGGCACTCTAAATGCCCGAGGTAGGTGACTAAAATCCTAAGAATCTAAGTGAAATTAAGCTGCAGGGGAATACAGGAAAGCGGCCTCGCTGCTTCTCGTTCGGTTTCAATATAGAATTGCAAAATTTCAAGCCTTACCTCGAAATCGGGTATATCGAACGTTCTAACGACTTTCCAACGCTTACGTTTCGGCTTCCCTACAAATAATTCATTGCCCTCCTCTCTCTCTCTCTCTCTCTCCTCTGTTAAATGAACTTTGAATAATATTAATACCATTGCAACAATCGATAATAATATTGAGCTTACAAGTTCTTAAATCCTCTTTTTAAATTGCAAATTATTAATTACTATACCTCAAGTACATCCGTTGTCGAATGTTCTATTTCAAATGTCGAACCTTCACAATCGCACGAGTTATTTCGTATAGAATTTAGGACAACTTGTGGTTCTTCGTTATAATAACGGCTTTTCGAATAAATAAAAAGAGAAGACCAATTGAATAGCTCGAAATGCCATATATATATATCGTTACGAGTAATTAATTACTGAAAACAAATAAGTGAACAAATAAGAAAAGTGAGAAAAAATAGGGGATTGGTAATTTGGGTAATTTTCTACATCATCTCGGTAATAATTTTTTATATAATTTAAGAGAGCTGATCATAATCGGGGGTAGCTCTTAATATCGAATTACGCAGGTCTTGAGAAATCTTAAAAAAAGGAAAATTTATTTGTAGGTAATCAGATACGAGTTGTTCGGGCGCCCGACTATAATGTAAAAAGGGCTCGAAACCGGGCAAGTGAATCGAAAATGCAGCCGAGCCGCTGTAACGCGCGTGCATCGCACCCCCACCGTGTCTTCCCCCGCCCCTGCCCACGGGCCCGATGCTATGCTAGTAGCCCACCCGGGCCCTCTCACTCCCTTTTCTTTTTTTTTCTTTTTTTTTTTTTTTTCGTCGCTCGGTGTGCCCGTTCCCTGCCCCACCCCCTCTACCACCTCGCTCGCGCTTGCGGCTGTTGGCTCTTGGCCCGATAGAGACAGATAGATGGATAGACGTGGCCGGCAGCGAGCGAGCGAGTGACTGACGGTCGGGAGGGCGGCCAGGAGGGAAGGTACATACATATCGGGGGAGGGGGCGAGAGAGAGGGACAACGAGCTCTCGGATTCGTTCCGCAGCCCGAGGCCGTCGGTGCGTGCATCTGCCCCTCGACCGAAAGCGCGTCCTCTTTCTTTCTTTTTTATTTTTTTTTTCTCTCTCTTTTTTTTTTCTTTCCTTTCCTTTGAGGCCGCTTTTCGGTGGTGGCCCGAGCGCACAGCCGAGAGCAGCCGTCGCATCGTGTCCGGAGATAGGCATCGCGTATACCTGGGCCGGTTCCTTAGAGAACCCGGCAGAAGCCACCGCCACCGTTCGTCCTTCTCCACCCTACCCCACCCCACCCCCTTCCCGAAAAAAAAAATCCGCCCTCCTTTTTCCAGCTCTCGCGGGAGTTTTATTGAGCCGATTTTATTTTTCACCGACAGCCTTTCCTTCGATATCGTTAGTCGTCCATGCGACGTCCCCGTGTCCCCCCCCCCGTGTCTTTAATTACCTTTCTCCGTCTGTGTTTCGTCCATTCGATCGAGCCTTTGAATTGACCGAGCGAGCTACTATTCACCCTGTCCCTGCATTTTCTTTCTTTCTTCCTTTTTTTTTCATCTCCTACGTTTTATTAGAAATTTTTCTAAAAGGCTGCACTCTCGGAAAACCAATAGCTTTCGAAGATCTCTCTCTCTCTCTCTCTCTCTCTCTATGGTCTGTCTCGCGAGTGAGAATCCACTGGACCTTCACAAATATCCCCAAATCTATAATAATAATTGCTAATGACGTTAAAGCTTACATCTTCATTCTATATAATAAATCAAAATTTTCTTTCTTACGCAAGACCACGCTCGCCCGATACATTTCTTTATCTGTGTTTTTTTTAGTATTATTATTTTATTTTATTATTTTTTTTTTTTCATTTCACATCAAATCCCTGCTTGAAACACAGCTATACGAAAATGAATGAAAAAAGTACTAAAGTATATATTTTATGTCTATTTTGTGAAGCGTACCCATACTTGTCGCCAGAGGATTTCCATGCGGCAGCAATGTATTCTTTACAATAATTCAAATTACTCGTAAATCAGATGCTTACATCTCCTGACCTCTATTTGTCATTGTACGTACGCCCGCGGGTTTGCTTTTAACATTTATTTTTACACATTTTCATGTACTACATGTACAATGAATGGAGTTCTTAATGCGTTTGTTAATTCTTATCTAACGGCCAACGACCCGAACTCCTTTCTCTTTTTTACAATAATTGTCAATTTAGGCAACGTTAGACGCATTAGATATAGATTTGACGTGCCTGATTATTAAAAAAAATTAAAAAATACCGACTATTGCATGAATTCATAATGTATTCGAAGAAAATTAAAAGCTGATTGATTGGGTAATTTGTAAAAAATAAATGATTTTACGACTTCGTATAGATTTATAAGCGTTTGCATTACTTATAGATAAAACAAAAAAGAAGAAAAAAATGTTTAACTAGCGGCTTCGTAACTGTAAAGTTTATTCGTATTATTGTTTAAAACCCGAACTAGTCGTTCGTCTCTGGCGAACAGAGTTTTCATTCATAACAGAAATGATTACGTTTCTGACAGTCGACAACTAACGCGATCTTTGTTTTGACTTCGAAACAGTATTTGACTAGGCTGTAGGGAAACAGCCTCCATTCCTTATCGTTAGGAAGAAAGAAAAAGGAATAGAATTTGCACGGGTAAATTAGTAAGCTACTGCTTGTGCCGCTGAGCGACTTGTCCAGTAAAATCATCCTCAGTGGTAGAAAGTGCAAAATTCATTATGGAAAATTCGTTCGGTCATTCGGGTAGTGGATTAACATCTCAACAGCAGCAGCGGCGGCGGCAGCAGCAGCAGCAGCGGGAGTAGCAGCATCATCATCATCATCAGGGCTGAAATGATTCAAGAGCCATTCCCCGTCCGTAAGACTTGTCAACTCTGAGAGGCAATTTTTCACGACGTCCACGGTTCCCGTAAGGAAAGCCGACTCCCGGAAACGAACCTTCTTCGTCTGCCTCGATGTCCTTAAAGAGTCCTAGCGCTTCCGTCATTTCAACGCTACTTGAAATATCTCCGAGGATTAGTCGAAATATTCTACGTGGAGCCTGCCATACATAAATACCGTGCTATGAGTGTAAATAAAGTACTCGTGGGTAAATTATGTAAAGGTGGAGGTGGAGCCTCGTGTCGGCGTGTCGATCCAGTCTACGCGTATACGTACGCAACGTGTCCGAATGTATTGGTGCTGCTGTTGCTGTTGCTGTTGCTGCTACTGCTGCTGCTGCTGCTGCTGCTGGAGCTAAGGCGAGGTCTTGGTAGGTTGGGAGTACGTGAACCGTAACGACAACGCCAACGCAGCTCGGCCGTATCCTTAACTCCGACGCGCACTTCGTAAAGGTCGCGCCGGTAGTAAAAGTAATAATCCACCGACTTACCGTAAAGCGCGTAGTAATCACGGACTTAGAACAATGGCCGCTAATCGCACTTGACGGCAATAATTGCATGCAAAATGGTGTCGGAGATCTAATAAAAAAAAAAAAAAAAAAAAAAAAAAAAAAAAAAAGTCCCGTGGTTATCAAAGCTTTTGAACAGTGTCGAGGTCTGACTGCGTACAAAGTTACTTTGGACTTTTAAATTAAAGCAAACAGATTATATTGCCGGCAGTCTTCCCCCGGTGAGTTACCGTTAACGCATTAGAACGGGCCATGTTCGAACGAGCCGTTTCCGTTTCTTATTCGGACTCTCGGAGGCTCGAAAATCCAAATAACAGCGTTTCAAAAGGTCTCTCGTAAGGACAGGTATATTACATTCCGAACTCGCAAACAACTCCGAATGGATCCGAATGGACTGATTTCTCTGATTAAAGAATATACTTGCTCTCCAACCATTAACCATTATTACTCTTAAGCGGAGACTGGCACTCGAATCCTTTGAGTACTCTGTATTTAAATCGATGATCCGTTGACAAAAGCGACTGAAAGTAGGGCTTGTGAGCCGCCGAGTGACTCCCACTGAAAGCTATGGAAGATACGAGGAGAAATTTAAGTAAAACGATCAATTAAGAAGGATCGACGTTTGCAATCATTGATTTAATAGCGAATCCGATTCCTCTACAGGTAGACATTTTTATTCTTAAATACGACATGATCGATACATCGTTTATAAGGATCGTGCAAATTTATTGTCGACATCTTGATTTTGATTAAAAAATTACGTCCATACAGGGATGAGGCCGTACTTTAATTATTTAAGAACATTCCAAAGTTCTTACAAGAAGACTCACAGATATAGTGTTATTTAAAATGGTTTACTCGTTTTTCGATTACTAAATGCGTGGAGAGGAAAATTCTTTAAAACCTCGTTAAACTAAACAAGATAGAATCCCTTGTAGAACTTAAATGGAACATAAAATCCCCGCATAATTACACAATTTAGGTTTTAATTTTTTTCCTCTTCAAGTTTTCGGTTTTTCTTCTCATCAGTCATTCATTCGAATTATTTAAAAAGTTTAAATTGTAAACTTTGAATAAGAAAAATATTGAAACAAATAACCCCAAAACTATGTCGCGGCTTGTAATATTTCTTAAATTACAACAATAAAATAATTCTGTAATAAGCATAATGTGTAATTACATTGCACGTATTACCGCAGCAAGTAAAATTGCACGCGTGTAAATTTTCAAGTATAAATTGTAAGAATTACGGGATCATTTACAAGTAATACATATGCGTGAATATATAATTTATAAGGCAACCAAATGTATCCAATGAAATTACTAAGAATTATGTAAATAAAGCAGGAAGGGCAATGCATACTTACTTATACAGAAATATATTCATGTCTGAATATAAATTTATAATTAAAACGAAAGTGCAATAATTATATTATACAAATAAGTTTGTTACAACAACAACAACAAAATAATAATACTATTTTTTTCACTTTATCAAAAAATGTTTGAGTATCGATAAAGCAGAGTTCTATACCATGTACACAACTCAGTTTACTACTTTAATATTTATATTATAGCAAAATTACAACTCATTACAGTCAATTTTCATTAGATCTGAAAATATTAGAATTATTGACCCTTCTTTTAAAATATCTAAAGATAATAGTTATTGCGCATACATAGTTGGTACTCCGATTTAAATGATTGATTTTTTTAAAAAACTTACCTTTACTTATTTGAAATTAAGTATGTAATGTAATATATACGCAGTATAAGCAAAAAATAATGGTTCGTTGCAAGTTTGTCGGTATATTAATAAAACACTTTAGTGCATAAGATGATTATTTATTAAAGGCAAATATTACTACCAGTTATTTTCTAAGATAAATTATGCTTAATGATTGTATTTTAAAAAGCGAATTTTATATGTCGATTTAATCGACATATAAAATTTTAGTAAAAGCGGTTTGTATTAGAAAACACGTAATTGGGGTTTCGGGGTATAAATGAAGTATTATTATTTGTAAATCTATCAATGTTAAATTTTCTATATTGCGAGATGAAAAAAAACAAAGGATGAAATAAAGTTTAATAACATGAAATTTATTTGAATATCAATTATGTAGTAAGTTATGCACTATACGGTATGGTCGATTCGCTTAATCTCACTCCATTGATAATAAGATAAAGTACGTAGAGCAGGAGAACGGCATATGACAGATAACACGAATCTGATTTCGAAACTGAAACATAAAATACATTTCACGATTAGTGCTTTTACTATTGAAATATATTGTAGCTCAAGTTCGTCGTTGTAATATTGGTTATGTTTGTTGTGGATTATTTATAAATTACTTTCAATCGGTCCGTCAAAATTATACGAGCTCATTTTGGTCAAGTAGGCGCAGATGGGAGGGAATATCTCAACCGAACGACACGTTACGGATCCCTTTCTTCGTGTCTGTTTAATTTAAACAATGCAGAAGATAAGAAAAGCTGTCAAAAGCTTTACATCGCGTTACGGGTTTTGAATAATTTCGAATAGCTCACTGAGCCTAATTATGAAACAAAGCTTCTATTAATAATAGAGAGGGGAGTCAATGTTTGTTTGTGAAAAAATATATATGTGTCAGCCGAGTGGACTCGTGATCGGAAAAATTCGGTCAAATGTTGAAATGAGTTGTTATTATCAAAAAAAAAAAAAATGGCCCACTTGCTTAGGCTTAATGTTTGGACATCCTAAGTATAATGACAACAATAGTAGCGCTTGGTGGCACGGGCCACCAAAGCCGCAACATTGTCGCGTCAGCCATTATCTGTGAAGGCATCTCTTTAAGCGTTGACCATCGATAGAGAAGAAAGGAGATCTTCTTGTGCAACAATTAGCTCTTACACTCCTCAGGTACACGTATAATTTATAAATATAAATAGGAAAGCGCACGAAGATCGGAAATAACTTTCTTCGGTCCCGATACAACTTAGTACACCGAGCTACGTAAGCATGCACGTAGTTACGTAGGTACATGCACAGGGGGCACGAGTGGGTGGAGAATAAGCGCGATACGCTTACACAGACAGTGACTCACGTGAATGCGCTGCTAGGCTAACGAGCGCCGTACGAACCTCACGCGTTGAATCGGTGTGCTTTACTCGCTCCTCCTGTCCATTCATACGCCCAACACTAGTACTCGGGCTGCAAGTGCGCTTAGGTTGTACGTGTCGCGTTCGCGGCTTTTCAGTTTTACTCGGTCTATTGCTTTGGGAATACGATCGACATCTTCTCCCTCGGTTCGTTCGATCAGTGCTCTGCATAATAAGACTTTATACGGACATAAGAAGAGTACGCGCGCACCCTCAAGGATGATTTAAAAGGTGTTTTAAAGGTGCGTTCAGATGAAAAATTCCCTCCAAGTGTTTGTTCATTCGCTCGTTATATCGGTTAATCGACTCGTATTCCGCATCGTCATTTACTTTTAACTATTATTTACTGTTAGGATATCTATTTTAACAATTTTATTTCGATTGTTCGGAAGCCAGTACTTGCAGGATATTTCTAATTATATCCCCTTCAATTACTTCTATTGTACAGTAAAGTTACGAGATACGAAATACACGTTACACAGAGCATGTACACGTATATTTAAATATACCTGAATAACGTGTACGTATAAAATAATATTAAAACCGCATTTTCCATTATTCATTTCATTATCTTATTAGAGATAATATTTTAGAATATACAGATTTCTTTTCATTATATCAGCATTTATGACATGGAATGTGTAAAAGAAAAAAAAAAAAGAAAAAGAAAAGAAGTCCCATTGTAACATATCATTACGCTTAACCATTGCCCTACAAAAGTTTCTTTTTATTACATGTACTTTTCGTAAATATTTAATTGACAACTGAAGCGCATAATGCACATCACCATTCATTAATACATTTATTAAATGATAAATATCATCTAGCTAATAACTTTTTTTATTTTTTTTTTTTTAATAGATTTTCGTGATAATAAGTGATTCATAATTTTACTCACTCATTGGCCGATGATTGACTCATCATTTTATAAATTTAATTAAATACAATTGATTTTTACACCGATAACTGATAATAGCATAAAATACATAATACTCTTAATACCATAAACGTAAAATAATACAGTATACACAATAATTGACCAATTAAGTACGAAAGTTAATTTTCGCTTTAACTTGTACGCATGAATCACCTGCTAATCATTTGTAAACATTGTTAATTAATCCATTTAAAATCTATAAAATAATGTTAATTGATCATTACGAATATTAATTATTAATAAACGGGCGAGTAACGACAAATTTTTGTATTATTAATGTAAATTGTGATTTATTGGTGACAAAAAAAATCTCGTCTTTGCCTACGAAATAGTAATTTTGAAAATTATTGTATAAAATACATTACAGTTTCGAATGAAATAGAATAATAACTGTAAAATATTAATTTATAAGAAATGATATAAAAAATTTTAAGCCGTCAAGCATAATATTTTTAAATAACATCTCGTGTTGCATTAAGTATAATTTATATAAAAAATTTACTTATCAGAGAGCGGAGCTTTGGAATAAAAGAAATTTTAAACAGATAATAAATCTGCCCGATGAAGCAAGCATCTGCTTTGTTAAATACATTAACGAGTAATAGTGGCAAACGCTTTATTTTATATTAAATTGAGATTGCATATTTCGAGCAGGAAGGCGATACGGGACATGTAAAAGCTAGGATAGGGATAAAATTAAACTAGAGATGTTTTACATTTGTAGTTGTACGGCTCTTGGAACGTATGCGAAGAAGAACAAAGGGAAACAGTGATCTAAAAAAGATGCACTTACCGCACTTACCTTTATGCGGCCTGTCTTTTTTTGTTCATTTTCCCCGAGGAATCAAGATTGAAGCCCGCGCACGAACAATGTACGACTGTAATGCAAAAATAAGTATAAAATATACGAAACAGTAAAGTAGACGGGAAAGAGTATTTTAATGCCAGTACTGCCATCCCCGTTGGCTTTTCCCTGATGCATTTGTGTACTAAAAACAAAAAAAGAAAAAAAAAAGAAAAAAGAAAGAAAAAAACGGAGGGAAAAATAATCGTTCTGAAATTCCTCTGTCATTGTGTAAAATAGACTTTTAAAGTATTAAATTTGATTGGAATGAGGAATTATTGAGTGAATTATTGAAATCTTAAGACGGAATAATTAAGGCAGCCTTTATCTTATAAGCGTCTATGCACGTGGAATACGTGTTATTGGGGTTAGGCTTCGAGTGCCGAGGACTCTTTAACTATGCATTGTTATTTTGTTTACTTGAGTAAATAAATCGACGATTTAGTCGCAGAAGGGAAGGGATCGAGGTAGGGAGCAGGGTAGGCGAGTATAACGCATGCTTTTGGGTAATTAATAAAGCCGACAGGTTGCGGTGAATTTGACCCATTGAACCCGAGGTAAGCGATCGGGAGAATTATCAAAATTATAAAACGGATTACGGCTCACCTGAGGCATTCGTATCTGAAAAGTCATCAATTAGTCTCGGCCCGTTCATTCTTGCGGGCAACAGTCACCATTTCCATGGAATACGCGGCGATATTAATAATGCCAGTTGAAAACCCTGTTAATTAAGTAGAGGAAGAATAATGAGCGGCTCTTCTCTTCGCTCTCCGCGTTGCGTATTCGTACATGGGAAAGGGCGTTATTTTTATTGGCAATTATAATTGTTCGGTAATACGGGAAAACGTACCTTTCCCAGCCGCGTAAGTAAGTAAAAGCTCAAAAAAAAGTGATTTACGGAATTTTTAATTAGCCCCTCTGCGCGTCGGATGAGAAGTGCGGCTCAATAAAAAAAAAAAAAAAAAAATCAATCGATTGTCCTGTTTTCACGAGGTAAGGCCGAAGATCGTCGCATTCGATAAGGATAGGCAGAGCAGGTGCGGTAGGCACAGCGGGCACGTGGATTAGAAATGGCGTTACTAAAACACGGGCTGCTCTGTCGGCTATGAGGGACAAGTCGATTGGGAAAAAAAAGGGGGAAAAAAAGGGAGGGAGAGTGGGGGTCGGGGTCCGAAAGGTCTAATAATGCCGGGGGCCCGAGTCGGGACCGATCCGCTTAAAAAGAGCGTCGTCGTCGTCGCCCGGTAGGTGGAGGCGCACCCACGGGACAGGAGCGTATCGCGCTGTACGAACGAGGGGGCAGCAGTGACCGGAGCTCGCGGTAGTTGTTGTCTCTGTACGTACCTGTCACGTTTCCCCTCCGTTGCAGGCGAGGAGGACCAAGCGGCAGCGCGCCAACGACTACGGCGACGGCGACGGCGACGGCGACGACGACGACGACGACGACGCACGGCAGCGGCAGCGGCAGCAGGGCGTTAGTCGGGCAAGATGGCCGTGGCTCGGTCGCGCATCCTTCACTTCCTCGCTGTGTTCCTGGCGACGGGACTCGCCCAGGAGCCCGATGAGCAACAGCAGCAGCAGCAGCAGCAACAACGCGGCCGCTATCCCAACACGTACTACGGGCCCCAGTTACCCACTGGTTCCGGGTACCAGACCTACTTTTACAAGGACAGGAGGTACGGCTACCAGCCGAGTTACCTCGATCCTTACTACAACAGGGGTCCCACCCGCGCTCCCGAGGATCGCTTTCATTTCGACGTGAGTGTTGTTTATATATATATATATGTATATATCTCTCCCCCCCTCCCTCCGCTCGCAAGCCATCCAGGGAAAGCTCTTTAGCGATACACGTAGATTTTCGCGCGCTATTGCTTATCTGGGCGTGTGATGATCGACGCTGGCGCCCGCGATTTCGTAATACTATTCACTTTCTTTTGTCCCACTCCGGTCTTTTCATTCCCTTTTCATGGCACGCAAGCCTTGTTTACATCCATGCTTTAGCTTTCTTCGACCATTTATCCCGAAACAAGCCTCTTTTTAGTCATCTTTATATACGCGTCCAATGTACGACGCGATTGTTCCTACAGCAGCCAAGTTTTAATTAAACCAACTTAAGCCAAAGTTTTTACATCCACTCTTTTTAATTGCTTCTTGTTTCCGTTATTATTTCTTCCCCACAACCTCCTTAATAACTCGCATTTCTTATCAATTTCAAAGAGTCTTACATGCTCACCTCTATACATTCGCCGTTTTCCCCTGTACCTTATTAAACTACCAACTGTTATTATTCAACAGTATAGACCTTGTGTGAGCAGTGATTGCTTTTTTACACTGATGATACCAACCACTAATGTTGCCTTGAAAGCCATGCATTGCTTCATTACAGATAGTATAAGAAATTCATAATATTTTATAATTTCCAACGACTAGATAATGCTTTAACTTTCATTTATTTTCTGCCAAGCCTATGAGTTTCACAATTATTGGCATTACGCAATTCCCATACTAACAGCATTCTCTTTATAAGATATGTCAAGATTTCTAATTTATAACACCTACTGCTATATATTAGCAATACAGGAATAATTCAACAAATAATTACAAAAATTTTAACTATATTTTTAATTTGTTTACTTATAAACGGTATTTGACTGTTAAAAATGATCCTATGAGCTTACATAGTTTATTTAAAAATACGTTTATAACATATTAATATTCTATTTTATTCATTATAATAATGTTTTATAATGAGTTATTACTTTTAAAACATGCTTTTGTTTAATTACTTTACTACCCTTACCCAATATAAGCTGATTAATTAATTATAGATCATTGTAAAGAGTAAAATCAATTTTTAATATAAGTTTTGTTCTAATAATAATTTGAATAATATTGTAGAAATAATTCTTTAATTATTTTATATACTAATGAAACAACTGAAAAATATAATATTTCTAGGTTACCGAAAGATTACCATTACCTGGAGTATTAGCAGGATGGAGGTCGGACTTGCAGGGCAAAGAAAGACCTGATTCTAAAAACCTCGATCGAGATGTCTTCATTACAACTCATTATGGATTAGTTCAAGGTTTTAAAACTTATCTTTATGATCATCCAGAAGCAAGGCATAGGCCTTGGAGTCTTCCCGTTGAAAGAGTTACAGCAAGTGTCAATGTATTTCTTGGTATACCATATGCAATGCCACCAGTCAAAGAAGGAAGGTTCAAGCCACCTAGAATACACAAGTAAGAGATAACAATAATTACATGCCAATATTTAAACATAAAATTTTTAACAAGATTTTTTAAACGTTATTTTTATTTATAAAAAAAAAAAAAAAAAAAAAAAAATTCAATATCGTTTACTCAGTATAAGTGATTTTAATAAAACAAGCTTATTATAAACATAAACTATTACATTAATTGATAAGTAATTTCTTTGAGTTCAGAATATTTCTTTATTCTTCAGAGGCTGGCACCTTATGCAAGCTGTTGATTGGGGACCAGCGTGTCCACAACCAAGTCAGTATACCGGTGCTACGAAAGGAGTACGTGACGTTGACGAGGATTGTTTATATTTAAATATTTTTAGTCCTAATGTAAGTAATTATACATGCGCTACTTGTACATCGTAATGAAAATATAGTATTTTTTATAAATTTTATTATTAAGAATTAACTGAAAATATATTTTTACAGATTAATTCTGGCCTAGCCAGTAAGTATCCTGTTATGTTTTATATACATGGTGGGGAATTCATACATGGAGCGAGTAATCTTTTTCCAGCACACATATTGGCTGGCTTTTATAACGTTATTGTTATTACGATTAATTATCGGCTAGGAGCACTTGGTAAGAGTTTTATTATTGGCATTGAAAAGGTTAATAACTTCTCGCTAATGTTTAATGCGTTATATGTATAAAAATTAGGATTTTTAAGTACTGGAGATGAAAATAGTCCTGGAAATTATGGAATTCTCGATCAAGCGATGGCATTGAGATGGGTCTACGAAAACATTAAATTCTTTAATGGAGACCCAGAAAGGATTACGTTATTTGGACCAGGTGCTGGGGCCGCTAGTGCTGGTCTTTTGATGGTCGCACCAAGGTAAAAAATATTTTTTACAAATTTATTTTATATCTAAATAAATGCAATTTTTCATGTGCAGTTATTAGTTTGGAATTTCTGTAAAAATATTATACTCATTGAAGACATATTACTCTGCAGGACACGAGATATGGTTGCAGGTGTCATAGCCCAGTCAGGCTCGGCTTTGGCTGATTGGGCTGTAACAGTCGATAAGTATCGAGCCCAGAATACATCAAGAGTTTATGCTGAGATGCTCGGTTGCAGTATAGAAAGTAGTTGGAAACTAGTACAGTGCTTGAAAGATTTTAGAAGCTTCTATGAACTGGGAAATGCGGAACTCAAGCCTCAGATCGGCATGTTTCCTTGGGCACCTGTCTTAGACCTGAATTTCACAGTGCCACGGGATTATTACGATTCTTGGAGTGCATCCGACTGGCATTTCTTCTTTGAGCCAGCCGAGGACAGTATTAGAGCTCGAAAGTACAGACCGGACATAATGTACATGGCTGGAGTGACTACCCAAGAAGCCTCTTTTATTTTATGTAGGCATTTCAAACGAATTCCAAAAGAATTTAAATTTACATTTTCCAATACGATTTCGTAGTAATATTAACGAATGATTTTTCAATGTGCAGACAATAACGCTACGTTAGCTAAAAGTGACTATGTCATAACCCCTGAAATGTTCGATCAGAAGATTTGGGAGCTAGTTCTACGTTATAATTACACGTTGAATCCTTGGGGAGTTTACGAAGCTATCAAGTACATGTACACTTATTGGCCAGATCCAAAGAACGTAACGCACATTCGTGATGAATATATAAATGTATGTATTAAAATTGAAGAAAATTATTGTAAAAAGCGCTCAGCGATTTAATTTTTGTCTTTTTGTTTTTGTTTTTCGTATTGTACGATGCAGTTATTGTCAGATTTTCACTATGTTGCTCCACACGATAAAATTGCAAAGCTTCTAGTGGAAAGAAACGTACCTGTCTTTTTATATGTGCTCAATACAACTATCGAAGCACTAAATTTACCGTTTTGGAGACGTGTTCCCCATGATATCGAACACTTATTGTTAACTGGAGCACCTTTTATGGATATTGGTAGGTACATTTGGGAGATTCGAAGCACTTCAAATCAATTACAATGATTATAAAATATGATCTTTACGTAAAAAAAAAAAACCCCCCGAGTTACATTCTCGTTTCATTTTATAGAGTTCTATCCTGAAAAAATGAAACTAAAGCGAGATATGTGGACGGATAATGATAGAAACATGAGTCACTTTTTCATGAAAGCTTATTCGAATTTTGCGTCTATGAGGTAAGTTTTGAATGGACAGTAATCGTCGAAGGTAATCGTCGATTATTAATAAATGCCACGAAAATCTTGTATTTTAGAAATCCCACTCCGTCTCAAATCTTGGGGCTTCACTTTGACATGGCCAAGTTCGGAGAGCTCAAGTATTTGAACATTAATACGACGTACAATAGTTCAATTCTGTTTAATTATCGACAAACGGAAAGCGCATTTTGGTCACAATACTTGCCCACAGTCATTGGCCGCTTAGTGCCAACGTATCCACCAGTCACAGAGGTAAATATTATCCAATATTCGTTATAAAGCTTATAGCTTCTTGTCAACCGAATGACAATTATAATATTAAAAAATGTTATTGTATATTTTTATTTCAGTATTGGTGGGAGCCAAAGCAACCACTTCAAATAGCATTTTGGTCCATGTCCACTGCCTGCCTCCTATTAATTGTCATATCAGCAGTTTGTTGCATGCTTTGGCGCAATGCCAAAAGGTAAGCAAAAGGTAAACAGAACCAAATCCATGTGACTACGCTTGACTGAAAAGCCAAGGAGATTAATAGTTGCACGCGAGCACAGGTTCTGGTTTTTTAACAAATAATAAACAATAAGTAATCGGTAGAGATAGTTTAATAATAAAAAATTTAGAGAGAGATTTAATTTATTTTTTCGTAATAAAATTAAAATATACTTGTTACTAACATTTGTAAATAATTCGTATTTGCTATTTTCTTAGCAAATCAGAAGCTGCGAGAAAATATTCAGGTAAAATTCTGTACAATTTACTGAATCGTAGAACACTATTTTTTTTTCTTTTTTTCTTTTTCTTGCAACACACGTTTTGTATAAACGAAGCATAATTTGATGGAAAAAATGATGCTAGTTTTATCTTTTCACCTCTAATCGAATACTTCTAATGGTTTTTAAGCACACAATGCACTAGTATTTGCAATGCACATAGTTTTTTTTTTTTTTTTTTTTTTATTTTTTTACAAATTTTATAGATTTCTTTGAATTGCTTATTTTGTTGTAAAAAACGAGTACCGGAAAAAAGTGGCATTAAAAAGTAAATTTTTAAAAAACAATTTAAAATTATAATGCAAACTGCTGTACGAATAGTTTTATTGTTATAAAAAAAAAAGTTACACCTTAATGTCATTGGTTATTGTTCGTGCAGAATACAGTAATTATTTACTTATTCTGTTATTATTAAGTAAAAAGCTATTGTAATTGATATACTTTTTAATGTTAAACATTGTAGTAAAAAATAAGAGAGTTATTGTTAGTCAATCAATTGAGTTGACAATTATTTCAAATAACCATCAATTATTACTCATTAAATAGGTTGAAGAATTTACTCTCATATTTTTTGAACGAAGTACGAAACGTTGTACAAAGCATGCAAGTATTAATGGTTATTCTAAGCACTAAGGTTGATCTTAACAACACATAAATTAACACGATAAATAACGGTATAGAATCCATACATTTGTATAAACAAACAGTAACAGCTTCATGTAATTTAAATCTTTTTTTTTTTTTTTTTTTTTTTTTTTGTTTTCCCCCCTCTTTTTGGACGAAATGAAATAGCTAGAAGTCACGATAAAGAGGATCATCGGTCTCTAGTATTATATCGAGTAAAAAATATAAAATGTTCGACTTTTCATTCGAGACGGCTGATAACGTGTACGCGTTTTGTGTTGCAAAACAGGCAGTCAGATCACTACTATAGCGGAGACATACTGATGGTACGCGACGACGAGCCTTCTGAGGGAATCGACAACCTGACACGCGCCTCGAAGGAGAACGTATACGAGTATCGGGATACTCCGCCGATGAGGCCACGCATGGCTCGGGGCCACCACCAGAGCCAACACGACATAAAGCTCCAGGAGCGGCTCGCTCAGAACCGGAAGTTCAGCTCGACGCCGTCGCTACGGAGCAATTCCAACAGTTCACTGAAGGAGGCGCGGGCAGAAGCCTTCGTCACGAGCTCGCCCAATGGACAGCCGAGGCTGATGGACAGGGCGCCGAGTCAGGGCAGTCTGCCCAAGAGCAGGAGCAAGACCCATCTCGTCCAGGGCGTGCCCCAGACCGCCGTCTGAACTCGGTTCTCCTCATCCTCTAGTAACTACTATAACATTCCATCGTCCGTGCCGTTGCCCAGTGTTCTCTACTCGGGGGAGGCACCTAGTGTCGAACATTGATTATTTCCATATCCTCTCGATTGGGGTACGTCGTCCTCAGAGGAGTCTCTTTTGGCAGCTTTAATTTAGCTCTTCAATATGCGAACGTTATAAATAATCGGATCGTAATAAATGTATTTAGCCTTGTATCAGTACGTTGTAGGTATCGATGCTTAGTTTAATTGTAACATAAATGCAATCGCGACAGTATTCTACGTAACCGAGGTCTACTCCATTAGAATATTACATTAATTACATTAACATTACGATTCATTTATAAGGTCATTTACTCTCTAAGAGTTATGATATTTACGCATAGGGACACAGTCTCCCTGTATTCTTGTAAATCCGTCTTACTATCAACGAAGATCACTGTGTTTTACATTAAAAATGTAACCTTCACAACGTGACCTTAATTTTTATAAAGTTAAGTACTCTTATAGTTAGATATTTAACTATTAAACTGATTTTGTTTTACAATTGTAAATTGCCATTACAACAAAATCGGTCTGTTTATTAGTAGTTTAATATTTTACTCATTCGGTATATAATAACATTCATAAGGAATATATATATATATATTAATTTTTGTTAAGCTTAAAATGTAGTTTTTAAAAGCTTTACGCTAAAAGCGTAAGATTTAAATATATTTTTTACGAATTTCATTCACTTATTATATTCGTAATTGAAACAAATACGTTTTTAAAAAATTATCTAAATATTTTTTATTTTTTATTTTTTATTTTTTTTTTATTTAATAGAGAGCTGTAGAATTTATAATCAATGAATATATTTTTAGGTATTATATACTTATATATATATACATGTTAATAAAAATAAATAGCTAGGTGGGTAATGATATTATGAATAAACGATGAATATTTGTGTTACACCAATATGAATAATGCATTACCATTGAGCTATTAATCCAATAAAGAACTACAATTACAAGTACAATTTTCTAGGTAACGAAAACCTGATTATTATCATTGTGTTGGTTGACCAGTAGTATATCAACCGCACTAGAAGCTTAAAGAAAAATATATACTTTTTAATATACTTTACCTTGTCAAATCTCGTTCGGATTTAAAGATAAAAATAGAAAAGGAAAATTTCTATAAAATTGTAGGCTTATTGCGGATGTCAATAATCTAATTGAATGACTATAATTTTAATATTATAAAGTAGTAACTTAAAATAAGCACATCGAAAAGATTATGGATAAGAGTATAATTGATAATTTTTGTATTTATATACTCTTTCGTATCGCTGCCTTTAAATTATATTAGAGAATAATTAATTTTTTTACAATGATGATTAAAGCTGCCATCAAATTATTCATTAAATATCAGAATTTCGTAAAAGTCACTCTTCCCAGCGTAGTCGTAAGCTAATTACATCCGTCCAATAAATCAATACAATTATTGTATAGTCTACACTTGCACTCACCCACAACAAACACACATGCATCTATATATATTTTTATATTGTATTATACATCAGTAATAATAGCGATAGGGTCTGTGCGTAGAATTAAAAATCTGCTTCGTATTGCTTTTATAATAAATTTCATTTGTATATTACGCGTGAAACATGTATTTACAAGAGTATTGTCAATTTATATTTTATCAAGAGAAATAGAGAAAACGGACATTAATATACCGCGTAACATAATTGTAATTCTTATAATACATAAATTATAATCTCATGTTGAGGAATAAAAAAAATTGTTCAACATATATCAATCTGATTTTATCAACAAAACAAATTGTTTTTTCCATACCGATCATGGTTACTGAATAGTATAGGACAAAATTATTATTGGAAATTTCTTTAGAAGATCAATACTACTTCGTATACGTTTGTACAAATTAATATGTGTTGTATAATAATTTTATACTATAAGCTTGTTTATGTTATACTGAAGTTTTGAGTTTACGTATACATGAGGCATCTTTTGTTGTATCCGTCTGTTGTAAATAATAATGTTATGCATTTTATTTGTGAAAAATTTAAACGCAACAGAAATACGTGAGATTTTGTTACGAAGAATACATTGTAATGTCCTTTTTCCGAAATTCTCTTGTGTGAATATTTTCAATTTTCATACCCGTTACCACTGCCAGCATTATTATTGTCTCACGAATTAGTGATCTCTGTAAATCAAAGCTAGATAATTTAAGCTAATAACAATAAATAATGTATTCAGAAAACAAACAATTTCGAAATATTGTTAAGCAATTGATTTCATGCAATATTTTAATGTATATTATGTTGTGTTTTTAATTAGATTAAAAAATAGTGCGACATCATTTCTTACATAGTATTTTTTATTTTTAACTAATAACACAAGCGATCTCGTTTTTATCATCGTAATTTTTTATTTTCCGTACACCCAAAATTAAGATACGCTTTATGGTATCAAAGTTATTTTCTTTTTACCATACGTACGGCATCGAATTGTTAAAATAACGGCACGATTAATATTATTAGTTGAACACGCGTACCTATGAGTTTAGTTCATATATAAGTTTGGATGTAAAAAAGTAGAAGCACGAGAATAGTATTCTGTATGAATTTAAATTAAATAAATTAAAGATTTATTGATAAATTTATGGATATTTATGGATAATTAGTATGAATTTTTCGTTATTAATTACTACGTCTTGGCACTTGAAGTTAGCAGAATTAGTTAATAAAATACTTAACATTGTAATGTTTATTTATTAAAAAACGAAAGAGTTAAAATGACACACCAACCCAACCTTGGTATTAAAATTTAATCTGTGATATATGAACAAGACAAATTCGAAGGTATAGTAATTTTTATATAAATATTGGTCTTATTTCCATTATCGGGTTTTTCAATGCAGTCGATACTTTGGTAAAGTAGTAAGTAAATAGCCCTTGAGCTTAGAAAAAAGTTGACATTTTTATTATTGATAATAATGGATACTGATAATGTTGGAGATGTATTTACGGGAGTAAAAAAATTGATGTAAAGTAATATTCTCAATTACAGGTATTTTATACGTTTCATCGGGTTTGGTATCAATACTTTACATTTTCGTAAATTGATTCCTTTATAAATTTTATAAATTGTAATATAATTTATATATCCGTAATAAAATGTCATAAATGTCTCGTTGATCGTTTCAATTTCTCTTTAAACGCGAATTCTTTTCTTTTCTTTCTTTCTTTTTTTTTTTTAACACGCGATCGCATATCCTGAGGCAGTTTTCAGAAGAAGAAAACATGGAATTTTACATCCCACGCACTGGCTTATTATGCGGATAAGCGTTTAAAGGATAATATTGGTTAAATTGTTTTAAAAACTGTAATGGAAGGTAAAGACAGAGGTAAAGACAGGCGGGCGTTACTTTCAGAAATGCACATCCGGGGGCCAGGAACGGGAGGATCGGACCTCGGAGGGTCAGCTGAGCTTCGATATGCTGAATCTGGAGGTGAAGTGTCCGGATACGGCGATCCTGTTGCTCAGGAGTCCCGAGAAACCGATTCTGATGGCTGCTGCAGCCGCGTTATCGAGGTTTGCCGAGAAGGCGAAGGGCAATCTCGAAACGCTCTTCGATCTCAACGTTGTCGACAACATCCTCGAAATAATCGGCCACGAAGATCTATTTACTCGCAGGTTCATTGTATTCGCATCCTAATGGATTTTACACGCGATCGCGACAAACGCCTGCCACGTAATAATATACGATTCTGTGGTATTTTTATTATATACACGTTCGCGTATTCCTCGATAATATTATAAATAAGAATCCGTGGAAGCAGTTGATATTAGGTTGGAGCGATTGTGCCCTTAGCGGCTGAATCGACAATATACGTATGAATTCGAAGCCTCGTTACCGTTTCGCAGATTCGCATTGAAACTCTTGGCTCTGATGTCGGCTGTTCAAAATGTTCAGGCTCACCTGTTGCAAACGGATTTCTACATAACGCTTTTCATTAACACGATTAAGGAGGAGCAAGACGTGTTCCTACAAGAGTTCTCCTCTTGTATAATTGCCGAATTGTCGGGCAATCCTTTAGGGACGTGCATAATTTTAAAGAAATTTCCCGACGTCAATTACTTGTTTGGCAAATTGGACGTCATCGATCCCGACATCAAGAAAAATTGCATACAAACTATGAATAACTTGATTAAGGACATAAATGGCTTTAACATCGTTACCAACTCCGAGGTTTGGATTTTCTAACACATATATGTCAACCTGTATTCTCATAACGCTCTATTAAAACAATAAAATACAACTTACTTTAATACCTTGTTTATTTGCTTTCACGGACAATCTAGTTCTCGGCTTTACTTTTTTTTTTTTTTTTTTTTTTTTTTTTTTTTTTTTTGTAACTTTGTGGCATTATCTGACATCCCGGGGGCTTGTCATTAAGAACAGAAACAAAAATTAATTACAAACAGAATCGAGTGACTGCGTCAACGTAATTCTTGTATTTTAAAAAATCTGATCGCCCAAAATTCGATTTACTTTGAATACGAGCGCACGTAATTTCAATCTTTTGTCATTTTTAACGGTTTCGTTTACTTACATTTATAAAAATTAATCATTTCTTCGAAACAAAACTTAATGACGTAATGTTGAATGAAAAATGTTTATTGATTGGATAAATTGATTTTAAAAGCAAAAATAGGTATTACGAATTTAGTATAAAAAAAAAAAAAAAAAAAAACCCTAAAAAGTAAGTAAGTTTTATATATTATAACTTTTAAATTTAATTTATGAAAGATATTTGTTTAAAAGAGTTCGACAAGTTATAATGAAGAACTATTTCATTAACGGAGTAAGAGATTTCTTTGCTTTAACCTAATAAACGAATCGTTCCATTGACATTGCAGGACTTTAACTTTGCCGCGATCTATGAATTGTTCAATCAACCTTATCCAGTTATACAACAGCTCGCGCTCAGTGTCGTCGAGCATCTTGTGAATCACAGTACCGATGACAGCATTCATGAGAAATTTCGTGCCTCTAGTGGTGTACAAAATCTAATGGAATTTTTAAACGTGAGAAAAATTTCTATAATTATTATTATCTCGTACAATAATCTAAGGCTGTCATAGAATTTATCGTATTTTTGTTATAGATAAAATTTTATTAATTTTATTCACTTAAAAGCTAAATATACATACACGTCCGTAGGAGTAACTAACAATAATAACAATAATAAATTAAAACAACAGCAGCAACAACAACAACAAAAATAACGATAATAACGATAATAATGATAATAATGATAATAATGATAATGACAATAACTGTAAAGCATGATATAATTTTGACGGAGTAGCTTATGAAGGTCAAGGGCCTTTAGATCTTATGAAGTAGCGAGGATACTTATGCTTTGTCGATATTTATTAGCACGAGGAGTGGATTGATTTGCATCAGAAAGTACTTCACGTTTTAAAATTGTCCTGCTACAATTTAAAAACGGCAGACTTTATAATCAAGACAAACGCGGTGAGGCAATTATTTACTTTGTTGGACACGACTAAGAACGCCGAACTTCTCTTGGAAGCCCTACACGTCTTAGTCTTTTTGACAAAAACTACCAACGGAAAAAAGGTATATATATATATATATATATATATGTATATATATGTATATGTATATATGCGTGAAAACGGCAATCGCAATATCGCAAAGCCTTGGGTTCTAATCTAACGAGTGAGCTTTTATTTAAATGCAGCTGATGCATTCTCAGGGGCTGGTCAAATGTATGATGGAATATTTGGTCACGTACGATCAAAGGGACATGCGCGCTGTAATCTGCGAGGGCTTGGGCAATATGACGCAGTACGGGCCGGCCGTCGACGGAATATTACAAGAAAACCCTATAAATCATATAACAAGTAGTAATATTGTCGCCATGCCGTTTCGATAATAAATCTTCATTGCTCGTATTTATTGCAGATTTGTTAATCGACAACGAGGCTAAATGCTTTGAAAGACAGGCAGCGGCTTATGCGCTCAAAGAGCTTTTACAGTCGGATCTTCAGAATTGTTTGAATTTTTTGGAACAGGGTGGCCTTGTACGTAAAGCAGCACTTTAATTAGTCCTTAAGATGGACAAAATAGGCAAATTCAATGACGAAAGACTTTCGATTCACAAACTCCCGGCTAATAAGATAAAACGCTGATTTCTTTCAGGACCATGTCATACGTATTATTCAGGACACAACAACTTATTTACAATGGGAAACGAAGATTACGTTGATCCAGATTATATCAGCATTGGCGGATTATCCTTCACTATCGCAAGATCTAATCAGTCCTGAACTTTTTTCCGTTCTTTGTTGTTTCCTAGAGGTAAATTACGCTCGTAAATTATTACTCTTGAATTCATATTATTTACGGGCCTTTGAGCTTATCGTAAAATAATGTTCGGAAAGAAAGGGTTGCAATGAAAATTGTAAAAAATTCCCTACAATTCCTTCATACAACAAAAATAATAGCTAAAAATAGGTTTCAAACAGCCGAAACAATACGTTTCTATGTTTATAACATAGTGTATTTTTCTTTGCTTTATAAGAGCAGCATTTGTTTATAAACCATTGGTCTTTGATAATTGTTAGCGATGGATAAAGTTTCTGAATTAAAATAATGGTTTCAGTGGGAATTCTTACGAGCCTCCGGCCGTACAATAAAACAAAGTCCATTACTTATTCGTATCGTAAGCTCTTTCTTAGCTTAGCAGCTCACGCGCGAGTAGTTAGAATAAATTAGAATAAAGAGCGCGAGCCCGGAAAGGATAACGGAGACGTAAGACAAACAATTAATGGCCCCGAATGCACGTTCTCAAGGATGAAAACTGGGCGCCGGACGAATTGAAAATCGCGGCGTGCAACGCCCTGGCGAGATTTCCCGTCAACGAGGACGCGAGGAAAGTCCTCGTGCAAATCGGCGCCCTGAAGAAGCTGTACCAGCTGATAATGGACGTAGAGCCAGTGCCGGTGAGAAACGCCGCAACCGAATTAGCGCTTTTACTCTGCTCCGATCCTTTTCTCGCCCATTTGTGCACCCAAGTTGGATACCTTGATTAGTAAGCCAATTTCCTTAGTCACCCCACCCCTTAGACATCCACAGCGCGCGCGCGCCCGCGAGACACCCGAGGAGCATCCAACGAAAGTTTCACGGAATGTAAATGTCACTATGCATTTTAACTGAATTTCAACAAGAATCGTTTATTCTATTCGACGCAGCGAACTTTATTTATTTGTACCTTATATATATATATATATTTACTCTCTTTGCCTTTTTTATTACATAGTCTGCAAATAATCGAATAGGAAAAGAAAAAGAAAAAAAAAATTCCGACAAGAATGTCCTGGCTCCTCGGTAATATTAAAATGCCATTGAATTTCCGATCGGCGGAGCATTTATCGCGTATTGTAGATACGTTTTATTGCGTTAATAATTTATCCATAAATCGTAGAGCTCCGCTAAGCGACATGATGTTTATGACACTCCGTAGCATGTTGAACAATAGGAGCGCGACGAGGTTCATCTCTACCTGGGATTCCTGTATCGAAGCGCTTTTCAACGCGGACTTGCCACTCAAATTTGCCTACAAGGGCCATCTTTCCTTGCACGACGTAACGAGAGATGGATTTTACGTAATGCGCCAGAGCACGTGTCCGTAAGTCTTACTTACCGCCTCTTCCTTCACTCCTTATTTCCTTCGCTCGCTCCTTTCCCTTAATTATTGACCAATCAAGGCCGAGGTATTCGAAGGATTGACAAGTATCTTATATCTTTACATTGATCGAGTACTGATCGAGGAGAATTAGAAATTAAGAAGTTAATAATTAGTAATTTGACCATAATCCCGATATTTCCTTAACAATAATAACTTCAAAGCAAATTGTCCTCGGGCCTTGGCACCTTATACCCATGTAGTTTTCCAGTGCTTCAGGAGTTCTTTCGGCTTAAGATGTGTCCATTGGAACCGATCTACGTGGTCAATTTCACCAAGCCCCGGGAATGCGATAACATAGACTCCTGCGAGAGCAAGCGACTCGCTTTCGAAGGTCAGTCTGGGCTTATTGTTGTCAGCGTGAGAAGTTGACGCTCGGGCAATAACGATAATGTCCCTTATTATTTCATTTGGCCGTTTTTTAAGCGACGTTTAAAATATTTAAAGAACGTAATTCTGATTTTTCTCAATTAAGAAGACGGCGGGAAGTAGAGAATGGAGGGAACCCTATTTGCCTTATTTAAGAGATAAAGTGAGATTAAAGCACGGGCGTTTATGTGAAAAAATAATTGAAATTGTCCGGGAGGAGGTGGAGGAGGTGGAGGAGGTAGGAGGAGGAGGAGGAGGAGGGTGAGGAGTAGGAGTAGGAGGAGGAGGAGGAGGACCTTTCGAACGTTATTCAAATAAAAATTAAAGCCAACTTCTCAGCGACAGGCAACTAAGCTAAGAACTCATGTTTATGCACGTAATTGCGCAGCGGCAAAGGACATGTTGAGACGCGAGAGCCTAAACAAGGGACTGCGTGTCTCGGAGTCGGCGATTAATTCTTGGCTCGAACTCAAGTTCGGCAAACTCCAGGTAGACAATGACCTGATGAATTACCTCGAGGTGTTCAAAATGGAGCTCGAGGCTGCCGAGGACGACGAGGACGACAGGTGACTAGACACATCCAGCATCTCTCGCTGGCCTTACCACCTTTTTTCAAGTAACTATTCCCATTGGCACTCATTAAAAATCTCTTTGGGTTCTTCTTACCCGGACGGGGCTACTTATTACCCTCATTTAGGGAGGCTCGGCGACTACTTCAACGCAATCCGAGCGAACTTTCGACTCAACTTTCAACATTTCCTTCCACTACGCGCTATATAAGCTACTGCTACCGACCAATCTCATTTTTACCACTAAATATATATATATATAGATACATAATCAAGGTACTCTGTAAAGAACATCATCCGTAACTGTATTTATCTTTTAAAATTATTCCTCTCGCGAGAGGCCTTTCCGTACTTGTGACTTTTTATTTATGCCAAATCCATGGAAATTATTTGCGAATAATATTTCGCTTCGATCCCATAAAAGGAGAATAATGTAATAAAGGTTACAATGATCAACATTTACGGAGAATTCATTATCAATAATAAATCTATTCATCGTTTGGGTCGGACATGAAATTCATTAAAAACTTCTTAATGAATTTTACATTATTCAAGCGTAGAGTTTCCGTTCAAGTAATCTAAATAAATTTGAAATTTTCACGCGCGCCATTAATTCAAAATTATTCGAATTCAAAGATTTTTTTAACTTAAAAAGGTTTTCTTTCTTTCTTTTTTTTCTTTTTTGCCTGAAAATTTATTTTTAATATTTCGATATAAATTAAATTGGAATTGAAATGGAATGAAAACCGAAACGACAAGAGCTACTTGTCACGATCTACATATCAAAATTTTAACGAGATTATTAAAATAGCTTAATTAAGAAATTTCAATAATACATCCCATTGTCATTTGTTTCAAAGGCCGAGTTTTCACGAAAAGCCACAATGAACAAATAACGTGTCCCGTGAAGAGATCTATGCAATTATATTTATACATTACAACGAACGTCGAGTGTCTTTCTAATTGAATAGGCGATAACGAGTATTGGGATTTCTGTTTCAATATTCCTTGGGTATTTAAATTGCATGTGAAACTTGTTGTTACTGCAGACGAATTTCCCTCCTATTCATGCTTGCTTTGCTTTCTACACGTATAATAAACGATAAGAATTAAAAAATTCTTATTTGATTTCACTCGACTTGATGATATTATATTCACTGTCGACGTACCACCGACTTTAGCTTATGAAAATTTCAATATTATTCATCCACGCATTTTTGACTCGACATTTTATCTGGATATATTAAAATTTTCTTTTATTTCTCGTAAACAAAATCACGTCACTCGACAAAATTTTATTCTTTGCGCAAAATAAATGTATTAAAAAATCGAAATTATTAAATCGTTTTTCAACAAATACCTTAAGTATTATAAATTCACGTAGTGCATACTTTTCCATAATAAAGACATAAAGACATCTTTTTAAGTCCAGCGGTATGGTTTACAGAGTTTTGTCTCATATTTTCGCATGAAAATTTATACACGAATGTTCGGGTTCGAAATTCATTATTCGAGTTTCACAGGTCATTATTGGCAATTCATAGATACCACTAATATAAAATTAATGGCCATGTATAAGAATTTATTGATAAAAACATTACGAAATACTGGCAAAATTTCCAAATAAAGTACCAAGTAATACGTCTATCGATCTTTATTTAATCTTATTAGGGGCCACTTCGAGACATTTTACTTCCTCCCCATTTCTCTTTTTTAGGCAACGAAATTTATCATTATTATTTTCAGGCACTTGTTGATCAATTTAAGTTATTTTTAATGATCGTGGCACCAAGAGTAATTTTTACGACTGGAGGCCGCCTTACCGAGTTTAGGGCGTCCAAGTATTAAGTAGGAGAGAAAATAAAAGGGCGTGGACGGGGCGGGAGGGAGGCAAAAGAAAGAAAAAGAAAAAAAAAAGAAAAAAAAGACTAGAAGAAGCCCTGAAGCAATGGGGGGGAGTTGATAAAGCACGTATTGTATTGGCACAGATCCAGAAGCAGCGTCTCCGGCCTGATTGAAATGACGAAAATCGCCTCGAGGACTCGTAGACTCGGGGAATTCGTGGTCCGTCAGTTGTCCGGAGTTGATCACACGAACAGCATGTGCATAGACCAACAACTCGAGCTTCACCTGCGCTCGATCAGAGACAAAATCGAAAACAACATCGTCCCCCTCGGCCTCTTGCGGGTCGGCGGCTACCTCGAGCGCAGTCTCCTTTTCAAGGTCATCGCCGACCGGATGGGCTTGCCCGCGAGTCTGGTGCGCGGCCGCTACGGGAAATCATGGGTCGAGGTCGCCGTGCCCACCGTAAATACATGCGCTTCTCTCAATAAAATAATTCACAGACGGTCTCTGCTTTTAATTTGAGATTTTATTAGGATTCGTTCGACGAATTAAAGTTATTAAAGAACAGGACGAATGTATAATAACAGTAGTCGTAATGCACTCGTGAATTATACAAACGCTCTGTGGGGGAAGAAATGCCCGATGTAACGAACTCACGACCTTAATACATAAAGTATTTACGTTTGCCTCTCCCCCCACCCCCCTCACGCATTCCAGATCGATTTATCGCCACAAAATGCAACGAAGGTCACGTGCTCGGACATGGATATGACCTTCAATTTTCAATCACCGACAACGCGAGCACTACCTCCGAAGTACCTCCATGAAAATTTCATAGTCGACCTGATCACTAATCCCGGTGACTTGATCCCGATAAACAGCGTCCAAGCTCACGATTACCACTTCGTGCGTTCCTGTTGCGAATTTGCATGCTGCAAGTGATTCACTTCTGCCACGAGAGTCCTCGGGACACATGGACATTCCTCCACGGATGCATCTTATTAGGGTGATGCTCTTAACAAGAATTAGTTTGTCAAGTATTTTAACGATGTATCGCAAGTGCTAGTATAAATAGAATAAATACAATTTTCATGGATTTCCTTCCACTTGATTCATTTCAATAGACTAAAAATCGTATACTTATAAAATATGCAAGTGCAGAGGGTTGTAGAATTACTCTTACACTAATACGTAGGCCAATGGCGTTTGTTGATAATTGAGAAGGAGACCCAGAGCTAAATGATGAATTCATCGAACGGACAAAGGTAAACGTATTTTCGGAACAAGGACAATACCATTACTATTGCTTAATTTTACTAATACAGATAATTATTTTACAATGATACAGGATAATAAAGAGCAATTGTTATCTGACACATTTTCTTATATTTTATAATTACACTGAAACTTAATAAAAACTCAATAAATAAATAATCGGGATTTAATATTAAAGCTGCGCTGCACAACAATTATCTATTAAAAATGACAGCAGCCTCACGTACCGTAATCAAATAAAAATTTGATTTTGATAAACATATACGTTAACATAACGCGTCGTCGTCAATAATATTTGAAAAATTTACACCTTGCTTCGGCAGGTTCTCGATTGATATCGATTTATCTTCTTTGGATAAAAAAATATTTAAAAAACCAAATACAAAAGCGCGTAATATTCGTTGAAAAAAAAAAAAATCGAATACAATCTAAGGTTTTTTTTTTTTAAACTCGAGACTTTAGCCTCCGGTGTGCAGCGAATAAACAAACAAGAAAAAAAAAGGTCCAAATTAATCACGGGGGTTGAATCAATATTTCTAGATCGCGTCGTTGCCTTGTATATCTCGCCGCGTGGACAGTATACCTTTCGGCCTGTGTTTATGATAAATTCTGATCGAAGCGTAACGAGTTACAGCCGTTTATTGGATTTTTCTCCACGCGGCATCGAGTCGTTGGATTTTCTGCAACGCGCACGTTCACGTCTGCATAAGCGAGCTAGTTAATTGAAATTTCGGAGATCGATGTGTCCGCTCCATTCGCTTAGGATCGAAAATGTTCCTTGGATCGTTCGCAGGCCCAGCCATCCGTTTTGTTTTCACAATGACTTTGACAATTGATACTACTTGGGACCGGCTCTGCAATAAAATAAATATGAAAAGTATTTAACGTGCCATCGAGATTGTCAAAATTAATGATGGAATATTAAGTGGCAATAATTTTCCGAATAACGTTATTTATATCACATCGATATTTTATATGTTTATTTTCCGTCCAAGGTTTATATAAACATGCATTGTGCGCCGTAATTTACTGTGCCATATAATTTATAGGCCATGCGAGATCTATAATAAATTTCGTTGAAATTCCCATCTTATGTATAGAAGAGGGCGTCGTCGTAACTTTGGAAATTCAATATTTGCATTTTCCAATATAAAGAAAATCGTTGAATATTGTTCCGAGGACGGAAGTCTATAAGCTGAGTAAAGAAATTCGATAAGCCGATCGATCCTTTAGCGATCCAACCCTAACAACGATCATTTTACAAATGATTTAGAACATTCTATGCGATCGTGGCATAGATTTATTTTTAATATTACTTAAAACCAGAGGGGAGCGGAGCCGTTTAAGCTGCATTTTCATTATTTCACAAAGTCCGATGAATAATTAAAAAAAAAAAAATGCTAATATCGCGAATTTCCTTTATTTTTGTATAAGCTCGTGATAAAGCCGAACAAACAAGCCTTCAGTTTATCAAAAGGGCACAGCATAAGCTATTTAGTTCATGCAGAATTCATGTTTTTTTTTTTTTTTTTTTTTTTTTTTTAAAATAAATATGCGACGTTTAGAGGTTTTATTAAATTAAACTATCGATCAATGGTATCGCAAGAGCATCCACTCACTTGTGAGGAGAATTTTGTTTCCTTAAGCTCCCCATCCCCGACACCTGCCTCTTGCTCCTCTCGACGGCGACTGCTACGGGCTTATGAGCGACGGCTCCGTGCTCCCTGGGCGCCTCCGTCTCACCCTCCTCCACCTCCCCCTCCCCGTCATCTTCCTCTTCATCTTCCTCCTCTTCAATGATTTTCTCCCTCGCCCTGACGTTATGTTCGAAGGCCTTGCCGTGCTCGGCCTCGGCTCGCCTCAGGACCGCGAGCACGTCCTCCAAATCCTTGCTCGTGCAAGGCGTCACCGGCCTGGGGGACGTGGTGCCGAGATCTCCCGCATCTAAAGTCCTCGGTGTTATGGCGGCCGCATGCTGGTTCACGGGCGTATACGACGCAAAGGATGAGTCTTCGTAGCTGGAGTCGTAGTCGCTGTCGTTGCCCGAGGATGCCGTCGACGAGTCATCCTCCGCGCTCAGATCCTCCCCGTACAGCTGAAGGGTAATCGTGTCGTTAGTTACTACCACAGATGGCCGCCACTTACCCGCATGAAGATTTTATTTCCATGGTATTCGGCACAGAAGGCTGTTTTCAATTACAAATACAAAGTATATTACTGACAAAGCTTCTAAGATACGAAGAAAATCAACTGAATCGATAGTTTACGCTTTACGCTTTCATCTTTTCTTTCATTACTCAACCTCGAGGTCATTGGGGTTATTCTGCTACAAACCTGATTGTTTAGCTCCCAGTTACGTCCGTGGCTTGAAAGGTTTTTGGATTCGGGATGCGACAACGACTCTTTAAACTCTCTGTATAAAATTTTTACTCACGCGTCATTCGTAATACTTACTACCACAGTCATTAATCATTATCCTATCGTTAACGCGAGCATCTTCCCTTTAGTTTTCCCTCGAATTACCCCAATTCGACCGAGCGATCGATTTACGCCTCGCTTTTATTAGCAAAAATTCTACAATAATTTAAACGATTCTTTAAATGAATCTTATAAAGCCAAAACATTCGAGTACATAAAATTCTTCGTTGATCATAAATAATATACCCGTTACAATATTTTATGCCTTTCTCTGCTTAATAATAACTAATTGGCAGCTCATGACATTTTATATTTAAGCAATAATATCGTTGTGGTGTACACCGGCCCGGCATAGGCGCAGGAGTCATTTCGTCCGGTTGGTAATGAAGGGCGCAAAGAGGAAAAGACTCTTTTTGCAAATTCAGGTACGTAGAGGAAAAATTTGCATTAATTGGCCGATTCTCGCCTCGATTCGAGACCCTCCATTTGAAACGAGATCCATAATTAATTAGCTAGTAAATGGCTATTAAATAGCTATTAAAATAGCGCAAAATATTAATATTATTTTCCAAATGACCACTTACGTCTTAATTATCATCTTAATAAGATAGTCTTTACTTTTTAAATTAATTTGGAACATTGTCTTTTCTTTCTTTTTTTTTCTTTTTTTTTCTTTTGTAAAATTACTTAAAAATAATTCAATATTTAAAAGGCAGCCTTGAATACACGATACTGTCATTATATTAAAGTATCCGAGAACTGGTTCAGTATCATAGAATACGTAATAATTACGTTTCCGAAACTGTCGAATAGCTGTGGTTTAATGATTTTTAAAATATATCGACATGAAAGAACTGTATTTTACGAAGAAGATAAATCTCATTTGCCTAAACTTCTGCGCCAAGACTTGTATGACGTTTTATGAATGTCTGCAGGAGAGCATCTGCAGGGGATCCCTCTGATGAATCCCGCTCGTAATTTTCATTCGGCTTTCACGTGAACTTTTCCAGCCTTGATTATGTCCTTATATTATACGCTACGCTATCAATTAATGCTGCTTTATTACTAACAAAGCTGCGTATGCAAGACTTCGTGTCGGAGATAGTCATTACATGAAAACTGCGGAGGAGAAAAAAATTACGTCACCAGCTAATGGATTCCATTGTAATTACATTGCTTTGAAACTATCAATTATATTATAATGAAAACATAGATAATAATAATAATAATGTTTTACAAGGGTTTATAATTTTCACGAGATGTTGTATATTTTTTCAATGTCTAAAATACATGCACTTTCACGAGTATTTCGAATTGGAACTATTGAATTTTATTACAAATCATAAAATTTTAACCCTCCGTTCTTTAATATTTTTTATAATCAACCGTTAAATCTTAATTAATTACACGAATTTATCGGTATTTACATCGATCTGAATGGTACCGATAAATTTAAAAAATTTTAAATACTAATAAAATTAACTTACAAAGATTATTATTATTAACTTTTGTTTGTATTTGAATTTACTTGTATTTGAGACTGTTACAATTTGACAAATTGCACAGTTTCATTTTAGTTTCTTTAAAGACGCGATAGAAAAATGGTCATATCGTAAAATTAAGCAGAGTACGAACTTGTCTCGTAGTAAATACCTTCATACAGTCAAAAGAAAATCATAATTACGCTAAGTATCTTCTGATATATATATGTAATAATTTTAATGATAATCAAGGTGATGATTATAATAATAACAACAATAATAATAATAATAATTGTTAATATTATTATTATTATTATTATTATTTTAAGGGTATATTACAGTTTTTCCTGGAAGTTTCATTTGGTTTTGTGTATTTCATCTACCTTCATGTGATTTGGCCGAAAAGGATGCGTTAATTAATTATAATATTTATACGTGATTATGCTATAGTTAATAACTTTTATTGAAAACTTGTTTAAAAATTTATGCTGGACTTTATATATTATAGAAATTCATAAAACTTTTGAGCAGCAATCACTGTTAATGAGATCCAAGTAATAAAAGGAAAAATTTATTCCTGTTAAACGCACCATAATTTACTAATTAGTTTATGTTTAAAATATGAAAATAGATTCGATTGAACGATCGATGCTAAGGTATTAAATTTAACTGCAATTCTTACGCTCGCCTCGGCCGATTATAATTTTTCTGTAACGAATTTCCACAATTTACAATATTTCTTACTTTTATAAAACATTACGGGAGGCTGAAAATTAATTTCGCAAACGAAAGCTGATAAGACGAATATAATTAGAAAATTGAAAGAAATTTGTCGTTCGAGTGCATTTAAATACATAAAATGAAAATTGTATGACATAAAGAAGTAATTAGTTACTTTAAAAGCAGCGCTGGTTTAAGGTAACGATTGAATTTGAAATATCAATAGCTTCATAAATGCATGCGTGTAATGAAATAAATTGCTTACTTATTCTTATATTTACCCTTGTGTTTGCAAATTGCCTGTAAATATGACTTTCAGGTAATGAAGTTACGTAGTAGTGAGTAGATGTATCGGTCGAGCGAACGACTGGATTAAAATGTCGTAATGTAGTTGTAATAAAAGCCTAAATTTTGTCTGAAATTGTTATGGAAGGCTCGTAAGTGACCTATATTTATCTTCTTAAGAATCTTCCACGTTAGATTTAATTAAATTTTAAAACTTTGTAAAGGAAAATTTTATTTAGAAAAAGTATTAGGTAAGTCACTTGCTGATTTACGTCGTAAGTAAAAATTTTAAGAAATTCGCGTTCGTTTTATTCGCTCGTCTCCCAATACTCTCAGGTGAGCGAATGAAAAATTAACTTGTCTGCGATTGAAATTCTTCGGCTGTGAGCGAACGTAAGGAATACATAGTACTTACTTACGCCGAATATTTACGAACTGCTCATTCCCTCACGTTTAGTCGCAGAAAGCATTTTAAGATGATCTAACGAATGAAATCTTTCGCGTCGTTTGCATTACGAATTGCCCGAAGCGAGCGAATATAATTATACTACACCGATGCCGCGCCGCTTCCCTATATATTCCAAGTAATAACAGTAACTTACTTTCTAAGACTCTTGCAAAAAATATTTTCGAGCAAGTGCTTGTCAGTTGAAAAATTGACTTCAACTGTAAATTACGTTTATTACATTAATTATCTTTATCACGTTACATTTATCGCTGTTATCGCTGTTACATTTATTTCATTATTGTTATGAACTTAAACTTGTACTTTCGCAAATACGTTTTTTATGTAATCCTTAACATATAAAGGCTCGATCGAATGTAACATACCTAAAAAGCACGTATTTTTATTATTTACTTTGATTTTGTTGGTAATATAGTCTTGATATTTCCTTGCCAATATTGCCTGTATATTTTACGGAGTAAAAACTGAGTCAAATAAATAAAAATCATTTACGATCATGTCTCTAAGCCAATAGAGACGTGTTTTATTTTCCCCAAATTCAAAGCACAAATCATCTTTCATTATCACACTTTGGACGAAAAACTGTTCGGGATAAAGTTTTCGCTCTCCTTCGTTATCGTCGATAGTTATTTTTACAATTAAAAAAATGTAAAAAATGTGCGTTGCGTTTATTTTTATACAAGTTCTGACGGACTTGTATAAAATCGATTGGATTGAAAAAACTTCCATGATGACAATACATTAAATAAAGTTTTATCCTCCGTTGAGTTTTATTAATTTTATTATTAATAAATTTAATGGAAACGAAGTAATAGCAACGAGTATTGTCACTCTTGGCCTCGTCTGCCAGGTGAATGAATAAATATTCGAAGGAAAAACTTAAATATCGATCCAAACGATTTCATAGAGAATAAAAGTTTTAGTTGACGTCGATGAAGAGGAAGAGAACGAGGGGGGGGGGTGTGGATGGATCGGAGACTCTTTCGAAGGTATTGAGGGGATTTCGAAGGGGATGAATTGTCTGGGGTAATTAAGATTTTTGTGGCGGAGGATCGATAAGAAGATCTTGGGTAACGAAAGTGCTGTTGCTGCATATAACACCGAGAGGCCACGAGAAGCTGCGTATTCCCATTGTGGACGAAGAACCACGAGAACCGGTTAATGTAAAATTGGCAATTAGCGGAAGGAAGGAGTCTTGATGTGTTACGAGTTGTAAATATGTCCAACAAGCGACTGAAAGGATCATGATTAGAGCTCAAGAACAAGTCGATTTCTATTTTCTTAGGATATGCTCGCCGTGCCTAAGGATTCTTCCAAGTGGGTCATAACAACCATGTCCGAAATTCCCAACGAGATTGTTCTTATAAATTATTATTATTTTTATTAAGCTTTTCAATACTGCAATTCTTAATTCACGTACTACCCGTTCTCTAAAATAATAATAATAACGACATCGTCCTTAAATGCTTATGAATTATGCTTAGATTAATTATAATTGTAATAATAATAATAATTATTATTATTATAATAATTAATTGTAAAGCTGTGGATTGAACTGCCTAAGGAATCTTCCTCTGTAACGATAGAATAATGAGAATTTTTTGTTTAATCCATTAACCATAAAAGGTACATCGATCGACTTACCTTTATAGTTTATCAATTTATCAAAGATTATTACTGTTTAAAAAAAAAAAAAAAAAATATCCGTAAAAATTCGAAGAGCCTAAAACAGGTGCAAATATTTTAACGGTAAAGGGTTTTCTATTCACGCGTGCGTCTCAGCATCAGTAATACGAGTATCTTTATATCTTGGTCGCATCACGTACGTATTTGTCTAAAGTTCTGAAATTCAGGTACATAAAATATATGTGTTTATTTGTATGGGATGATGGCCTATTCACCTCAAAGTTTCCAGATGCTTGTCTACGTACAAGGGATGCTGCGTTCCCGTCTCTCTTATGCAGATCCATGCGCTAAAATTAAGGTGCGAGCGAGACCGGGAATTTACGAATTTACTACGACGGAGGTTATTGGGGTTATTTCATCCTCGTAGCGGTAATCAATGTCGCCAGGAGATAATTAACGCGTTCACGATTTTATTGGCTACTCTTTATTTGTCGTGGTAGAAAGTAATTTCTTAGGAATTCGTTAAATATTCTTATTAAGAGTCAGAAGACGTGAGAGCTATTGATTTCTTCAAATTCAACGTAAGTAAATACGTAACAATTCGTGTCCATTGCTAATTGAAATAACTTCTTATACTTAAGTTCACGCGTAAACGTAAATTCCTAGAATAAGTTAAGTTTCTCCTGAAATTTTTACTGGATCCCCGATCGTCACAAAGCATACATTATATTAAATAATAGTAAATCATTCTCGATCGTTTTTACCTTAAAAACTCTATACGTTTTTTTTTAATGAAATTTTAAAAGAATACAGTTATTGCATTAATTAAAATCAATTGTACTTTCTTAAATGGTGGAATAATGTACATGCTGAACGTCTTATGAAATAAGAATTTCATGTACAATCTTTAGTAGGTTCAGTTATGTGATAAATGTTTCGGACAAGTTTTTCATTCGGCCGGATATTTCTATATTATTTTATGTACACGGAGAAATAAAATTGTACGCATTGCACGTTGTCTTTTGAAACAATTATAAAACTTATTTTATTAACGAGGAGTTTATTTTATCGTATACTGACATAAGTTTAATCGTACGGTTTTACCTGAAAATAAGATAATAATTTTGGCACTTGAAACAATAATCGTTTAAGTAAATGTATTATGATATATAATTAATATATTCATGAGTATCAAACTTAATATTTCCATAACTTTTGATACTTTAAGGATAATATTAATGTTTATAACTTCATTGTGTTAGTATGGTTGATTAAAAGCTTTGTTGAATAAAACCGTGATTCACGTAACGAATGATATGAAAATGATATGAATTAAAATTACTTTGAATTGTTATATTTGTAATATTAGTTGGCATACTAAACCTCTATAAAGCATTCGCAATTTCATTAATAAAAAAACAAAAAAAAAAAAAAAAAAAAAGCAATTAAATTATTGTTTGAACGACAATAGACTTCTGTTGTTTGAAATTTAAACCTTAGTATTATTAATGTTTCTTTTTTTTTCTATAACGTTAATATTAGGAAAGTAATTCAACATCCGAAGAAGAGCATTAAAAGAAGTTATAGAGCTCTTGTTGATAACAATAATTTACCAATAAATAAGAAGATATTAGGAGAAACTGTGGCGTCTGTAGAAAGAAAAAAATAACGATAAATAAAACGGGTCAACGAACTAAAAAATAAGTGCCAGCTTTTTTATAAATGTTCTCTATGCCCATAAAACGAGTGAAGTAAGAATGAATAATAAAAGTGGCTAATAAAATTGGACAATTACTTTAAAAAAAAAAAGTAAGGAGGTTCGATATTCCGCATGATTTACATTTGATTGTCGGAGCTTATATTGGAGAGGGGGAGAAAAAGAGAATAATAAGAGAGATCAGAAAGAGAGAGAGAGAGAGAGAGAGAGAGATTACGAGCCGAAGATAAGGATGGGAGGCGTTAAAATAAATAATAAACGGACTCAGGAGGCTAACGTTTCCTAACCCCCTTTGGTCCGAGGGGAGGAGTTTCGCGTAAAAAGTGGATTGTTGGGCCATTTACGTTTACGCCGCCAGAGTTATTTAATGGGAGTCGGTCAGTGCGATCGCCTCCCTTCCCCATCCCCCTGTCCTACAACCCCCTCCCCATCCCCCTCCCCTGCCCCATGTCGTCGTCGTATTTACCATAGACAAATCCTAACGTGGACAATTTTCCGTAACGTCTTTGTCTGCTTCTATTCTGCCGACAGAACTCGATAAGGAAGACATAATAGAAAGGGGCTTTTTCGCGCGCTAAGTAAGCCGTCGCGGTCGATTAATTTTATTTCGTTAACGAGCGTCGAGCGCAGCGTTTACCAAAATCCTATACAACGCCCGTAGAGGAATCATTATTGCGGCTATTACGAACAAGTGAACGGACGATCGCAGGGCTTTACGCGAGTCTTACAATGTACTTTATGAGCCTTTATATGCGCAGCGGGAATCTAGCGATTTTTAATAAAGGCAGGTATTAATCGCTCGGCTAAAGCCGATTGGTAAACATTAACCGCGCAATGCTCGAGCACTCCGACCGTCTCAGGCATTAACGGGGTACGTACTTATACAGTTGATTATATTTACCGACCTAGGGCCAAGTATTACGTATTTGTGGCCGTTTGCGCTTACAGTTCTTGCGCCGCGAATGACATTTTCACGAGGCATGCTTTCATAACAAAACAACCTTTACGCTCTTTGAATGCGAGATAGCTGGGCTTGTTGTTGTTTCTTCTTCTTCGTCTTTTTTATTTAAAAATCCATGTCCGTCGCCACGCAGCGATCGTACGGAGCGATCGCGAAAAATAAAATAGGCCGATGGAGCTTTTGAATATTCCATTGGTCGTATCGTAAAATTGTTGTATAATTTTACACCTCTTAATAAACAACTGGTTGAATGGCCGGTCGATATTACGTAAAATAATTGGGGCGAGCCTTCGAATTAATGAACAATTCTTTAGTAATTAAAAAAAAAAACAAAAAAAATAAAAAAAACCAAAGCATTCGTCGAGCGCAGTAGCTTATTTGTATTAATTATAATCAAAGTCAGGGTGAGCTCGTAACATTTCAACGTGTGCGTTATTTAATTTAAAAACTTAATCGCTTCGTTAGTCTTAATGATTTTTTTTTTTTTTTTTTTTTTTTTTAAATTTAATTCAGCGTCCCGATGCTTTTGACATTGTGGATCAAAGGCTCGAACTTTTATGGGGAAACCCGTTTTCGTAATATCAATCGGGGGCTCGGCAGGCCAACAGCTAAGATCTGCCTTCGATTGAAATTTCTCGCAAGAAGTTGGCAAGTGCCGGAATGCGTGACGGAAACACGGTCTCCCGTCAACTCGTTCGCTTTAACGAAAGCGAAGCAACAGGTCGCGGGGCTCACGTAGTAGAGGCAGACGTATAAGTAGAAGTAGAGAGGCCCCGAGATTGACTTACCTGTTCCTCAAAGGCCTTGAGCTCGTCGAGGAGGTCCTTCTCGAGGAAACGGTGTTTGAGCGTCTCGACGTCCCTCTTGAGGTTCTCGACATCCCGGGCGACGGTAAAGACGCGCCTGAGCTTCCAGAGCTCGAGAGCGACGCAGCTGAGGGCGAGGAGGAGGGCCGCGTAGCTGAGGAAGGACTGACTACTCCAGCAGCGGAAGCGGGGCGTCCTCCGGAACCCTTGCTCCAAGTCCGAGTTCGATATACTCAAGTTCTCGCGCGAGAAGTTGAGGAAGGAGCGGCTCTCCTCGTGGCTCGTCACACCGGCGCACTTGACAAACAACGTTTCGTCTCCCGTCATTATATTATTCATGCCTAATAAATCCACGTAATTGTTATGCGCGCGAGTTCTTATGTCATTCCCACACTTTATTCTTACCTCCTAGGATTTATTGGCCAAGTCCTATTAACGTCTTCCTATCTACAAACCTCCCTGCATCGCCGTACCCGTATCACTTATTTGTCATTATTAACGAACAAACGACGGATATTTAATCGACCAAATTGAATTTTTACGCTCCCTTTCGAACGTTCCAGCCCTCGATGAATTTTTATTTTAAAACCATCGATCTTTCGTTATAAAAGTGCAATTTTTATTGCCGAAATTAAATGTCCGACTTTAACTGAACTTTAGCATCGACAATTTTATTCGTAATTAACTTTTTTTTAAAAGCCTCTACGCCAGATTAAAATTATTTCGTGTAATAATTTAATTGCTATTTTCGCCTACGTCGTGTGAGTCTGTTTAAATTGACCATTAGCGTGATGAAACAAAAAAAAACTTTTTCAATATCCCCCGTTTTTTTTTTTTTCATCTATGCTTAGCTATGTAATTTATTTAAATGTTAACCGTTCCCGTAAAATATTTCTTATAATAGATTACACAAAATGCTTCCGACATGTTACATTTCTTATTTATAATAATAAATCGAACTCTTGAGCTTACGGAAATAATCTTTAAAAAGTGCTTTTTTCAACCTTCCTTTTTCCCTTCAATCCCTAATAAGATTTTATTGATTCATACTGAAATATTCTTTGTGCAAAGAGGATAAAATCCATATTTCTTATAAAAATTACAAATCTTTCGCAAATGGCAAACAAACGGTTACCATCGAAAATATTTATTATTATTTTCTTTCAAAGCCATTAAAAAAAAAAAAAATAAATAGCAGCAAGTTTTTCTAAAATTTGTACTTTTGCATTTATATTACGTAGAATTTACGTAGATTGCCCATTGTAAAGGAATTTTTTCAAGCAAAGCAATATTAAATATGAATTTGGCTTTGTATCGGCAAGAATTTATTTATAAAACTTGTGGCTATAAATTAAATGCATACGTATTGGAGATTTGAATTACTTACATTATGTAATTGCGATTTTTTCTTCAATCGAGTCACGTTACTCTCTTCCTCAGGGACGACCGAAATCATTTTTTCATCAAATTTATTTTTTGTCTTTGACTATCAACTGTGAATTCCTATGAATCAGCATATTTTATTAAACGCATACACTTAAATATCTATATAAAATTAATACGTAATTTAATATTGTTAATACATTGTTATAATATTTATGAAATTTAATCTATTTAAATTAATAATATAAATATCGCTCAAATTTTCAAGTAAAGTCAGACTTACCAAGTACAAGTTAACGCTTACAACAGTATTTATATGGATTACGCATAAAAGTAATTTTAACAAAAATTCTTAACTCATTTTAATTTACTTTCAATGTTACGAATAAAAATCAATATTAACGGTTGATTTTAATTTATAATTTTTCTTTTCTTTAAGTTTTCGTACAGCCAGCGATGCTAATTGATTTTCAGTATCACATAATTTATTAATTTTAAAGAGCCTCGACCGTATTCGCCTTTCAATTAAAATATTTATTAAATGCGAATATTTATCTTTTTTAACTTTTCTATTTTGCATTCGTGTACAACAAATAATCGCTATGCTTTCATTGTTACGCTCCTTCCCTAATTAATGTTTTTACACAAAGAGCTTTTATCTTTTTACCTTAATTGTAGACACAAGGTTTTCATAACGTGGCATTTGAATTAAGATTTAAAAAAAAAATAACGAAGTTGTATTTCTACTCTAAATGGTTATTTAAATATAATTTACTTGAGTAACAAATAAATAACGCGCGTTTAAGCAAAACAAATACGTTTGCGAATATTTTGTAATTAGAGAATGAGTGCTGAAATAGATTCGCCATTTTAATAATTCTTATCTTTAATTTTATATAATAATTGGATGAAACGTTAATGAAGAAAGTAAAAGAATAATATTTAGATTTCCACCGAAATACGACTATAAGAAACAAGAATAAACAAAAAAATGTAAATTTCAAAGCAATTGTATGCATTTGGAGGAACCGTGAGCCTTGAACACACATTGAAATAAATTCACTTGTATTATAATTTTTGTTTATCCGCTCGTGGAAAATCTTCTCCTTCATTCAAGGCCCCTTTTATTTTCTTTTTCTTAGTCTTGAAGTGAAATGGAACTTGCAGTTAAAGTTTTAGTCTCGCAAACTGAATAAACTATTCTATCTATATTATGTGGTTGTTTTATAGCTGTTTTGCTGTTAAATTTAATTTTATTTATTTTCTCCCATAAAAATTAATTACTTCTCGCTTTTAACAGAAGATTTAAATTTGTCGGGACAATGGGAAAGTGGACTTGCGACGATTTCACGAAATGATTATTTATTTAATATAATAATATTCTCTTTTTATGGAGAAAACTGTTCTTATTAAATAATCTAACCGATAATTTATAATACTTTTTCTTTCATCGATATTTTTCATTTAGACACGCTAAAAAAAAATACTTGTCCTTAGTAAGGCTGCAATATTTAAGTAATATGATAGTTGCAAGTATCAACAATCCTTAGTAAATAATAATAATAATAATAAATAATAATAATAGTTAAGGAGAGCAGGTTAAGAGAGAAGAGCAAATATAAATACGTAATTTTCTGATAGTTTTAGAAACAATTCCTTAAAATAATAATAATATATATATATATATATACACGTATAATTCTTATACCGTCGTCCCATAGAGCTGAAAAAGATATTAATAATTATCTTGGATCTCGACATTATCGTGGTAGATTAAAATTTCCATTATCCGTAGTCGTGACTGGCGAGGGGACATTTACGAATACGAATATCTAACTACTTACACTGATGCATAAGCTCATCTTAGAGCACAGATTATTACGGACGATAACGGGAATATGCAAAATTTATATACTTCCAAAGATTTCATTCAGCTGATGAAATTAAGCCTTGAACGCGTGAGTTTTATGAAAATATCGAAGACCGAATGTATGCGGGACGACCGTCTTGATAAGAGGAAATCGCTTTCATTAAATTCGGTTACAACGTTAAACGAATTGTGGCCAGATGAACGGAATCGAGTGGAATTGCAGGCCGTCCAGTCTTTAGAACCGTAAGCATGTACATCAGAGTCGAAAAAACTGCTTCGGAGTCGGCTATACCGCGTATGCGTATATTTTCCCAATATCATTAGGAGTTCAGTCGCTAAGCAATAATGACTGGATTCGTGTAGAGTAAGAGCGAAGCTGCTTGAGTTTTAGGTCCGATAGTAAGCAATGTGATGGGAAATTTTACGATCCTCGGGAAATCGTTAATAAAACTAAATAAAATTTAATGCCGCACAAGTGGCTCCTTTAACTTAGCGATACCATTGCGGCCAATAAAAATTTGTACTTCTGCCTTTTTATAAAAGAAATCATCGTTTTCTTACGTAACGATACTGCTATCGATGCACAATATTTACAAGATACAACAAGTGCCGGCACGCTAAATACCAAAGAAAAAGCCAATATCTATTATTACCGATACTTATTACCAATACTGGCCACTGGACTCACGAATTAGTCATTATCGATAATAAATTTATTTCCATAACATTTTTGAGATTAATAAAATACTACGTCCTTCTAAATTAGTTTTCCATGAGTTTTACGTGAAACTGCTTCGAAATTCAAATTTTACAATTCGTTAAAAAAAAAAAAAAAATAATTCATCAGAGGAGAGGAAAAATGTATCGAATAGGTCATTGAGAGTAACGAAAATTTTATACGAATAATAAATTGTTAATTGTTGTTAAGAACGTGTATTTTCAACATTAACTTGATATTAATAATATCAACGAATATAAACTATATTAAACTATATTAAAAAAAAAAAAAATTAAAAGCTTGGATTTGCTTATTGGCGTGAACTGTAATTACAATCGTCAATGAATGCTGTTGAGCGATACTATTGAGCTCGAAGATACAGCTGATTCTTAAATAATATGCAAGTTCGGAATATTGCAGGATCTGTCCGAGCGTAAGGGTGAAGGATCGGTTTTATTATAATGAGCAGTAAAGTCAGTACTACAGTACATTTAATGCAATTTCTCACCTAAATCGTTTGTCCTCTAAATAGCTGTGCACGTATATAGCGTATACTGTTTCATTCACATTTTAAATCCCCAGGAAGATGCGTACGTACGGGCAGTACGGAGAAAGGCCAAGGATTTTCAATAAATGATAAGCCGTGGTAAATGAAGGGAGTGAGAGCAGTGAAAGTAATCCGCGAGCACACGAGGACGGAGATTCGAATAGTCGTAGTAGTAGTAGTAGTAATGTCGACGGACGCACTCGACCGTAGAAAGGATGAGCCGGAAAATCGCAGCCCCTCCCCCCTGGCCCGGTAAAAGGGCCCGAGACGTCTTTGCGAGTCGAATTTTAATATAAAAGCTTCTTCGGGCGCGCGGCCGTCTCGTGGATGTGCAAGACAATCGTAGGAGCAAGCGAACCGGCATTCGCGGCTCTCCCCAGCGAACTGATGCTCCGGAACCGCGCGGTCACTCCTCCTCCTCCTCCTCCTCCTACTCCTTCGCGCCATCCCCCAGGTGGCCGCCGCCCGCGCAAACTCTGACCGAGACCGTAACTCCTATCGGCAAAACTGTTTTCGAGGATTCTAATTTCGAGGAAGGTGGGCTGCATGTACGGGCTCCGTCTAGGCTATCGGCCCCGAGCACCTCCTTACTCGGACTTTCGTTCTCGAGAATTATAAGCCGCTTTATTCATACGCGCTTTATTTACATCCCACAATTCGTAAAGCCTGGCTAAAAGAACAGCATCCGACAATAAAGAAGTCTTGTATTTTTCACGACGATAACCACGGCTTAGCCTAAGCAAAAGGACTTTTTATCATAAGCCTACGGGCACTCGTTCTAACGCTTTGCCCACTTATACTAAAGCCCGTTTCCCTTTTCCAGTCGTTCTCGAGCTCGGAACGGCCTAATTAGCTTACTCGAAGCAGATATCAAATGTACCGGAGTCTTTGCTCGAATGAGCTCGGATCTATTACGTTTACTAGAAAAACTACGAGTTCCTATTAGTCCTATTACTTACTACCTCGGGATTAAATGTTTCCGGATAATACGCTGCAATACCATTACGGATTTATTATAAATTATTACAATCCTCCCTTGCGGACTTTTACCTCGGCACTGTATTCTATTGGCTGCTTCAATTACATTTCCAATCACATGGATTCTTCGAGGGCGCGTATCCTAACCCACGAAAGCGAATTTTTACGAGTTTCATACCCTGTTCTCTGCCATGTCTCCATTCTGTCTCCATTCTTTCTGCCAATAATGCCGATAACGTCAACATTTCTCTGATAATAAAAAATTATTCGCTTCCTTTTTTCTTCTTCTTTTTCTTTGCATTACTTGCATCCGAATAAGAGAGAACAAATTGAGGTTTTTCTCTCTTTAATAAATCACTCGCTCCAGCCTATTATTTGGACTTTACTTTTTATTTGCAATACCATAATACTTACGTTTAAAGTAATAAATTTGCATTTTAAATCTGCATTTTATTGATTCTAGGCCGAAATTCGTAACATTCGTTTATCTTATTCTATACAATTAGTACAAGTACGTATTATTAACTGTATTTTTCATCCTTTTCGTGTAAAGTACTTTGTGTTTTTATTAAAGTTCTTTCGATTCTTGACCGCGAGTTTCTATAAGAATCTCAACACTACAGGTTATAAAATAAAGAAAGAAAAAAAAATAGAAAAATAAAAGAAAAAAAGAAAAAACGGATGTATTGAAAAATAATGCTTATTAATTTTATACTAAAAACCATTACCGTCGATCGTTCTATAATAGAATAGAGTATAAGTAATATCGTGTAACAATACTTTATTATCTTCATAATATGATTGAAATAATGAAATAATCTATATTTCGTAAAATAAATGTTTAAAATATCGAGCCTTCGTACGAAACTTCTACGAACTATTAAGGAATCGCAAAAAATACGTATTGTATTTAGTACGTAAAAATATTGCAAACACATTGTATTAAATATATAAATCCTAAACTGTTATCTATTTTTAGTCGAGCAAATATTCAATCTGAAATTCACAGTCTATTTGAATTTACATAAAGTTTTTTTTATTTTAACTGATAAGATTCATTCATTACTTTCTAATAAGCAAAGGGCTTGGCGTTATACGTTAAGTATCACGTTCATAAAGTGATATGATAATTTCGGAGAATTTATATGTACAACCTATTTATCGGTTTTAATACATTAATCATACAGCGTCATTATCAGCTATTTATAATTATCGAATAATGTTTGTAGTTATAAGCCATTCGATTGTACATTGCGGAATAGTTATGATTTTAATCGTAAATGCAGATAAAAATACGGCGTTTCCGTATTATAATTTATTTGTTTGTGTATAATATAAAAATTATCGACATTTTGATCGAAATATTATATTTTATGCGCAATGAGCTCATTTACTTAATAAATAAAAGTGTTCTGTATTTGAAAGTAAGTTTATTCAACAGTATAGAACAGTATATAGTTTTTACCTGCACGTATTCGTACAAACCGTATTTAATTAAATTTTCCTTTAAACATTTCATTGAACGTTAAGTCTACAAATCAAGTGTTACTTATAATAAGTAAATTGAAATTGGCTAATAAAAATTTGAACTAATTCATACAACCTAATTTAAATGTCAAAAAAATTTACAAAGGAAATACTGTAAATGCTTATGAATTATCGGATTGCAATTTGACGATGGAAGATCTTGCAGAGGAATCGCAAGAGGAACAACAAATATGGCATTTCAGCCAATGGAATAAAATAGATTCGTGTACGCCGACAGATCATCATGCAAACCGATGAAAGTGCAAGCTTCGTGTGAACTGTTGTGAAAACGAGGATTCGACAAGGCGGAGTCGAAAAAGCAGCTTTTCCGAGATTATGACAGGGTGGGTGAAGCAACAGGTGGACGTATCTGTCGCGCGGTCGATCCTCTTGAGGTCAGCGACATCGGATGAGTCAATTCTCCCAGATCCGATCTGGGCATCGTGACCGAATCCTCTTCTCCACACAATGCCGAAGAGATTTCTATTTCCGGATTCGTATCTGAATATAACGTACCTGAATATAAGCAAGGGGGTGGGGGTCAAAAATATATTTAATAAAATCACTCTACCCGTTCCTACGTGTAGCTGCTGAATTTCACTTTGACAATGTATTTATATAACTATTTCGTAGCAGGCAGATGTATTGTACTGAAAATCAGAGGGAGAAATAGGTCGAAATATTCTTAAGCAGCGTCACACGCATGGATAACGGGGCCAGAAAATACTTTACGGGAGACTTAGCAAATTATTACGAGAGAATATTCAATCGGATCTCGTTGCTCCTTACTCTATCGATTCTCCAGTTTCTTTTTTTTAATTGGCACTCATACTAGGATACTTGGCAACCAAATGTCATACTATCTATAATACATTTATTGTTCTTCATTTAATGAATGAATAAATAACAAAATAAATAAGTAAATAAATAAAGAATGAAAAAAAGGTGATGTGGGGGGGGGGGGAGGGGGAGTATGCTCGAGGTCGGACCCTTTAGTAATCACAATGAAAAGCAGAAGCCCCTCGTGTCATTTTACTTTATGGTCGGAAAATTGCTTTTTAACTGAAGCATAAAAAATAACGATGTTGATTTACGTGTTTTCGCGCGAAAACTCGGTTTATTGGGGGAGTCTTGATAAGCTTACGGGGATAAGAGTATTAGATACTTAACTAAATACAATAATAATAAATTGGGCTGATTAACGAGAGTTATAAATTGTCAGAAAAATGTATGCGTGATTATGAAATGACGTGCGCGCGTAAGCGTGTAAGGGAGAGGAGTCCCGAAACATTAAATAAAATATGCCACTGGCATCGCGTAGACGATAGATGATCGATGGGGATCGATCAGGACGGAAAATTGAAAGGGTGGACTCGTGGCAGGGAGTAGGAGATCGGTCCGAAGATTACGTGTCAGGTAATTAAGCAGAAAGTTTCGTCGGTCCAGGAGGAGGTGCTTTACCATTCCGGTCGTCGGCTAACATGTTTTCCGTTTCAGCGAGTGCGCAGTTAAGCGACCGCGGCGCACCTAAGGGAACTCTGTATGCGCAACGCCGGGGCGCGGTGGTGCGGTGGTGCGGTGGTGCGGCGATGCGGCGGTGAGGTAGATTGACGCCGGGTGGAGGAGGAGGAGCTCGGGTCCGGAGTGCGATAGCAGGGCTTTGTATCGGCCCGAGCCGAGGAAAGTACAGATAACGAGTGACGTTGTTGGGATTCCTTTGAGCGCCTTGGATCGGATCTACAGTCAGCCCCGAACAACTACTGGTCATTTTATTTATTTTCAAGCCCGCGACCTCTGCATGCTTTCGCTCTGAGTAAGAGAGTATATACAACGACGCCGCCGCCGCCGCCGCCGCCACCGCCACTGCCTCCGCCACTGCCTCCGACACCAAGACATTTCCACTTTATTACCTTGCAAATTACATTCGAGCTTATTCAATTAAGCCATTCGTCATCGGTTACTCAGCAGACCCCGTACTTTCGCACACGGATGCTGCGATTCTTACCAAAACCGTACTTTACTCCCTCGAGCATCTCGTTAACGTGGCTTTTAGCTTCGGCCCGGGAACGTACAATCTGAATACCGATAGATCATCGTTCGACCCATCGAGCCCGCGTAATGAAGATGAATCTTACAAGAAATCGCGTGTGCGAGGCTTCTTCGGCGCAACAAAAACGTTACGCTCGTTATAATTCGTTAAATAATTAGCCTGTACCGAGTAAATATTTAAATTTAAACTTTGTATAGGAATCCGAACAATTGTGCGAACGCTCGCGCAGACGTCAGTCGTAACAAAAAGCTCACGGACTCGGAGCTCTCGTATCTGTATTAATATAAAGAAAAAAAAAAGAAGAGGAAAAAATGTATTTCGTATCTAGCTGGGGCTTAAACCAACCAAACAATACATGCAAAATCCCCAGCGATTCGTAAGATAAATAAATTACAAAAGATTTTTAAAAAAAAAAGGGAGGGGCGGGGAGGGGTAAGCAGAAAAATAAGCAGTCTATTGGCGGGGCTGGAGATAAGAAGCAGCAATTGCAGATCATTAGTGCACGGAATCACGTTGTTAACCCTGGGCTTCGTTGGGTCGCTACAGATACTCGGTTGCCTATTACTTGTACATAATCGTACTGTACGTGCGCCCAGAGAGGAGTCTCCTACACCTTCGCGGGGTCTTAGCTTCCCGAATGAAACATGCCGAGCTTAAAGTAATAAAAAAAAAAAAAAAAAAAAAAAAAACGTATGTCGAGGCAGGGCAACATTCGTAATGCGCTTTATAGTTACGCTATGACTTTGGTAATACGCTCGTCATACTTTTTCGTATTATTTCGGGAGCTGCTGTCCTTTACTACGAAATGCCTCCTAATGCCGTCTGTATACTTAATTTACTACGTATAAGATGAAAAGTTTCATATAATTTCATATAATTTCATATAATTTCCGCGATAATTATCATTGCCAGCAGGTTAAATCCCTTTAATTATTTATATAAGAAAAAGAAAAAGAAAAATAAAGAAAGAAAGAAAAGAGAAAATGTATTTATTGATTACAGAACGAAATAAAGCAAGAATGTGTGCAGCGTCTTAGGAGAGGGAATGCTTCAAATGACAAACCGGCTTAATGAGAGAACGTTGGGTCTCTCTGACCCAACGTTAATAAGACCAAGAAAAAAAAAATATACGATGAAGAGTCGTGTGAGTTAATATTGCTTTCGCGTGGATTTTGAAACATCGGATTCGCGCAATAATTTAATCGAGCCACTGGACTGGAGCGTGACGTTTCGAGGAAGCTGAAGTAATTTTTTATTAAAACAGTCACGCCAAGGGACAAAAGTCGATCTCCGATCGACTTTGAATGTCGGCTTCCTCGGCTTCCTCGGCTTCTTTTTAAGTTTCGCCGTGGAGCCGGGGCGAGGTACGGATAAGAATAAGAAATAAGGACTAATGCCGTGCCTTCGATAATTGCATGAATACGTACTAAGGTACGAGCGTTTGGAAATCAAAGAACTTTTAGCCAGTGTCCAAGGAATTACTTAATAACTCTTTTCATTCGGGCTAATTGCGGCTTTTGTAATTTATAATTGGCTTTGTAATTTATAAAGAAATGGGATCTCTGGCTTGGAGGGGACGGTAGGGGGGGGGACGATTACATGACTTGAGAGAGAGAGAGAGTGAGAGTGAGGGGGGGGGAGGATTTTACAAGCGTTAAATGTTTATGTGTTGGAGTGAGCGACCAGTAGTTCGAAGCGGTTCGATTTAACGTTACAGTATCTCCTTATTAGTATTAGTCCTTTTATTTAGGTAAGAAGGCCAGCACCGAATAGCGTAAAAAGGTATCGAGCCTAAGAAGTTCGATTAACCGAGTGGCCCGTTTGGGGCTAATTAGCGACGGGGGGGATTAGCAATTAGAGAAGGGCGCAAAGTCTCCGGCCCGGGAGTCCGCGGAAGTACGAAATCGTCACACAGCCGCATCCCGTGTTCCACTGGAAGTGTAAAGGCGACGGATCGCACTCGCTCGGCCCGGTCCGCATTCACCGGGCAGAAAGTTTTTATTTTAGCAAAAGTTACTTGCCCCGGTCCGTCCGGCCGCTCCCAACAAAGAGATCCAACAAAGAGATAAGATCTCTTCTGCGCTTTGATCTGTAATTTCGACGCTTCCGACAGAGTTTCGGTCGGATGCAGTCGAGCGCCGGCCTCGTCCTTGCTTTCAATCCCTTGGCTATTAAAACTTTATTCGTCCGTCCCCGCGCTTTTCCCGTATTATTAAAGCCCGTGAGAAAATTGTCAGTCGGCGAGCAGTGGGCCGAGCCAACCGAGCCAGACAAGATTTAAGGGTAAAATTAATTGAATTTTATGAATTCGACGAAGCTCCTCGCGCAACACATAATTCCATGGGTAAATCATCGATTCCATCATCGATTTTTAAAAACACAAAAATAAGAGAAAGGAGGAGTCTCCTTCGGTCGCTCGATTAAAAAGAAAGAAGGGAGGGAGGAAAGAAAAGTCCACGGATTCTTAAAAATCTATTAAAGTACTTGTGACGTGCTTTAATTTTCTCGGGCATCGAGTCATTGCAATGACGCGGTGGTAATAATGGACAGGCGGCGTAAAGCCATTGCGACGGAGACTCGCATTTCTTGATGAATATTGGCAGACGGAGTCGAATGGAGCAATGACGCGATCCCGTCATCGATAAATGGAAAATCCATTTCCGGCACGAATTCTTCCGCACCGTTTTTTTTTTTTTTTTTTTTTGTTTTTGTTTTGTTCACACAGCGAGTCCCGGCAGCGATCCGCCCGTTCATCCGCGTCCGTGGATCGGGAGGAGGAGCCGCTGATGAGTTCCGACGGGCAAAGTTGCCGAATTGATTTATGGCAATTATGCGGAAGCTCTGAATTTAAATGAAACGGCGCAATTACGGCCGGGCTTATTTCGGATATCATCCCGTCCTGGGGGTAGAAGGATTTCGATGGAAAATGCCTATGGGTATCGTCGATCGGTGGCCAACTGCCGTCGGAAATAGCTTCAGGTGGAGGGAGGGGGTCGTGGCACGCTTTGATCGATGTTAGTCCAGTCGACAAATTCACTTTTCCCGCGTTCACGACATTCTCTTCTATTTCAATTAAGCCCTCGCGGAATCTTCAGGTTTTCAGACTCCCGTGCGTACGCCCAATGTCATGAATAGCATTTCTGCACTATTTATTACGTAACAGCATCGGTGAACTCCGATTGAAAATCAGATACTTTTAAGATAGCAGCATTGTTGTCAACAGAAGGGGAGCACAATACAACGCGTGACGTTGTTTTATTAATTAATGATAAACGTGTTTCGTTCATTCTACAGCGAGCGGCTTAACGACAACTTCGACGTTCAGTCATCAGCTGTATATTCAGACTGTATAGCAGAAATGCCGTTGACTTGTCCGCTCCGCAAAGCCCCGAAGCCCGAGCGCAGCTGTTTCTAATAAGCGAATGCTTACTAACTCTGAGCTAAGTCTTAGGTTTAATTGAGCAGCATTTAAGGAGCAGGCGAATACCTAATGAACCTAAGGACGAACGAACGAACGAACGAACGAACGAACGAACGAACGAACGAGTAATAACGAATGTCCTGTTAGCGACGAGTTTCAAAATTTCATCGATTGGGACTTTTCGTTTGGCATTGTCGCTTCGACTCGTGTCTGACAATGCCATTCTCAACTCAATAAATATTGGTTTCTCATGCAATCAATTAGTCCGTCGAGGCCTCGGCGGATGGATGGTTCGTTTACAGAACATTTACGTAAAATAAAGCTTTACTATTCCTTCGGCCGTGTACTTTTCATAACAACGTCTGTTAATAATTGTCCAATAATAATTAATGATAATTAATAATAATCAAGCACAGACGTAATCGTCACTTATAAACGTGAAGGCAGTTATTATTAGTCATTGCGATGTTATTTTGTCGATTTTCAATATTAAAATCGGGAATCTCTTAGGATTCAGGGATACGCACTGAACGGTTAAAAGGGCTAGAGGAATAAAATAAAACCAGGTCATGTAATCGATCCAAAACTATACATGCGTGCTTAATAAATTCATTTTACAATAACTCCCAAGCTTATAATGTTACGTTCGCAATGGCAGGTATATTTATTACTGCTACTCCGACGCGCGCGCGAGACTTTAAATACGCGAGCGTAAAATATTTAATTTATAGGAAATTCAATTCGGATTAAAGTATTGGAATAAAAAAAAAAAAAAAAAAAAAAATAGAAGAAGAAGAAAACAAACGTACGCGTCAACCATTGTAATCTCACGATTATTACCTTAAAATTTATAATGTAATACGAAAAGTTTAGAAGGAAAAGAATAAACGTGTATATATATATATAGATATAGATATAGATATAGATATATGTGTGTATATATGTATGTATTTATAAATATTTATCGCGATAGGGTGGATTCCCTATGCTACGTCAAGGGAAAACTTCGTGCTTGGCGAGCACAACGAAGTACTTATTGAGAAAACCTTTGGAAAACTACACGTACTTTACAATTCGAGAGATACATATTTCTATTCCCATGAGATATACCCAATTCCACTTGAGCGAATTCGAGTATCGAATGATAATTCGGCTACGGTCGTTCACTTAACGTCTGAGGAGAATCAACGTATTTTTATATTTAGATTATACAGCCTTTCCGGCATTAGAAGCCCGTTTTCGTTTATTTAGAACAAAAAGAATTTAATCTCCTCCCTCCGTTTTATACAAACTGTTAATAAAATGTCCTTTGGCGATATCATTAAAATAATAATAATAATAATAATAATAATAATAATAATAAAAGAGAAGTCCTTCGTGCATCGAATGGGAAAATGAAAATGAAATACTTAAAACAAAAGAAAACGATGTTTATTATTTTAATTCGATGAATTTTCGTAGAGAAAAAAATCTCCTTTTAAGACTTCTCGATGCATATTAAACGCATAGGAAATGGGCTTATATTTTAATTACAAAGAGGTACGATTAAAGAGACTTAATTGTATTAGAGTTAAAATACTTTTATTTGCGTCAGACTTTTACATGTGCTATAGTGTATCACAGATACTCGGCTTTGCGATTATAAGATCGGTAATAAATACGTGCTCGTCGGCAGGCTTACCGGTCAGAAAAATCATAAACCTTGTTGGCCTTATTTTAAAACTTATTGTCTTACGTAACGTGAGGGTCGCGTGGGGTGGGGTGGGGGGGGAGCATAGGATGAGGGAGGAGTTATTGTCGGGTAGTCGTCCAATGATCGCTTTATTCAGGTGTGTAAGTTTGTACATTTTTATTTATTACAATGTATGAAAGCAATGTATAAGAAACGGGCTGGGGGGGGGGAGATCAGGGACGGATCGCCGGTAAGGATTTCCAGAACCGAACGACCGCGAGCTCACCATTAATCATTTTGCCTTCATTTCGCGCGAGACGTTCCCACTGTCGAATTTCGTTCGAATTTCCCGCATTTTTCCTTGGGCGACGTTCGAATCCTAGCTGCGCGTTGTCCTCGTTCGTGCCACGACCCTCGCGGTGTGCGCTTCGGCTGATGTTATGCGGGACTCTGCTGAACGGGGAGTTGCGCCGATACGATGCTCACGTCACTGCTGACGTCAGGCGTCGCCAAGATGGCGGACGACGCGTCTCCTCATGATAGCGTCGCCAAGGTGACACGCTCGCCCCACCCCATCCTCTCCCGCCTCTCACGTAGCCGTGATAACGGCGTTGCCTCGCGACTTCACGCGACTTCACGCTCACGACCCTGCCGTGGTGTTTCTCCCTGCGGGGGCGCGGCAACGTCGGCCAGGTCGCGGGCCTTTCGAACGTGGACCTCGTTCTCACGTCAGTCGCGTGTATGCGGCCACGGCTCACGGACTCGCGATGAAAGATCGCTGCTCCCCCCCTCACGCGATCGGCGTCATCGTTGCCCTCCCCCCTTTTTTTCCGCCAAACCCTCTTCCGGGTTTCCCTACGGCGCGGGCGGCTTTCCCTCTCTTCCGGGCCCTACCTTATCTTGCTTCCTGCCTTATCCTTCTCTCTCTCTCTCTCTCTCTCTCTCTGCCCCCGATGCTAGGCCCGCTTCGCTCTTGCTGGTCTCGGGCCTTTTTATTGTGCTCTCTCAGCTGAGGGCTCGCGGGCTCGCCCCGGTAGTCCTCCTCGTTCCTTGCGTTGACCAGCGGTTGGGCGCGAGACCAACCTTGCTCCCTCCCTCCTCTAGCACCCCAACCCCACTCCCACGTTCGGTAACATATTGTTTAATTATATAAATTTTTATGTCGTTTTTCGCATTCTCAATTTTCTAAACGGAGTCAATTATTCTTACAGATATACGTAGACATGTGGAAGTACGTAATTATTATAAAATATTATGAACAATATAAGAATCCTTTTTACTACTAAATCTACGAATTATTTTAGAATTTCGTTATACAATCCATGGTGACGTGTTTCGTAATTGCAGAACACTTAAAAAGGGAAAAAAAAATTTTTTATCTAATCACTCGTAATTTAAATAAAAAATGTCAATATTAATAAAATATTCTTGGCTCGGAAATTATGAATAGGATAGATTGTTCAATTGGGAGAGTAAAACAATTATAAAATGATAAATTTTCAGCAGCCTTATTTAAATTAGAAATGAATTTTAATTAGAATTTTAATTCGAATATACATAATTATACTTTTGTACGGATCGAACTGCAAAAAATGTATCATTAGACATGTAATGTTAACATTACATTGCTACTCGGTCACAATTATAATAATCAAATACGTGGATACGTAGTAATAATTATATTAATTGATAAAATTTAAAATACGATCATAACAAAAGCTTTTCCGTTCCATTTCCATTTTTATCAACTAAATAACTTATTAAAAATCAGACGTAGAATATTAAAGCCAATAATCTGACGTATAATATAAACTTAACAATATTTGTACTGAATTTGAATAAAAATTACTTTTGCAGTTTGTTTACCGAGAGATTAATTATAATTTTCTAAGCATTTTTAAAATCAATAGCGTATTTATTGTTCGAGTAATGTTTTCATTTCGTGCGCGTGATACAATAATTTAAACCATTAGTTTGAAATGTGATAAAAGCCAACTCTCCGGTATATTATTTTTTTATTAAAAACATGGGTTTCTTTCGTTGTGTCCAGTGAATCTTTGTATCCGGAGTGAATAAAATAATAAAATATGAATTTCTGTTAACTGCTTAATGAGACATGAATTAATTAATTAATTAATTAATTAATTAAATAATGAATTAGCATCGATCGATGCTGAGTGGAAAGCAAACAAATGCAATTGTCAATAAAATATAATTTATTACCAAGCTATAAATTTAGCAATCCAATAAATAACAATAAAAATAATATAGTCTCTCTCTCTCTCTCTCTCTCTCGTTTTTTCTTCTATAGGTATGTACAAGATAATCAGGTAACAATGTTTTTTTTTTTTTTTGTATATATACATATCACAGTATGAGTATAGTTAGTTGCCTATTAGAATGTCAATGGAAGTGAGTTCCGTTCGAGGCGGCTCTGAATCCGGTGAATCCGGTGAATCCGGTGAATCTCGCTAAGCGACAATCTTTCGTAAATAATTTTGTTTTCGCCCAGTCCTGGCCGGGACGAAATGTACTACTCACAAGACTGCAATGAACGTCGTACGAAACAGTTCAGCCAGTCATGTGGTCAACAGCCCGAAAGTCATCAGATTACTGTCCAGTGGTCAGTCGTCGCCGGCTGATCTTACGAAACTTGTCGACCTAAGAAAGAAATCAAGGTTTTCTATTTTAATACATAAACCATCAATAATAACAACCGTAATAAAATAATAATAATAATAATAATAATAATAATAATGCCCTACTAATTTTTCAAAATTCATCTTTCCAGTTACAATATTAATAACAATAATAATAACAACAATAACAATAACAATTATTATTATTCTTATTATTCTTATTATTATATTTTTCTTTTTCATTTTAATACAAAGCTCAGACTATAATAAATACATAATCATGTGATGCTATGCAGCCTATAATAATCTAGGTTTACTGTTCGATTGCGCACCATCAATCAGTTGCGTCCCGTGCATTTTATTATAATTTTTCGTTCTTTACATCAAATAGTCTGGTCAGCTCTTTCCTAAAAATTTCTTAGGTACGCCCTAACTACTATTAATCCAATTCGTACGTTTTGCATGTACTATTCTTTATTATTATTTTTTTTCTTTTTCTTTTTTTTTTACTTTTACTAATTATTAAGAATCATTTAATAACCAATTATTATTATTATTTATTTATTTTTTTTTTTTTTTTTTTTTTTTTTGTGAAAAATAGAAAACAATTTGTATGTGCAGTAGTTATAAAAACCTAATTGCAAAAATTCGACCTGCGACGCTAACAGCGCACACTAGCAGATGGCTGTCATTATTATTATTTCTTTTATATTATATTTATTTATTTATTTATATTTGTTTTTGAAAAGAGTGCAAGTTATACGTATTCTTTTGTAAGTCATATGAAGTAACAAAGCATTCACTCATTACTTTTTCATTCGACAATGCAAACTGTCTCTTTCGCTTCAATATTTTACAAAGAAAGATGAAAGTACTTAATTTTTTATTTTTACTCACCTGCGACTGACTTAGCGTTTGAGATGAAGTTTTACTTTGGCATTTAATAAAAAAAATTTCAACGCTCAAGCGTTAAACAAATGCCCATTGTTTTTAGTTTCGTTCGTTACACCAATGTATTTAATATTTACGTTTCCATTGAGGTTTTTTTTATTCTTTTTTGTACTTTAATATCATTATTTTTTCTTTTCTTTTCATTTCTTTTATTGTTTTGTAATGTTTTGTTTGTTTGTTTGTATTTTTTTTTTTCATGCTTTCTCTTATTATTTCTCTTTTCATTTTTTTTTTTTTTTTTTTTTTTTTTTTTTTGTATCAAACAAATAATGGAACCTTTTTAATCAAAATGAAAAGTCATGAACCGGAATAATGAAATTTAATTGCATTACAATGCTTATAATGAAATGAACTACTTTATATTCTCATACAACTATTTAGTTAAATTGAATAGCTTAGGTAGCTTTGATAATGGCATTTGATCTTTGGTTTTATGAGATTTGATTTGAAAAAATAATAGCTTTATAAAGGTTCCTTCAATGTACCTCTGGCATTTTATTTTTTGCTCTTTCTTTTTCTCTTTAAATCTGCTTAGCTTATTTATTAGCTGTTAGCAATTTTCTAGATGCGCTAATTTTCTCATTTGCATGTTTATTTATTATTGCAATGGGATCCGCTTGCTGGTATGTTTCATTGTATCTCATTCCTGAAAGTATTTTAACTTGCCGCCTGTGAAATAAACTGAATTCATGTGAAATGACTGTATATTAAATAAATTCTTTGATTTGGTTTTTTGTTTTTTTTGTAATTGGTTAAGTCGTATTCATCTTAACTGGCACATAATACATAAAAAATTTTTTTAAAAAAAAACTAAAAATTCCAACAGAGTCTTAAGGTTTTCATTGGAGAAATAAATTATAAATTATATAACAATTTATATAACAGAATTTTTAATTATGAAATTTTTATACCTACGTTGCAGTTTCGAGTTCAAAATCTCTGGGAACTTAATATTGTTTCTTTTTTAACTTGCATGAGCTGGCATGTTTCTTAGAGTAGTTGCTGGTTTAATTGTTATGCTTTTTGTGCATATGCAAAGTAAGCCGAATGTATGGTTTTTTTTTTGGTTTTTGTTTTTTATTTTGTTTGTTTGTTTGTTTATATATATATATATATGTATATATATATATATATATATAAACAATGTACACATCTGTTGTAAAAGTAGCTTACTTTTTCTCATGATATATTTATAAATGGCATGTCTCGGCATTCGCTTTATACTTACAAAATTTTTTAAAAACAAAATTATAGAAAAATTAACGTTCTTTCTCTTTTGTTCTTTTCCAAATACTACGTTTGCGGTGACCACTGAATTTTCTATTCTGATTCTCTTTACATTTATACGTATTTATTCGTTTACATGATTCATTTCTTCATTGTCCAATATGTGCATATACGTACATATATGTGTGTATACGTATATACGCATATTAATTTCGTACGTCACGCCTACCTAAATTTCGTTAAAGTTTTCGTAATTTTTATCAAATCTTTTCAATAATTGCCGTTTAAAAGTAAATATATGTCTTAACGGTTTTTTTATTTACTTATTTATTCATTATTATTACATTAAATTAAACCCTAAGCCTGTGTTCAACTATTAAATCTTTATGTGAATTTGTTTTTATATTTATTTCCAAATTAAGTGGCCACCACATTAATCGAATACGATTAACTACAACGGTTATTGCTATTTTAATATAAGTTCATCATTATTTACTGGCAGCTGTATTTATTTCAAAATGTTTGCTTAAAGTATTGAAAAATCTATTAGTTTTTTGGTTACAAACAAGAGGAAATAATAAATGCAAAGGATTTTTTCATTTCAATTTTAATACTTCTCTCTTAATAATTACTTCATGATTGAAGCTTATTCAATAGCTTACATTATCTAATATTTATCAATAATCTACAGCTATGACACTTAATAATCTATTTCATTTCAATTATCTATTATTTTATAGTGAATCAAGAGATTATTTTTCAAACGGAAATAGTAAAAAAAGGAAACAAAAACAACTTTGTACAATCTTTCTTTATATCATTCAGGCATACAAAAGTATTCTTTTTTCTGAAGATTCTAATCTTCTCTACAAGTGATATCATAGTAAGACATTAATGACAATTGATCGATTACACTTTTCTTTTAAAAATGGTCATTAGGTCATGTTTTCATACAAATTCAAATGGATCTAAAACTCTGTTGTTCAAAGACTTTGTTATCAGTCTCCCTAGCGGCTTTGAGATTAACCCCTTAACTAAGACATGTAAATACGTCATGAGCCATATGGGCTTTAAAATTGTAAATGACGTAAGTACATGTTATAAATACTTAATTGAGAGTAATACTCTAAATCCTCACAATCTCCCCCAACCGTGCAGCCAGTCAAGCCAGAATGCCTGTTGTAGCCTGTCAGCGCGACCTAAGTGTCATCGATCAAACCCAGTACTTGGCCGATGCAGCACTCCGTGGCCTTTCCGAATATGTCAGGAGTGGAGTGTACTGCAGGTATGTGGATTTTCCAGATATTCTGGGTGCTGCAGAGTGTATGAATAGACCCTGATCACTGTCTGGGATGTGAACGAGTCCCTTATAGTCCCGGGGGTCCAAATCTGCAGTGGGAGCTCCACTTTCCCAAAAGGAATATACGTGTTCCACTCTAATTTTGATTATACTATAGAGGACCAACTCTTCTGGACTCATTTCCTGATCTATGGTATCACCAAGGGCTGCAGGGGGGCCTGCGATGCCATGAAGAACATTCGTGGAGAGGACCTGATAATCGCTGACAATGAGAGGATAGTGAGGTGTGATACTCCAGCCCCACCTCAATGTCTCACCGGAATTGAAATGGACAGGCCTTAATGTTACCTTACAAACAAGGCCAACATATATGCTATACTATGCGACAAAGATATCCCCCAGAATGTGAGAGTCATGTCCACAATACTTTTCTTCTATCCATTCATATTACCAGTCCTGAGGGAGAGGATAGCTGTCATACAATTTGAGGGCGACACACAACCCGGAGAACTGAGACATGGTGAGACAAAGGCCAAGTACATGGGCTTGCTTGGTTTGTTCACTCTAGGTAGTGCTTATTTCAGGATAGTTAAGTTGGCTGAGCAGATCCACTGCAGAGTAGCCTCAGCCAGCATTAGCATGATGATAAAATACCCATCTAACACTAACTAAGAATAAATACTTAAAAGTATTACTTTCAAATTGCATCGAAGATCAAATATACTAAATCAAATAATTAAATATACTAATTAGCTCTCGACATTTAACAATCACAAAGAAGTGATGTGATAATATTCATGCTTTCGATCATCTCTACTTCAATCTAAATAGCCAAGGGGTTAATATTGACGCATAAAAAAAAATCGATTTTCCAAGTTATATTCCATACTCTTTAAAAATAAAATACTATTTTTCTTAAATCTGTAAGAACTTATTATTACTCTCTAGTAGTGAACAATCATAATTACAATTTCCTAATCACATTTTTATTTGGTACTTTTCCACTTTTCGAGTTATAAATAAAAATTTGCATAGATCTTTATATACAAATTTAATACGTTTAAAAATAAATGAGTCGTGTTCTCAAGAAACTATTTCATTTAAATATTTTATTTATTATTATTTATTGATTTTTTATTTTTATTTATTTATATTATTTTTTTTTTTAATTGAATTCCATAATAAGTAGTTTTAATAGCTGGTTAGGTCTCAGTTGCTATATTTGAAATCATATAAACAAATGCACACTAAGCATAACTTAAACCTAATCAAAGGTATACGGAATATCTTTAACGTGTTGTTTAGGTATATAAACGCTTTATCCATTTTCTACTTCGTATTTATATGCCGATCAAAGAATACATTATTAATTTTTAATACTTGCACGTGACAATGTTTGAATAAATCCCTTGTATTTTATTTGTACATGAAGACCAAGTTCGTTTTTTACTTTAAAATATTTTTATTGTTAAAACAAAATAAAACGAAATAAAAAATTCTCAAACAAAAATTGCTTTCTCACGCGCTAGGAGAAACAGTATTTGACAATGGATTGTTTATATAAAAGAAATTCATTTCACGAATATTCGATTTTTTTCGTGTCTAAAAGCATCGATGTCACTTTATAAATACACTGACAAATGTTTGATACTTTCATCTCTATTTTTGTATGCATACACAATAATAAATTAAGCTATTATTTCATCAGAAATCCTTAAAAAAAATCTTCAAAATTGTTCGCTCAATATTTTTAATAATGCGGTGCAATTTAATAAAATTGTAGTTACAAATCATATATAAAAGAGCTAATCAATTTCATCACTGCCGTCAAAGCATTTTCACACGCATTTTTATATTCTCTCTTACTTCTTTTCGTGTTATTATCATTACGTATTTATTTATATGTGTATTATTGCAGTATAGTAATACGAAATCTTCATGTCCGTTATTTAATAAAATTTTAATGGAAGTTGTCAAATATAATTTTTAAACTACACCTATTCATTTTTTTTTTTTTTTTTTTTTTTTACAAAGTGATTGATTATAATATAATAGTATATATCATAAAAAATTTTTTCTTTACATTTCGCCTTTTTTATTTTACTTGAGACTCTATATAAATATACAGACTATTTCTATGATAGCAATTATCAAACATTCGTTGAATTGAATTCTGGATTTTATCTTAACTCATCGATTTTCACTTAGTTCTTTTGTGTCTATATAATCTTTTCTTTAAAGACAACTACCTTTTATTTGTATACATCTAACACAGACCTATTTTATGACTGTCCCAAGTAAATTGACACTGCGTAAGCAATTCTGCAATTCTTTATTTAATATAACTAACAGCTCCTCTCAAGTAAATATAGGTATATTTTTAACAGAATTACGCACTACAGTTATCAGGGGGTATTGATTGACGCGAAGTTATATTTTTTTCTCTTCGTTTCAATATCGGTACTTACCGTAATCCTGCTTTCCATAAACATCATCTTGGCCCGCATAATCTACGAACGAAAACAGTAAATATTAAACCAACATTCTCGAGTTTTCCTTCGTTAGAAGTAAAATGTACGTGATCAAATAATTTACGCAAACTCAAATAGATAAGACTTTAACAATCTAGACAAATACATTCCAAATAAGAACAGTACTTAATAATAATTTTGATCCATTTCCATTAATAAAATACATTCAAGCAAATAAATCTAGATTCTGCGTATTATTTCTGCTGATTTATATTGTGTGTTCAAGTCTTTGCATAAAATGGTGCTTTTTGTTCAACGAAGGATAAATAAGGTTAAAGTTTAAAGTAAAATTTAATTTTAAAAAATAAGAAAAATCTGAATTATTTGTAAGTAGCTTTTCAATATGATTTAGACAAACAACTTCGAAAATCAGCAACAATAAATTACAATAATTCATAATTTATATTAAATATATAATAGATCTTTTAATATAAATTAAAATTAGAACTTTATAAAAGAAAAAAAAAAGAAATAAAAAAAAGAAAAAAAGAAAAAAGGAACATTTGTAAGAAATTTTAAACACTCTCACTTAGAAAATAAAAAATATCTTTTTTTGAAAGTGAGTAAGTAAGATACTTGTGTTATAATTAAAAAATTAATGGATTAACAAGAGGTAGTGCAGCAGTAATTTGTATATCAAAGTTTTAAAACTACGTAGTATATTAAAAATGTATTAAAAGACGAAAATAAACAAAAAGCATCTTCAAACCTTGCCATAATATTACAAATTTTGAACTAACAATATTGCAATTTGTAATTTTGTAAGTCATATATATTTTTATGGAAAACTTACGACACAAGAATAATAAAAACAAATACAAAAATGTGATCCAGCAAATAAACTGACCATGAATCTGCCGTATTCGATTAATTGCTTCCATAGTTCATAGGAGTGTAATTAGCAGATTGGCCTTGATAGTCATAAGCTGAAGAATAATTATAATATCCGCTGTCCACTGCCTCTTGTTGATAAGTAGCTGCATGTGCATTTTTTTTTGTAAGTACAAATGTTCTGTCTTTTAAATGTTTATTATGTTTTCTTTTCAATCAACAAACAATACATATCATGTTTCAAGGCACAAAACTAAAATACCTTAATTAATGTGTACTCAAAATAGAAAGTTCGTTACATTATACATCATATATGTATGATAAATTTTCACTCGTTCATCTGCAATTTCTTTTCTTATTCGTTAAATCAGCTATTATCACTGTTATTATTATCGTCATTACCGTTCCTCCTACTATTGTTATCGTTATTGCTATTGTTATTGTTATTGTTATTGAACGAAAGGTATTATAAATATTTTGCGTTAAAATATTGTATATGTACTGTCAAATTCATTGAATGGAAAAGTGGAAAACCTCTGAATCCAAGGGAAAGTTAATAAAAGAAGAATTGCAACTTTGACGAGTAATTACCTGCAGCTGGTGCTTTGTAGCCATAAGGATCTGCATAACCAGAGCCAGTGACTGGTGGTGCTCCGTATCTGTTGTCCGGTGGTGCTGCCGTTGCGTAACCCTAAAGTAGAAATATTTTCTTTCATTAAACTTATTTGCCCATTTGCATCTGTCTACAAATAAAGCTTTTTCTATTTTTACAACACATATGTCAAATAACTAAGGCTGTGTCTTAAAAATGAAAAAAAAATAGAAATAAATAAAATAACTTAGTAATTAAATGGATTAAAGAATGTGCGGTTACGATTCCGATTTTTAAAACGCGTGCCATTTCATCGGAGGACAATAGGCTAGCAGGACTCACCGCAGACTGTGCGTAATCCGGTGGTTGCTGATAGCTTTCGTAGCCTTGGTACCCTTGGGCATAGCCTTGCTGGGGGTATCCTCCGCCATACCCGCTCGCCGGTGGCGCTGCAGCGGCATAGCCGTTGCCCGCGCTTCCGTAACCCGGAGCTGGCGCTTGCGTTACGTAGCCATTAGCTGGAGGTGCTGGGGGTGCGTCGAACCTCGGCCTCTTGGGTGGCCCATTGGCTCCTGGTGGGCCTCCGCCTCGTTTTTGTGGCCCGCCTCGACCACCACCCCCGCCGGAAGAGACGCGACCGCCTCGGTCGAAGCCACCACGACCACTGCTCGGGCCGCCACGTGGTCCGCCCCTACAAAGAAAACGTATCAATTTTAGTAACAATCACCGACTCACTACTACCCCCGACTCTTCCACAAGTCTACTTACAACGTTGTTTTATAAAATAAATATACATTACAACCAGATTACTACTACTACTACTACTCGCTACTCGCTACTACTGCTACTACTGCTACTACTACTACTCGCTACTACTACTACTACTACTACTACTCTATTTTATGCCCTTTTTCTTCCTTAGATTTAAATCTTTAACTTTAAATTTTAATTTCTTGGTGCTTAATCTCGTTAATGTTGAATTTACCAATACTTAAAGGATTATTATGTAAAAATTAAGTCAAAATTAATTTAAAGCGGCTACTGATCTTGTTTTTTTATTTTAATACCATTCGGATGCAAAGAATTAGCAATTATTTACAATACATCTGAATAATTTATCTATTTTATTATAATTTTATAATCAAAGTCAATATTTACCTTCCACCTCTCCCTCTATCGCTTCCAGGTCCACCACGACCTCTGAAGCTGCTACCTCCTCCTCCTCCTCCTCCACCTCCTCCTCCTCCTCCTCCTCCTCCTCCTCCTCCACTGACTCGACTAAAGTCTCCACGACCTCTACCTCTGAAGCCACCAGATCCTCCCCTTCCCCTCGATGAGCTTCCTGGACCACCAGATCCAGAATTCGATGATTCGGGCGGTCCTCTATTAAATGAATTTAAGACAATTAGTACATTTTACTTTCTATATCTTCTTAAAGAATTTAATGTTAATATTGAATTAAATGCTTTATTATGCAGTTTTACGGAAATTACATGAAACTTTAATTGATAATTTCTGTATATTGTACGGATAATTATACCTTTTGATATATTCGTAAGTTTAATATGATACGTATTTACATTAGAAGTTTAGTACACCGATAGACATTTAACATTTGGTAAAACAAAAATTAAATAAAATCAAGAATTTCGTTAATCATACTTTTGAGCATAACTGGACTGGAAGTGCCCCCCTCTGCCTCTACTCGGTGGGCCTCCTCGACCTCTCATGCCCGGGGGCCCTCCACGCATTCCACCTGGTCCTCCACGGCCACGCATCATACCTCTGGGAGGACCTCCTCTGAAATAAAATAAAACCATAATATTTAGATTAAGCTAGTTGAAACATTTACTTCCGCGCATTGATTATATTAAAATAAAGCATTTTAAATTCAAAATTGTAGCACTTTGGTGGAAAGATTGAAGCATTAGCCTGATTATTATAATACAGTATATCTAACTGGAATTAATACTGTATGTTATCTGGAATGCATGACAAGAACCAAGTAAATAACCAATAATAAGTCATGAAAATACTAAATAGAGGAAATAAATTGCTAAATTAATAAGAGCTTAGGTTGAATAAGATAAATATGAGAGAAAATTTACGGGCTGTTAAAACATTCAAAGGGAATGAAGGGAAAAGTGTTGGCATTGAATGTGTTTAAAAATAGAAAAATCAATCTTCTTTACCGAGTTAAGGATGAGATTTCGTTATATTATATTAATGAATCCGTATGAACGTCGGTAATGGATGTATTGACGAGGGGCTAAAGATTTTTATCAGATAATTTTAGAGATGAAATAGCCATGCAGCAGCAGCAACAGCAGCAACACTCAATGTTACTCGATCACAACTCTATTGCTCTCTCTCTCTCTCTCTCTCCCTCGCTCTCCGTCTCTCTTTCCGTGTAGCGTTCGGGCTCAGTCGCGTACCCCCCCTCCCCTCCCCGCCCCCGCCAGCACTTACGAGAGGAGTGATCGATCGCGCGGTGCAGTTGCAAAGTTGTGGACAAAGTTGTGGCGAAACCGACGCTTCGTTCTGGACGAAGGGAGAACTGGGTCGTCGGGATAAGCGGTGCATTCGGAAAAATTAATCAATAATTTTCTTGGGGCAATGGGGAGCGGGGGGGGCGAGAATTATTGAAGCGTTGGCGGCGACTCCTTAAGGGGCGGGGGACGGGACGGGGGGGGGTAACGAGTACGAGAAAACGGACACGTACGACAGAGAGAGAGAGAGAGAGAGAGAGAGTGAGAGAGACGTGTGCGTGAGTACTCTCTTGCTCTTGGAAATCTATTATTTGATGACATCGTCGACTTACCTTCCGCGCTCGAAGCTGCCGCGTCCGCGCAATTGAGCGCCGCTGCCGGGTCCGCCACGTCCCCGAAAGCCGGAACTTCGTGAGGATAGCGGTGCGTCGGCCATCGTCCCTCCTGCTGCTCTCTCTCCGATCCCTAAAAAGCAATTTCAGCGTGTACGTGAGCGCGGATCTCGTGCCTCGATGATCGGTTATCCCGGTCTATATATCCCAATAACCTCGCGGGATTCGGTTATTCGGCGACGGCGGTGGTGGTGGTGGCGGTGGCGGTGGCGGTGGCGGCGACGGCGGCTGTGGCTGTGGCTACGGTGCTTCCCCCTCCCCCACCGTACGCTAAACCCATCCGCCGCCACCGCCACCGCCACCACCACCACCACCACCACCGCCGTCGCCGTCGCCGTCGCCGCCGTCTCCCCTGGCCCCGCAGGCTACCCAAACAGCACGGGACAAACCACGCGTGCGTGCCGCGAAGCAGCAGCCCCACCCCGTTGGGACGCGAAGCAACGCATGCAACGAGAACGACGCCGGTTCTCGACTTCGCAACAGCCTCGACGAGGTCCCGTGTCGGGTACGGGAAGCGCGCGCGCCTTTTTCTCTCCCGCCGAGCCTCCTCGGACGCCGGCCTCCTCCCCGACTGCACTCACGTGCGCTCCTCACGTCTGTTCCCGCGGAGACCTCGGCCTCGGCCTTCCTCGCGCTCCTCTACCTGGAGCAAGAGCCGAGCTGTTATTAACGGTCGGCGAGCGGGGAGGGGGAGAGCAGCGACCTGCTGCCGGTTCCCTTGATGCGACCGCGAGCGCAGAAGATGGACGCCGGTCTCTCAGCCGGAAAAAGTAACGTCGACTATGCAGCCGCGGAGTCCCAGACCCTCACCTCCGACGAATAATGCTCTCCCGCTCGTCGCGTGTCTATCAACAACGCTCAACGCTCTACACCGCCGTCGCCGTCGCCGTCACCGTAGCCGTCAACTCCTCCACTACCTACCTCCACCTCCACCTCCACCTCCACCTCCTCACTTGACAAGGCTTCCCGGGTCCTCGTTGCCCCGACTCACCGATGTCGTCGTCGTCGTTGCCACGCACACACGCGCCGACCTCCAGACGCCGTCGACAGGCTCTCTTGTCTCCCTCTCTCTCTCTCTCTCTCTCTCCCTCTCTCTCTTTACGTCTCTCTCGTGCCTGACAAGGAGAGATTCGTTAGACCGGAAGCCGCGCATTCTCTCTCTCACGAACACGCACACACGCACGCACTCTATCCTTATCCCCGCGCCACCGTGCGTGCATAGTCCTTCCTCTTATGAAACGTCGTACCTTCGACCTCACCGGCGCACGGAAGCTTTCGCCGCTCAAGCTCCATTCCTCCCGCCTCCAGGTTCGCCACCTGTCCATCCATCCCTCAGAATCCTCGTATCCTTTATCCTCTGCCACGACCCCCGACGAACCCCTCCACCCCCTGAGCTTACCTAAATTTAAATTTGCAAGATACATTTATTATTACACTACGTTGCTCTCGCTCATGTCGACTTTGGGTAAAATCCTTGGAATCGCCATCGTCGTAGTCTTCAGGAGCTTTTCTTTATTTTTATTTTTTATTTTTTATTTTTCTCTCTCTCCACCTCGCCAAGCACAAATGAACACCTAAATTAAGCCCCGGGGCAAATAAAATCCTAACGAGTAAGCTTTTCTTTATTTTTTTTTTTTTTTTTTTTTTTTTTTTTTTTTTTTTACGCGGAAAGAGGAGTCGAAGAAACGAACCTCCTCGATGTATATATATATAATATATATATGTGTGTGCGCGCACGTGCATCGTATTTATCGTAGAGCTTAAATGGAGTAGAACAGAACATTGAAATAGGTCTGTCCGGGCAATAGGTACTTGCTTCGCGAACGTTTGTTTTTCTTAAAAAAAAAAAAGAAAAAAAAGAAAAAAGAAAAGAAAAGGACGAAAAAAGAAATACGATATTAAATGTATGCATTGGGTATAATAATGGCAGTTGAAAATGCCGCGCAGCCAACAAGGGACTACGTGACCTAGTTAAGGCCACGGACCGAGCGAGGCGTAATCCCAATTAGTAAAGATGACTTGTGGCTTGTCCGAGTCTTAAAATGAAAAACAAATGAGAATCAAGAGCGCGAGCCTCTTATATTTACATCGGCTAATCGTAAAGGAATAAAAGTATTGGTAAAAGTCAGTGGAACTGGTGCTGGACTCCAGCTTGACTAGCATTTAATATCGGCCGTAAGCGATCGGGTCACGTGGTACATTGTTAGCCGACGATTGGCCATGGATTGAATTTAAATTTAAACGTTCAGTGTTAAACGAGTCCGTTGCCGACTTTTACTTCGCCCAGCCGTACATCCATGAGTTAACTTACCTTGTGTTCGGCGGCTGCTGAAAGGAGTAAGTATTCCAAGAGCTTCGGGGCCGGCACGCTCGGCGCCAAGAAAATATAAGGAACAACAAGGAGTTCGTGTCCGCGGGACCCGCGATTATCTTTCGTCGTCGACGTCGCTGTTGTAAAGAAATATACAATGTCGAAGGAGGAGAAGGAGATGGTCATTCCTGATCAGATCTATGACAATAACAGCAAGAAGTCTTACATCAAGGGCCGATACTTCGGCAAGGTGAGTCTCCTCCTACCTATTTTCTTACTTCGAAGCTCGTTCCGGGCCTCGGAGCAGCTCCTCCCGGACCTCGTGCCCAAACGAGTCCTCGCGAGCTTCAATCGACTCTTAGGGTTATGCATCTAGTTGACAGCTTGTTTACTCACAAATCTCTCAGGAGTCCTCTATCAGTGTGTGACATTTTGTTTTCATTATTCTCGCTCATCCGAGATAATGAATTATTGAAAACGGGGAAAAAGAAAGAAAAAACAAATAAACAACATTTTTTTTAAGACTCTTGTTGAATGAATTATACTGAAATATTAGACTGACCAGAGTTTGCATATTAGCAGGCATTGGTCACACTCCTTAATCTAATATCACTAATATAATTTGTATTAGGTTCTCAGCTCAAGCAACCTACTTGTATTATCAGCTTTGAAAGTCCTTTCAACTAATCCTACCGTCGTATCATATTTATTTTAATATACAATTTCCCATATAACCACTAAGCTACCTGAATACATCAAATCTATGAAATTCGTGTTGACGTTGCTTATTTAATTGTGTTTAAGTATTTTTTTAATTATATTACTGCTCGTTTGATACATTCAAGTTATTCATATGTTGCTGAATCTTTCAACATGCATTCATATAAAGAGCTTGCACTGATTTCACGCATATGATTATATTACCTAAAATGTAGTTTCACTAATAAAAAATACATTGTCTTTTTCTCTTGAATATTTTCACATGTTCACTAAAATATCTTTTAACTATGTCATTAGTTTATCAATAAAATGTTTTTATACTTTTTATGTCACACAAATACCAAAAATAATTAAATAACGGTGTCAAGGACTAACATTACATGTGCCATAATACAAAGTATAATATATCATCAACAGATTGTATATTAAGCTTCTCACCATTAGTGAATAAATATGCTAAAGCTACGTTTATAAATAATAGAATTAAATAGTAAAAAGAAACTTTCTTTTATTACTTCGGATACTAGAATTTAACAAATACGAAAGTATTTAAAACTGTTGTACACACAAATTTAAATTAAAACGAGACATGTTTTCAAAAAATGTAATTAATTCCTTATGTTACATGTATTATATGCACACACTAGACACATAGGTTTTTCATAAATATTCAGTAAACAAATAAAACATTTTTATTCCCTAATATGTATTTAATGCATTGGCCTTAGTAGTAGTAATAATTATAACAATGCTTTCATTTATAAAATAAATATATTAATCTATATAGAAATTGGTTCATTGGATAAATAGTTTTTATCATACAGGTGATGGAGCATATTAAAGGCCTGTTTCCATAATATTCAAGTTGTATTCAAGTTGTTTTAAGATATTTTCTTGTTTTGTTTTGTCGCTCAGGTTCGCCGACCCAAACAGCAATTAATTAAAATCTACCGTTGCAATTGTAACGTTCTCTTCCATGTCCTGTAATTTAAAAATTTTTTACTGTCGGACGCTATACGCGATAATTTATTCATCGTATAAACAACTTTGCGGGACGTTGTTTTATTTTTTTATTGCACAACCCCCGAAAACGTAATCCGGATCTGCCTGTTTATACGTAAAAGCTCAAAAATATTTGCTAATAAAACTCTTGAAAAAAAAAAAAAAAAAAAAAAAAACTAAGGACTTGCCCGAGCGCCGTTGGCTGCTTACTTTTACATAATATTATTCTCATTAAGTAATATATAAAACTTGGATATTGTTCACATGGAATATTAATTTTTATTCGTTCGTTTAAACGAAACGGTGAATAATTTCCCTTGCTTGGCAATTCGTATTGTTCGAAAGGATCGCACGATGGCAATAATGGGCGATTCTGCTTTGACTGGCTTTTGACGATTGAATTAGCATCCGATGATTGTGTTCGATTCCGTTGTCATCGGCATTTTTCTCCGCATTTTTGTCGTTTAACGACAGCAAAGAGCCGGATATAATTCCGGTAACATTGAAAGATCGGCAGCTCCGACGGCATGGGGGCAGCTGCATATTTTTGGCGGCAAGTCATCTAATAGCTCTGTCGAGTGGATCGCTGCCGAGCTGCGATGCCTTGAACCATGTGGAAATGGAACCGGCACCCGTGATTTTTAATGGAAATGCATTATACGAGAGAAGACGTAACACGCGTTGCCTCGCTCAACTCAATTGCAACCTGCTCGTTATTTATTCCCTTTATGACTTACGAGGCTCGCTCTACTCTCTCGCTCTCTCTCTCTCTCTCTCTCTCGCTCACTCACTCACTCACCCTCTCTTTTAATATAACGAGCGCGTTGGAGAAAATGACAAAACTCATTGTACAATAATCGGCGCCTTACGAGCACTTGATTTTCGATATTGAAAGTCAAAAAGTTCTGAAATTGCGATATTTTAATGCAATAATAGGTAGGATCCACGTTACTCCCTTTATAATAATAATAATAATAATAATAATAATAATTTCTTCTTCTCTGAACTTGGCAGTAGAAGAGTAAGTAAAAACAGCAAAAATTTTACCTGTTTATTTAACAGGTTTGAACTTGTTGGTTGTGCCAAAGTTTTAAGTATTTAACTGTATATCGAGGAATAGAAATATTATTATAGGTCCTATTGTCAAAATAAGTCCCAATAACCATGTCTAAATACGTGATGATCAACGGGACCGTTCTATGGTGGTCGCATGCAGCCACGTAATTCTCATTATGAGAAGCAATTAAAGTATTATTGGCCCTTCGTGCTAATACTTGGAATAGGTAGGCCAGTTGGCGAATGTCAATTTGTTTTATCAATGCGTTAATACTATTTTCCAGGGTGGTTTTGCAAAATGTTACGAAATTCGAGATTCAAAGACGCACGAAATCTTTGCTGGAAAGATCGTACCCAAAACGATAATGACAAAAAACAACCAGCGAGAGAAAATGATCCAGGAGATAATTATTCATAGAAGTCTGAACCATAGGCACATTGTTGGATTTCACGGATCCTTCGATGACAACTATAATGTTTACATTATTTTGGAATTGTGCAGAAAACGAGTAAGTTGCACATTTATCCGTTATAATATATTCATAATTCTAGCTAAATAATTCCGCTTCTAATTAATAATAATAATAATAATAAGAATAAGAAGAAGAAGCACAGCGCCAAGGCCCATTTTTAACGCGATCGTTCCAATTTATTATTTACTTAAGTAATATTTTATTAGGTAAAACTTCCATGAATCACAATATAGCATGTTTTTTTTTTTAAAAAATTGAGATAGAATAGTATTTTCAATATATGACATTACGGAATGTTTGACTCGGAAAAGAAAATTTATAAATAAATATTAATTATTTTTAGTGTTCCGATATTAATACAAAGCGCATATAATCTATATTACTTAATAAGTAGAATGATTAAAATCACATAAGCTTTGTCTTCTTGACAATCATAAAGCTGTTGTTAAAAAACCAATTCATTTATTGCTTATATATCATTAATAGGATAGTCTAATGTATTTTTAATAACATCTGATATTTTAATATTTTACAAAGTTAATAATTTAATTAAATTAATAGAGCAAATATTAACAAACAATGACTTGTAATGACATTATTTATTAAACCTGTGTATAATAACAAAAAATAAGCTTTCAATAATCTGTAAAGAGATACGCTTTAGTAATTAGAAGACTCGATGCACATGGATAATAAGAAAATAAGTATTTCGTGATACCATTGGACAGGCATGTAAATTTGTTCATTTTCATTTAGCTTTTAAGAGATTCATGAAGGTCAGCATTAAGAACTTTATAAAGTACTAGCCTTTGGAATTATATATTTATTGTAAATATTTACTTATGTACTCAAGAAGGAATAATATATACTAATTTAACATTAAATATTTTATTTTTAGTCCATGATGGAGTTGCATAAAAGAAGAAAAGCTTTAACGGAATATGAAACTAGATACTATATGAAACAAATTTTAGAAGGAGTGCATTATTTGCACCAAAACAGAATTATTCATCGAGATTTAAAACTTGGAAATGTCTTTCTTAACGATGATTTGCACGTGAAAATTGGTGATTTTGGTTTAGCTACAAAAATCGAACACGATGGAGAAAGAAAACAGTAGGCGTTAAAAATAATTTGTAATTTTCAATTCGTGTTTGTGTTTTGTTTTAAACTGCCATAATGAATTTACAGAACATTGTGTGGCACACCAAATTACATAGCCCCAGAAATTTTGACAAAAGCTGGACACTCCTATGAAGTAGATATTTGGAGTATTGGATGTATTATGTACACACTATTAGTTGGAAAACCACCTTTTGAAACATCGAGCTTAAAGGAAACGTACGCGAAAATTAAACAAGTCGATTACAAAAAACCGTCACATATGCAAAATACAGCTGCAATGAATATGATTTCAAACATGTTACAAGGAAGCCCATCGAAACGGCCAAGTGTTGCAAAACTACTGAAAGATCCTTTCTTTACCTCTGGTAAATAGTACTAATAGTATTAATTATCAATTATTGATCTTTATGATTAACGATCAATATTTAGCGATTACTTTTCATTTATAAAATACTTGTTGCAGTATAAGAAGTTAGCTTACGACGTAAATGCTTTTAATTATTTATAATAAAAATGATAACGAATAATTAGGTATTTTCAAATAGTCACCTTATTGAAATATTTTCAATGACAGAAAATTTATGTATATTCTTATATAAAGTCTAGAAATTAATTTCAAATATGTTAAGGATTAAAAATATAATAAGAAAAATTAAACAATATTAATTCTTGTATATATTTGTAGGTTTTATGCCAGCAAGTTTGCCAGTATCATGTTTAACCATGGCACCACGTCTCGATATGCTTGAATCGTTTAATCGTAAACCTTTATCTGAAATGAACTTGAATAACAGCTTAAGTATTGATGAAATTTACAAGCAATTAAGTCCTCGAAAGACTAAGCAAAATGGACAAAATGTAGTACAAAAGGCGGATCATGACATTGATAATATGCTTAAGACTCTAAAAGAGCAATTGGAAGTATTATTAAAGTCTAAGCCTGGTAAAGAAATGGCTTGTTCAGGTACGCCAACATTACACGTTAATATAAATGCATTATTTATTGTATTTTATATTAATAATTATAAATATTTCCTCCAGAATCCCAGAGACCTTTCCAACTTTTTCTCAAAAACACAGGCATGCATCTTACTCATTAAGCATTATAATTTCTTATTGCAATATAATTTACTATTATTCTTTTTTTAATGGACTCTTATAGAAAATAAGTTTTAACAATATTTTTATAATATAAATATCTAGTATATATAAAAAAAACGTACTTGATATTAAATAATATTAAAATTTTTTTCAGTAAAATACTACATTTTCTTTACAAGTATTTTTTAGTAAAAGTATTTTAGTATTTTAGTAAAGTACGTTAATAATCAGTAAATTACTTTGAATAAGCTTAAAATAAAGTTTTAATGTAAAACATAAATATTCTTAATATTGCTTTTTTGCATATTCTCTTTTTTAAAAAATCTTTCAAATCTCTACGTACAAGAAATACACGCGTAAAATAAATATTTTAATTTCTTATTGGATATTTGCACTTTTAGATAATTTTTTTCTATATTCCTAATAGAATATTATATAATATTAATCAAATAAAATTAGCACCAAAGCGTAAATACAAATTCGATTGTATTGATGTATTTTTTAATCGAATGAAAGCATTTAAAATGAATTAATTCAAATTTTTTAGACGAAATGACCGATCCAATTGCCCAGCCGTTCGTATGGGTAAGCAAGTGGGTGGACTATTCAGACAAATATGGTTTTGGCTACCAGCTCTCAGACGACGGTGTCGGTGTCATGTACAATGATGGCACCCGCCTTATAATGCTCGCCAATAATTTCAACATACATTACATCAATAGATTAGGCGATGAATTGTATTATACCATTAGGGATTACCCACACTATCTGCAAAAGAAAATGAAACTACTGAATTTTTTCCTTCGTTATATGAATGATCATCTAATGAAAGCTGGTAGTGCGGTCGCTATCAAGCAAAGTGATTCCCTGGCAAGACCTCCTTACATGCACCAGTGGTTCAGGACGCAAACAGCAGTTGTTATGTTATTAACAAACGGATCTCTTCAAGTACATAGCTTTTTATTTTTAAACATCCCAATAATACCTCTGTCTATGTTTTTAATGTCTCAAATGTGTATGAAAAGTTATATTTAATTTTAGTTTAAAACAAAATGATTAACGTGTAAAGCATTATAAACAGCACGTGTTTTTTTACTATTTTGTAATAGAATGTCTTTTTCATTTTAGATTAACTTCCAAGATCACACGAAAATTATTTTATGTCCTCTTATGGCCGCTGTTACATATATAGATCAAGAAAAGAATTTCAGGACATATAGATTTAAAACAATTGAAGAATTCGGTTGTTGCCCTGGACTTGCCAAGTGTCTTAGCTATGCGCATAGCAAAGTGAATGTATTAATATCGAAAATGTTACCCTTCCCCACGGACAAGTAGGCGAATTAAAAAGAAAAAAAGCAGCGACATTGTGGAGGAAACTCAAAGCTGTCTGCGATACGCCTTTAAATAAAACAATCAGAAACATGTCAAACTTCTTAGATAGATATCTAATGAGCTGTTTAGTTTGACATCTTTTACTCGATCTATTAATAATTTTTAGAGTAACTTATCCTTTTTTATATAATAAAGTATTGGTAGGTAAAAAGTAAAATGCAGCCTATATTTATAAAAAAAAAAGAACCAACAATTTTTAACGTCGTAAAGTAGGTAACTGTTTACTGGAGCTACTTTATATAATGACAATTTAGAATTGTGATACTACAAAACTTTATTTTAATTATTACAAGAATTTTATAATTAGATTTTTTTATCATTTGTAGAGTGAAAATTTTGTATTACTATTCTGTATAATGTTATGTCGCATAAGAAAGGACTCATAATTTGCTTTTAATTTGTAAATTCACTCTTATGAATGACAGTTTACATATAGCAATGTTGGAAAAGGGAATTCACAAAGTAATTACTTGAAGTTGTGCAACTAATGGCCAAACTCACATAGCTATGATCACCATAGCTTTCATTTGATGAAAGCTAGTAAAACTAATGCTTTCAAACTATGATATACTTATTCCGATGGCTTGTATAATAATAGTGGCCAGAAGCTTTTAATTGTATTTAAGTGATTCCTTTTTACTACGGATCACTGAGTTGCTTGACATAAAAATAAAAGAGCATACAATTAATTCATGGATACAGATTGCTATTAATTATTTGAAAACTGTATATGAGGTGATAACATCCCCCCCCCCTAATAAAGGCATGGCATTTTAAACTTAATTTTTGACTGTATTTTGGCTGGCTCAAGTCGAAGCAAGTAATCTTTTTAAAGTTAAGGTTTCTACAATTATAAATTTAATGTGGTATTCAGAAAAATAATGCTCATGAAGTTTATCATATCATTTTGTATATATATATTTTTATGTTATCATTTTTTACCAAATAAGTACGACCTGGAAAAAAATAAATTTGAATGTTAATAGTGTCTTAAACGCTTAATTTATATGCTATAATATTTGCTCCAATAATATTTTCCTTTGGCATCATTGAAAATCCTTGTAAAAAAATTATGATGGAAAAAAAGCTAAAAAAATTCATGTAAAGTTAAATTTCAGTTAAGCGTTGATTATATTGTTGAATTAAACATTATATTATATCTTAATAATTTATAGATAATTTTTTGCAATTTTTTTTATTCATGATTGTGTATGACGAAGTCTGTACAATAAAGTTTATCTAATTTGATATTTCTTGTTTCATTTTAAATAAAAAATTATCACTTTTTTTTTATTGTATTTGTCAGGAGTCAAATGTTAAATTTGTTATAATTAAAGCTACTAAATCATCAATACACAAAGTGAAAAGGTTTTGTTGTTTCAAACAAAACTCATTGAGGTAAATATTTATATTAATAAATAAAAAAAAATAAAAAAAAAATAAAAAAAATTAGTTGTATTAATTATTTAATAAAAAGTAAATTTGATAACACTTTAATAATTAAGAAGTCGATGCTATATTTAATTAATGTAAGTTATATTTAATTAATTATTTTTATAAAAGAATTAAAATTTATTTACATTTATGTATCACGGAAATTTATGGTATATTCCGTTGAAAAGTTTTACAAACATAATTGATAAATGACAAATGCTAAATATAAAATAAAAAAAAAAAAAAAAAAATTCTTATATTACAAATTACAGATGATGATTCAGAAGATTAGATCTAATTAATTATATAAGTAAAATTTGTAGTTACAGTAAATCAATGGCGAATTATTTTTGCCTAAAATCGTATTATTCAATTAGTTTCCATTATTATATAATGTTTGTGATAAAAAAAAAAAAAAAAAAAAAAAGAAGAAGAAGAAGAAGCAAAAGAACCTTGTGACAAATGATAAAATTGTCAAATTGCAAGATTGAATCCGTTAAAGGTACAAGGAGAGTGTACACCTGATGCAGTAAGTTTGAATATAAAAAAATGCCCATTACACAATAATGCGATAAATGGGAAGAATTAATTTCTGCATAAACAAAGCAGAGAAATAATGAAAGAAAGAAATTTAATGCACGAATATCCAGTGGAACGTGAAATATTCCATAGAATTAATCATAAAAAAAGTAATTCGCGCTCGTTGCAGTATTACTTAAGTCAAGTATTTAAGATCGATGTAAAAATATTGCATTATTAAGAATTTGTTATTAGGAAAAGAAAAAGATATAATTGCGTTACGAGACGCTTATTAAATATTATCTCTAAATCATTGGCTATCGTACATCATTTATTGATTTTATTTTTATCTTTTTCAAGCATCCGAAACGCTATCACCTGAAAAAAAAATAATAGTACTAGTAATAATAATAATAATAATAATAATAACGAACAAGGACGGATAAATAATAATAAAAGGGACGTTTAGGGGTTATTGGGGTTATTGGGGTTATTGGGGCGTAGATTACGGACAGACGCACCCACACACGCGCATACGCAGACGAATCTGTGAATCAAAAATACTATTTGATTTACATTGTCGTATGCTGCGTGTCCTGCGCCTCGTTATAAAACTTCGTCCGCATTAGCGAGCTTATACGTGTATGAGTACGAGAGATGAGAGTAAGTATGTAGCGCGAGTAGCCCACCCCCGTGCGCGGCCTCGTTAGAATGTGCAGAGACAGAGAGAGAGAGAGAGAGAGAGAGAGAGAGCGGGCGAGTTATCGTGAGGCAAAGCCGGCGGGGGCCTTTTAAAATATTTATTTATTGTCAGACTGTGCTTTATTGTCAATAATACTCGTACGACGACTACGAAGACGACGACGACTACGAAGACGACGACGAGTCGACACCGGGGACTCGGATCAATTACAGGGACCGAAGACGCTCTCGGCGGATCTATTTTTATTGCTAATTAAATTTTATTATTAATTATAAGTAGAAGAGAAGTAGAAGAGCGTTTAGAACTATTATCGGCAGAGAGGAGGCGGGGAGGATTCAACGAGCTAAAATAAATACGAATTCCATTCTCAGCGATAGGGAACGCCCGGACTACGGGCATCCTCCACTGGCTTTCATCGTCGTACCTTTACGCGTGCATAATTATAAAAGAAACAATGGATCGTCCTAAAAGGTCTCGAACGAACCCGCGCGAAGAAGTCGGTCTCCTCTCGATCTTGAGCTGGTGGTAAGTTTTCTTTTATCTTTCTTTGTAAAAGTCCTCATCCCCGAGCTTCGGCCAGGCGCCTCTAATACCCTCACACCTAACGTTTAGTAAATATTTTTTTAAGCAACCGTCGGCTCAACATTCTTGGGGAAATATTTCGTAAACGTGCTATATAAAATCATTTGCATTATCCGTACAGGCGCTTTCCTCTCGTAACAATCATATCGTTTGCTTTACATAATGCCGAAAGTCGTACATTTTTTTCTTTCGTGTCTATATATGTATATATATGTATATATGTATATATGTATGTATATGTGTGTGTGCGCGTGTGCGAATTAAGGGGGTACGCGATGTTGTGGAACAAATTGTTTCGAAACTATAAACCGAAGCGTAAACATTTATTGTCGATTACTTATAAAAAGGTTGAAAAACAAACGGAGAATCTTCGCTCGATTAAATAATTCATGCAAAGCTCCGCCTCTCTCTCTCTCTCTCTCTCTCTCTCTCTCTCTTTCACCCTTTTTCATTCGTCGACTCTTACAAAGTTCATTGGGTGATTCGAGGCGAAATTACGAACAAAGGAAAGTAAAAGAATTGTAAATTCTAAATTCTAAATTGTTAATTGCATCCTCTTGATTTTTGACGAAAACGTAAGAGTAAGTAGGTGCGCGAGTCGTTCAATGGCATTCATAACAATAACAACAATTGTTCCCGTCGCATCATCATTTGAGCGCTCGCCCAAATCTTAGATCAATAACGATCGAACGAAAAAAATAAAAATAAAAATAAAAAAAGAAGCAAATTTTCAATTACAAGTATTTTTGACTTGACCTACATTGCAATCAAATAATTTATTTCGATTCGTTTCGATAAGTTATAATTATACTTTGATCCCCTTAAGATTTTCTCGTTACGCGGATACGCAAGAGACGATTTTTGTAATTCCCAATGTTTATGCACAGTTTATCGTCGATTACTTGACTTATTATCGGATCGAAGAATGTCAATTTCGAGCCCGGATTCTCATTTACTGATCCGATCGATCTATCGGCGATCCCTGCCGATCTTCTTTATCACTTTTAACAATCGGATTTTCGTTATACGGACATGTTATATTAAAATATCACCCACTTGGTGTCAATATTTTATAACGAAATCAATTGTAATGAGCTACGAAGAAAATCGAATTGCAATTGCTTTAATAACAATTATAAAAACAATCATTTCATTTTGTAAACAATAATCGTTATATTTAATAATTTAAGACGGAGCTTCAGCTGTCCGACTAACCCGTATTCGATTCAATTTTTGCAATCTAATTGCAATTTAATCATAATGTCATAGCCTATTGTTGCCAAACGAACTTTCTAACATTATCAATAGCCGTCGATCAATGACGAATAATGAGATGCATAATACTGGGGCGCAGTCGCGAAATTACGGATAAACGTAATATGTACATTATGGGGTTTTAAATGCTTAGAGAAACGAATGGATTTCCTTTCCGCGATAATTGTGCAAATTATTATTCCATCGAAGCTATATTTAGAACGACAAATACATTTACGTTTTACATATAATTTAATTGTTTGATTAATCGTTGATGTCTTTACGAATTGACAATTAATCAAAACTAATGGTCGGCCGGGAAAGCATTCGCAATGCCGGGGATCCGCAATCCAATGAGATTCGAAAAGCTTCATTATCGACGAGTAGCTTAGGCAATATGGCAATAATAACATGCCTAACTTGCGAAACAATCAACGGCTCTTGAGCGCTTATCGTCTATGAATAAAAATAGTCGTTGAAATTTTCCATAAGAAATTGTGCCTCCGCTTTCGGACTAATTTTACGCGTTTCCCGATACTTTGTCTCCCCTCTGAATCAACAACTCATTATGTATTCGACGACATATTCGTATAATTGTTATTGGGGAAACGATAATAACGATAATGGGTAATCTCGACGAGACCCGATCGACTAGTCCCCCATTACAATACTCCTTATTATTATTATCGTTGTCCTTACTATTTTGCATGCGTTCCAAGTACCTTATCCTTGACATTTATGACGATTTATGGTTTCTGTTAGGTGGATCAGGCAATTGTTCGAGAAGGGCTACAAGAGGACATTGGCATTCGATGATCTGTACGAGCCGTTGACGAAGGATCGATCCGTATTTTTAGGAGATAAATTACAGAGGTTTTTAATATCTTAAATCATTCGTCCAATTGTTTCGTCTACCAATAATGAATAATAATAATAACAATGAATTTTTTGCATTATTTATTGTGTGCGTGTAAAGCCGATGGAAGGAGGAGTTAACGAGGGCTAGAAAGCAGAACGTCAAGCCTAATCTATTCAAGACCATATTTTTTACCTTTAAGGAAGAACTCTTCTTCCTCGGACTTCTTCATTTTCTCGTGGACATTATCTTCAGGTGAGATTAATTATAAATAAACCGGTGTCTAAGCGGGCAAGCGACTCGCGTATATATATATATATATAACGAAATACGTATCTATACAGCATAGGGCTGCCATTGCTTCTGGGATTACTCTTACGGTATTTCAAGCCCGAAACGACCACGACTTTCGAGGAAGCCATGCTTTACTTCGTGGCATTCACTGCCACCAACATGTTCATCATACTCTCGGACAACCATCGTTTCTTCCAAGCGAGACATCTCGCCGGAAGGATCCGAATAGCCATTCGATCCTTGATTTACAAGAAGGTACGTTTAATTATACATACCTGAATCTCTGAGACCTGAATCTCTTAAGGGACGCGTTATCTCTTATTAAATGATTTTAAACATCGACCGCCGACTGTCTCTCCCCTCCCCCCCCCAATAATAATATAAGAAGAAGAAAAAGAAAAGGAAGAAGAAGAAGAAGAAGAAAAATTATCTCCTACTGACAGATTTCTTATTGCTAATAGGCATTAAAGTTGCATGTCCTAGCACTTGGTAAGACGTCCATAGGGAAAATGATGAATCTATTGGCAACCGATGTCAGTAGATTCGATCTCGTAATGGTCTTTCTCCACACAGTATGGACTGCGCCCATTTCAACCTCGATCATTACTTTTATTCTGTATAAGGAAGCCGGTATCGCAGGTATCATTGGAATCGGTATAATGTTGACAACAGTGCCTATACAAGGTAATACATGCCTGCACGTACCTTCTTTCTTTCTTTCTTTCTTTCTTTCTCTCTTTATTTATTTATTTATTTATTTCTCTAATGCATATGTATATACAGTCGATAAGTTGGGAGTCTTTGTGGTTACAGTAATGACGAGCAGGTTGTCGACAAGGTATCGGTCCGCGACGACCTTCAAATCGGACGAGCGCATTCGTCTCGTCGACGAGATAGTATCCGGCATCCAGGTGATAAAGACCTATGCGTGGGAGTTGCCATTTTTCAATAAGGTCAAGGCCATACGACTCCAAGAGCTGAGGAACATAAGGAAGAGCTCGTACATTCGCGGGATATACATGACCGTCTTCCTATCGATAACGCGCACCTCCGTTTATTTCACGATCCTGGCGATGCTGGCCCTGGGCGACCGGATGGCCATCGACCGGATCTTCGTCATCGCCTCATTCTACAACGTGCTGTCCTTCCTCCTCACCGGGAAGTTCGTCAGGGTCTTCGGGGAGACGGCCGAGTGCATGGTCTCCGCCGACAGGATTCAGTCCTTCCTCGAGCTCGAGGAAATCCGAGGGGGGGACGTTCTATGCTCGGGAAAGCCCGTGGAGGCCAAAAGCCTCGTCAAAAGTAGCCTTTGCACCGAGTAAGTGACCTTTAAGAGCATTATTAGGTAGTCGGGCTAATTAATTGGGAAGCTCGGCTGGTCGTTTGTAACCAAGGTCGTCGTTTGTCAGTAGGCAGAGGCAGATGGGGGAACGGATCAGCTGGTGCCTCAAGTTGACCAGGGTCTCGGCAAAGTGGTGCCCCGGTCAGGAGCGCGACACCCTCGAGAAAATGGACTTGGAACTGGAGAGGGGCAAGCTGTACGCGGTGGTCGGGGCCGTCGGCTCCGGTAAGAGCACTTTTCTTTCAACGATCCTCGGCGAGGTGGGATCGATCGAAGGCAATATCGAGATCGCGGGGAGCCTGAGTTACGCCTCCCAGGATGCCTGGCTATTCGGTTCGAGCATCCGCGAGAACATTATCTTCGGCCAGGAATACGAGGAAGACCGGTACCGTAGCGTCATCGAGGCCTGCGCCCTGGCCAAAGACCTGGATCAGCTGGCCGACGGCGATCGAACGATCCTCGACGAGAAGGGCAACTCGTTGTCCGGGGGTCAGAGGACGAGGATCAATCTCGCGAGGGCCATCTACAAGGAGGCCGACATTTACCTGCTCGACGACCCCCTCAGCGCGGTAAGATCACCCTCGTCCCTCTCGGCTCGAGGCCCGCCGTCGGACCCTACGCTCGCTCTGCGAATCGTGACCTTTTTGATTAGCTTTAGAAAACAAACGGAAATTCGATGTAGACAGATATAGAGAGCTTATCGGGCGCGTACATTGAATTTGTAAACGAAAAATTTTAACAATCGTCGCGAGATCGCTTTCGAGGTAAGCGATCGATAAAAAAAAATAAATATTTATTCAGCAGCTCCGATAAAACGATAAAGTAAAATTATCCAAACAAGATTCGAAATCCCTTTAGATTGTAATCGCGATTTATTAAAAGGCCGTTCGCTATAATAACAATAATAACAATCATCGTCGTCGTCGTCGTCGTCGTCGTCGTCGTCGTCGTCGTCGTCGTCGTTGTTGTTGTTGTCGTCGTCGTCGTTGTTGTTGTTGTTGTTGTTATTTATTGTTATTGTCATTATTTTTATCAAGATCGACAGATTATCGGAACGACGTAACAATACGGATAATCTCGTATTGCGTATTAATGCAAGGAAACGATATTATTATAATATTTCGGACACGGAGCGTTGGAACAGTCTCCGATAATGTGCCCGATAACGTCCCCGACAATGTCCTCGATAATGTCACGAAAGAGCTTCGTAACTCGCAGGTGGACGCCTACGTCGGCAAGCACTTGATCGAGAAGTGCATCTTGGGGTATTTGAGGAACAAGAGCCGAGTCTTGGTGACGCACCAGCTGGACAATATAAGGAGCGTCGAGGGCATCGTGCTCTTCGATCAAGGGAGAATGCAGCTTTTTAAGGACAGCCAGAGCTTTTGGGAGAAGCACCCGAAGTATAGTTTCGCCGAGGCCGAGGATGACGATAAAAACCCTCACGACCATGGGGAATACAAAGGGGCAAAAGAGTCCCTGACTCCGCCACCCACAGACAAAGTTAAATCATTAAAGAATTTATTATTACAGAAATGGCTCGGTTATCTCATCTCCGTTAAAAGAACATTGTCCGATGTTGGGACAATATCGTTGCAATTCGTTATTACGTTCTAATAAATACGGTTAAAGAGAGCGAGGGGAGAGAGAGGGAGAGAGGAGAGAGAGAGAGGTGGCGCGAAGTGAAGATAATTGATGAATTTTTCAGATAAACGCCTCCGATCGACCGATAAGTGGTAGTAATACGGCAAGGGATAATAATGATAACAATAAGAAAAAGGCTAATGATTCGATGGAAAAGTCAGGGAAAGATGACGTTAAAGGTCACGTATCTTTGAAATATTTCCAATCTGGCTCCGGATTATGTGTCACTGTTATTACAGTCGCATTATTTATTTTAACTCAAACGCTTGTTAGCATAAACGATATCTTCGTGCCCATGATGTGAGTATTTTATACCAAGTCATTAAAAATTTAACGGCCTCTTTGTTAATATCGTTTAAGCAAGTAATTGTTAATTAACTTGTGTTTTTTTTCCTTCTTGAATGGAGTAAATAAGTCCGTAATCCGTTAAATGCTTCGAATAACAGTCGCTGGATCGACATTCGTTGAGTCCTTAAAGAGAAAACGGGCATCCCTCGATAGAATTTTGTCAGAAATATTGCTCTTCACCTTAAAGTGCATGTATGTGTATGTTAATGTAATAATCGCAAGAGGCGCCGTTACTTGTAAATGAGCTGAATTAACCGAGAGCTTAAACATTGAAATGCATTGTCAGGCAGCACAAGTAATAAGGTAATTTGTTTTTCCATCCCCGGGCAGAGTCGCTGCGAATGAGAAGGAGGGGGAGCAGGAGGGGGAGTACGAGAACGACTACATGAGGCCAGGGAATGCTTTGAATTTGAGCACCGATGGAAAAGGTTACTACTGTGACTCTTTTACTTAAAAATAAATAAATAAATAAATAAATAAATAAATGAATAAAAGAAAATTCTCTTATTTCGATCTTACGAGAAATGTCATTCGATTTCATGTGGGACAGAGTGGGACAGAGTCGTCGTACCCGGCAACAGTCAGTTTTATTCGAGGCAAAGCTACGTGTACTGCTACACGGCCATTATAGTGTCGATGTTCTCTCTCGGCCTCGCGCGCGTCTTCGTCTTCTACAGCATGTGCTTGCAGAATAGCAAGTGCCTGCACAACTCGGCCCTGGCCGCGCTCTTGCGCGCCCCGATGCGCTTCTTCGAGGCGAACGCGAGCGGGAGGATCCTGAACCGGTTCTCCAAGGACCAGGACATAGTGGACGAGCTCCTGCCTAAGACGATGCTCGATTTCAGCCAAGTGATGCTCAACGTCGCCGGGGCATTCATAATCAGCTGCACCGTTAATTCGGCATTTCTCTTACCGGGACTACTCGTTATTTTCCTCTATCTCCGGATGAAGAAGATTTATTTGAGAACGAGCAAGCTCCTCAAGCGCTGGGAGGCCACAAGTACCGACATCAATTAACCATATCTGTCTTGACTTTTCCCATTTCAAGAAGATTCCGCGTCTTTAATATCCCTTTGAACTTGAATTCTTTCAGCTAGATCGCCAATATTCACGCATCTCAATGTGACCCTCAACGGCATTTCCACGATCAGGACATTCAAGGTGCAGGATCACTTCAATGACGAATTCCACAAGCTCCAAGACACCCACACCTCCACGTGGTTTCTCTTCACAGCCACTAGCGAAGCCTTTTCCCTAGCCTTGAACCTTTGCACTTTTTGTTTTATAACCTGCGTTACATTCAGTTTGGTCATTTTTAAAAGACGTAAGTGCCACGTTATTCCATCTTATTACTCAGATTATAGCCATTAACAATTAAACCGTTTTAAGACATTTTTATACAATTGATCAAATGATGCAATTTTTTTTTTTTTTTTTTTTTTTACGAATAACGCGAGCTCATAGAAGTGTATACGTAGATACGTAGATTGCGCAGTGCGTATTTCAGTACCGTTAAATTGTTGGCCGCTTCTATCGATCGGCCAACGCTAGTAATAAACGTCTAACGATTGACGGCTTTGCATAATTAAGCTAGAAGGAGTCTGCGATCGGTCGCCCTATAAATAAACAATCGGCTAATATATAAAAATAACGGTAATCTCATTGCTGTCATTGTAGATTTTAATAGTAGTGAAGTGGGCCTGGCGGTAACTCAATTGATGTGGGTGATCTCGATGGTTGAATGGGGAATACGTCAGATCGCTGAAATAAACAATCAGATGACGTCCGTCGAACGGATTCTCGAATACAAGCAGATTGATCCGGAGGAGATGCGGGACAATAAGTTTAAATTGGTCGTGAAAGAGAAGGAAAAGAGCAAACGCAGCTTAATCATGTCCGCGGCCGAAGAGCTAAAGGACTGGCCAACCACTGGCACCATCGCGTTCAATAAAGTCTTTGTGTCCTACGCAGAAAATAAAAAGCCTGTATTGAAAAATTTAAGCTTTCGTATCGATGACGCAGAAAAGGTTTGTAATCGAAGCTAAATAATCAAAGACGTAAGGCGACACAATCATATATATATATATATACTTATTGATGATGATTTACTTGGCTCGAGAATACTCGACGATCGTATTCCGCTTTTAAAACTGCTTGATTGTCAACTGATTGCTTAACCCGTAATTATCGCACGCGATCGACGAGAAGATCCTTTCCTTAAATTAAAAGAAAGAAGAAGAAGAAAAAAAAAAAAAAAAAAAAAAAAAGAACAGATAGCTTGAAATAGCTCCTAAAATAATGCGAATGGTCATTTACGTAAAATCGAATTGAAAATATTTATTAACGTTGATTTCTAATGATGTAAAAATGCTTGGGTAGTTTCGAGTTATCAATTGGTCAATTTTTAAAATGAATGAAACGTTCGTGTGAACGCAGATCGGCATTGTCGGAAGAACCGGAGCCGGAAAGTCATCGATGATGTCAGCGATCTTCAGGCTCGTGGAGCCAAACGGTATTATTGAAATCGATGGCATAGACATCTCGACGATCCCCCTGTGCACTCTAAGGGGCCGGATCTCCATTATTCCTCAAAATCCATTATTATTTTCCGGCACGATGAGGTACAACCTCGACCCGTTTCATGAATTTACCGACAAAGAACTGTGGGATGCCCTGGAAGAGGTTAGTACTCGAGCCGGAACGACTGCTGTTCTCGATGACTTAACGACGTCCCGGACATTTAATTGCCGGTGACAATAATAATGATTTCAGGTCGAACTGAAGAGGACGATTTCCAAACTGGAAAATGGCTTGAGCTGCCCAGTGAAGGATAAAGGCGCGAATTTCAGTGTCGGTCAACGGCAATTGATCTGCTTGGCAAGAGCTATTTTGAGAAACAATCGCATACTGATGATCGACGAGGCCACCGCCAACGTCGATCCACAAACTGACATTCTCATCCAGAAAACGATCAGAAAGAAATTCAGTAGCTGCACCATTTTAACGATCGCTCATCGTTTAAATACTATTATTGACAGTGACAGGCTCATGGTTATGGATAACGGGGCCATAGTTGTGAGCTATACTACATTATCTATTATTTTTTCTACTCAACGACTAGAAATCAGAAAGTCTTGGGATTTAATTAATTCACAGATTTATTTCACCCCTTGAGTCAGTTCCGTCGTTTTATTTTTCAGGAATTCGATCATCCGTACAAGCTGCTCCAAAACGAAGACAGTCATTTCAATGTATTAGTTAAGGAAACTGGCACGGTTACGTCGGAGCACCTTTTCAGGACCGCCGAACAATGTTATAAAGATGCATTTAACGATTATTGAGAGAAAATTATGCGTACGCGAATTAAACGTAAAGTGCTTTATCGTAATTAACGAGGCTTTCGAGCCTCGTCTTCTTCTTCTTCTTCTTTCTTCTTCTTCTTGGCTGATTTAAAAAAATTTTTTTATTAAATTCCCCGACCGATCGATAAGTGCATACGGATATTCCATGCAACCGAGATATTTCGAACTTTTTTTTTTTTTTTTTTTTTTATAAATAAAATATAAAAATGTACGGCCGGAGATAACTAACCGTTGTTGATAAAATCAGACGAAATTCGATTAGATAAGTTTTTCTTCTTCTTCTTCTTCTTCTTCTTCTTCTTCTTCTTTTTCTTCTTCATTTCTATACTCTGATTGTAATTGAAGAATGAAAAGAAATTTATTGATGCAATGGCTTGAAAATATTGATTTCAGTTTAATGAAATAATTTCGTTGCTCATTTAAGTCTTATTATAATCTTATAATATTGATAATGTAGGGATTATTACTATTCAAACAGATACTAAAACGACAATTGTAAGCATTAAAGATTCTTACGTCGACATCAATGTTATCAAATTTGAATATTAATTTTAATGTGACTAATGAAACGTTATTTGAGTTACAAGACAAATATATAAATAGCATTTGTTGTATAATTTTACAGAAACTTGTCAAAGCGTTGTCTTTTATGTAATTATTAAAGATATCTAAATATTATAACGAATATTTAAAAAAAAAAAAAAACAAAAAAAATCCTTACACAAAGGTCACTTGGTTCATTTAAGTTGTAGAAAGTTTATGATATGTAAATTAAAAGCCAGCCTCGTGTCTAGGTAGTCCTGTATAAAAGTGTAAATGTATTAAAAGTGATGAAATACACTATATGTTTATTAAAATAAATAATGTACTCGTTTTATTAGGAGAACTAAGCAAAAAAGCTTAGTCAACAAGTTAGATTAATATATTTCAGTGGTATCGTTACACACTGATTCGCTACAAATATTAGTCATAAGGGAAATAAAATGTTTATTATCTAAAGATTATGGATAGTAGAGGCCTGTAAAGTATCAATTTCTAGCTTTGAAGAGGTACTTTTTTCAATCAAGCTCTTAAAGCTCAAACTTCTCTCGATTAGTGTGTATTAATTAACACTAATAAAAGAAGATAAAATGTTATAAAATTAGGTTTTTTACAGTTTTAAAGTGTATGCTCGGGGCTTAGCAGGCTTATTAACTACGAGCTATTAGCTACACTTCATTAATAAACTCAACAAAACGCATGATCTCTCGTTTTAATTTATCCTCAATTTAATCCTCAATTTCATGTATAATTCAATAATTAATAAGTAATCTATTGTCGAACGCGTATTTCTCTACCTTTGCATCGTTCGATATTGCCATTAGTTTCCTCTACTCTTTGTTTTTTTTTTTTTTTTTTTTTTTTTTTTTTTTTTTATCATCTTTAATAATAATGCATTTTCAACTAATGATATATTATATTCATCTATATATATATATATATATAAATCGCAACTACTTCAGATAACGTATATATTAACGCTAAAAGAAGAGTATTTCCTTGAAAAGCAATTTAATCTCTCAAAGGCAAACATCTTTATATCAGATTATTAATTCTGTTTGCTTCTCTACAAATAATCTTTATAAATTCTGTTTACTTTTACAAATTTTAGTTTCATTCCAATTGCTATATTGCTCGAATATTTGTTTATCGAACGGTAGCTTAAATAAATGAAAGATCAGTAGTGATTCGCTTCGTCCCAAGTATTCCTTTCGATCGACTCCTGTATCTCAATAATAAGCATCAACACTAAGCGCCAATCACACCTCTACATAGACGCGAGAGATATTTTGAGATTTATTAAAATCTTAAAAATACAATTTCGTGAAGTAGGATTAGATTTTTTTCTTTTCTTTCTTTCTTTTTTTTTTCTTTTTTCAATAATCCATAATCCAACATTATAAACCCAAAGTCTCGATCGCTGTGGTTTTTAGCTCCGGTGGTATCTCATACCACCTGTTTTTTTTTTTTTTTTTTTATATTGTTTTTATATTGTTTTTTTCCTTCAATACAAGCTCAAGAATGGCTGTCATTCGTTCGACGTTGTCTCTTCCGGATTAAGTTGGTCGCTTGCTCGTTCCCTTGGGAACTCAATTATTCAAACAAACGGCTAACATGTATGAGAGGATTTCTGAGAAATAACTTTTATTAATTTACAGATAATCAAGCGCCGGATCGATTCCAGAATTTCTTAATAAATTGATTTTTAGAGAAAAGTCCACGATTCCTTGGACGGATTAATTTGTTGCAGGTAAATCTGCACATAAATAATAAAAGGCCAGATTCAGATGTTCATAAAGTTCGGATATCCATGTCGTGGCACATCATACGAAGATTAGGATCGACATATTATCGCCAAAACTTTCCCCGTATAAAGATAACATTTAAACTAAAGTCAATAGACTTTTATTGACACAAGTTATTTAACATTTTTATTCATATTTTAGATTCCTAAATCACTTTAACGAGGCTTTTATTTATTATTGGACAATTAGAGACTTTCTTATTTTTTTCTAAAAAAAAAAAAAAAAAGCTTCTACAAATGTGCTCTGAAATTCAGTATTACCAGGTAAATGTTTTTTTTTTTATTTTTTTTTGTCAGATTCTTTTAAATTACGTATTCAGACGTTATTTAGAATACGTAGCTACGGCAGTTATAAATTTTCGTCATTTCTGGAATCTACCGAAAGACGCTATAAATTTATCAATGCTAAGCTGTCTTGTACAGTTTAATCATAATGTGAATTAGACTCACTGCACGAGCTCGACTTCTACTATTTCTATGAATTCCTTATTTCACGTAATATCATCCGGGACTGTTAATTATCCGTGAATTCGGGTGTTAATGGCATTATTTGCGAATACCGAGGTCTTGAGTTGGAAGATGCCACTCTTCGATTATCATTGTCATTGAATGAATATTTCGTAAATCGATCGAGGATCGCTTTATCACTTGGAATATGCATAATTAAAGCAACGAATTCTCTCTCTCTCTCTCTCTCTCTCTCTCTATACTATGAACTTGAGTCAGAAGTCGGCTTAAAATTTAATATTCCCGAGTAAGAGTGAAAAAAGCCATTCTCGCCACACCCGATTACGTTTACCGAGTAAGAAGTCATTCAATGAAGAAACAATGAAAGACGGATTCATAAAGCATTTGATTCGACGCTTGAATTTCATGTTGCTGTTATTGCTATTGTTGTTATTCAAAGCTTTCCGTGTAAGTTTCAGTTCATAATCCTCGAATAATGATTAACTTTTGATAATATTCCGCTTGGGCTGCTAACTCCTGCTCCGAGCCAAAAATTCATACTGTATTATAAAATTCGCTTTTTGAGAAGAGAATAATAAGAATGTTTAGGAGCGTTTAAAATGACACTCGATGCATGTTATATTCCATTCCAAATATATATGTACACATCATATATATATATATATATATATATTTCTATCATTAAACTTTCTAAGAAAACATTGCATTATGACTTTAAATTGTTTATTTATACGGCTATTAAGAGATATAACGTAGGTCGTATAAATCAAAACAATGTGTATTATTTAATTACTATTTTATAAAGTACAGATTGGATGAATGTTCAATAATATTGGATCAAATGGACTTTTGCATCGAGTAAACATTAATTAATTATTTATTTCATAATTTTTCATGAGTTCAGTATTCGCTATCTTGAGTAAAGCCGAGAGCTTATTCCATCTCGGTGATTTACCTACACAACAACGTAAATGCACAAGCGCAGAAGCACGCTATCTTTGTTTGTATGTAAAAATAAAAATAGAAGGAAAAAAAAAACGAGACAGAAAATGAACGCGAGCGCGATAATATTTGAAAATGTGAGGTAATCGAGGATAAAATAAGTCCGAAAGAAGTGCGGTGAGGGGGGGCGGGGGATTATTGGGGTGGGGCGATAACATTTTTCTCTAATAAACCTATACGTCAGCAACGAAACTCGGCACTTTTTATTCTCGATTGTAAAAAAAAAGTCCTTCCTTCGAAATATCCACCGATTTTCGATTGTCATTTAAATTTATCATATTATTCATTTTACTTCTCCTGTTTCAATTTCTCACAACGCATCGATAATAATTTTTATTATTCGCCGACTTATCGTCTCGTTTACATTCCTCTATTAACACACAAGCTTTTACATTATTCGATAATAACTTTTGAGCAATAAATCATAAAAATTCCCCGTACAATGCCTGTAATAAATATTTCAACAACAACAACAACGATCCAATGTCTATCATTGCATCTCTCTCTCTCTCTCTCTCTCTCTCTCTCTACTTTTAAAATAAATTTTATGTTGTATTGTTAATGTTGTCGGTCTAGAAAGTCCTCGAAGCCTTTTTCTCATTGCCAAAAGGTGGTGGTTGTTACCTAGTCCGTAAGAAGGACCCGTTGGTCGGTCTCACAAATAACGAGGCTTCGCTAATATTAATAAATCGAGTAATTTTTTATAAATCTTTTTAATAATTTTGGAATTCATGGGTATCGGTAACCGCTCGGTAGCAACTCTGCTCTATTAACGTGGCTTTTTTATTTCAAGCACGAAACTTTTCTTTTAACTTTAGATTTGAGATAATACAACAAATAATGATGAATCAACAAATGGAAGAAATCGCGTTTTGGATCGTTTTGGAATTCAAGAACGTTTTTCACCTCTAATACTACGACATGTTGATTTCTATAGAATTCCATAGAATACAAAACGGTCTCAATGCACTCAAGGTCTTTTAATAATTTTTAAAAAGTTTATTTAAAAAATTAATCCCCAGATAAATATATTGGTTTATTATATACCAATACGCAATTGGCTTTATCTCTGCGTAATATTATCAATAATATTTTTAACCAAACAATTTTTATGATATAATAAATATATATATATATATATTTTTTTTCCCCCCCGCGTGAATCCTACTTATTATTATAACATTAGTTTTACTAATTAAATTATGACAGCATGAATAAAATTCAATTAATACACAATTCATAAATCTTACAGCTCCTGGCGTATAATCTTCACTTTATTTATTATTATAGCTATTGATTTACTTGTCGTTATAACTTCTTTTTAACAAGCTAATGTCTATGGGTGTGCTCATTAAGAACACCAATAGCCGAACAAAACTGTCGTGATTTATGTAATTTTGGAGACGTGAAATTAATTTCTTAATTACTTCCGTACATTAAAATTAAAGCGGAAGAAAGTTGTTATTACCCTATTCATTATACCGTACTAATGAAAATCTAATTACATGTTACCGAACCCAATTAAGTATTAAATTATCTATTCTAGAAGAACTGGAAAGGTTTTTTTTATTAATTTTATTCTTTTGTAAAACTATAATAATATAACTATAATAGTAGGACGTGTATTCAATGAGTTTAATTATTATTTCAATACAGAAAATAAATGTAATGTAATATTACTTGTGATGAATTGATGCTAGATCAATTAAAAGTTAATAACGTATTTTCAAAATTTGTGCCGTAAGTCTTATAGATTTATATATACAGAATATAGCGATCGGAAGGAGATCGACCAACCAGTCCAATAGAAAATTTACATTTCATTTAAAAAAATCTGGACAAAAAATCTTAACGTAATAAGAAAATAAAGATCTGTTTTGTTTTTCCTTTTAATGATACGTGTATCTATGCATTGCAATACTGTCGAGTCATTTTTACGATATGCTGGATTCATTGATTTGTTAATGCATTGAAATACTTAATTTTCAAGTGGAATCCTTGAGTATAAAAACATAGTTGTCTAAATCATTGAAGCCATAAACAGAAACGAAAATGGTTGAATCTTATCTTGTTATGAAATTAACTGGTGGTGTCTTGTAGAGTATGTGAATCGCTTAAAGTTACAAATGCTTGGGATTTAATGTCTAATTAATATTGCCACGAAGATATATTAAAACTGTTTTCAGCGGATACTTTGATAATTTTGATCGATACACGTATCCGATACTTTTCTCTCGAAGTAATTGAAAGTGAATCCGAGATTCGGGAAGTGATTTGACGGACGTATTTATTTTATTATTATTATTATTATTATTATTATTATTAAAAATAAATTATTAAATGTCCGTTGATACGCCGCTCCCATGGATCTCGCGGCTCGATTACGACCAAGTGATAACGTTGTTGGCCCATTGCGTGGGCGTGGAATGCGTATAGTCGTGAGTACGTATCGAAAGCGATCGATGTGTAAAGAGGAGAGGAAAGAAAAAGACTTACATTGGATGCGTAACGGATGGGGTCTAACGGATTTTTTAACCGCGTACGATTATTTTTCATAATGCAATGCCGTACGAAAAGGCAAGCAAGCGACGACGTGTCACGTGGCGATTAAGGTTAGGTAAGCTTAGGCTAGCCGGCGGCAATTAAGATGGCAAATGGTGGGAGAAGAGGCGGATCGCTCGAAGGCTTCAAGTATATTGCGATTGCGAGTGCAAGTACGAACTAGAGAGCAGTTTCCTCTGGTAGACTCGCTCGAAGCTGATTTGCGACGCTCTTTAAATTATCTCTTCCTCCTCCCCTCCCATTCATTTCTCACTTTTTATCCCGACCCCCTCGCTCGCTCACACGCTCTCGCGCGCGTCTCCTCGTCTCTCTGCGCTCCACCTCCTTCACATCATCCTCCTCCTCCTCCTCCTCCTCCTCCTCCTCCTCGTGCGCCTCTCTTTCCATCTAATGCCGTTAGGCATGGGCGGCAGCTATCCCCCTCTCGCTCGCACTCGCGCCCGCACTCGTGCACGCACTCGCACTCGGGCTTTACCATTTCTCGCCTAGTCTCGGTCAAATATTTCCTCGCGAGTGATGCCATCAGAATTTATTAACTTTAGTTCAGTGATACGTCGTAAAGCACGGTGAGCTTTTGCCTTTGATAAACTGTGGTGATTCATGTGCCGAGGATCAGAGAGGTTAAGTTTCGCACTCTCTCTCTCTCTCTCTCTCTCTCTCTCTCTCTCTCTCTCTCTCTGTATCATCTATCTATCTATCTATCTATCTAGCTATCCTCTCCCTTCAATGACGTTAGGCCACATATAGCACGCAAGCGTAAGTTGGTCATTGTTTTTCTCATGTTCTTAGGTCTGAACGCCTCCAACTAATTTGACACTCTCCTCCACGTAAATTCATTCGATGCATATTCCTTATTATCCTTGCTTCTCCTCTCCTTCCCTTATCCATTCGCTTCTGCATTAACTCAACTCGATTCGCACAGTGAAAAAAACCTACGCTTTTTAACCCTTTTAATACAGCATTTATCTCGATTCAGACCGAGATTCCTTGAATTTTCTCCCCCGTTAAATGCATTCGAAATATTCGTTCGTTTTGAATGTTAATTGGAATCCTTCGAAAAAAAACGTCTTTCGACCGAGTCGTTTAATGAAAAAGTATATTTTATAATCCCAACTGACCTTTCGGTCAATTATCCCCGTTATTTCATTCGACCTCGTCTAACTTTTTATTTTTCCATCCATCAAATCCGATTCGGAATATTTTATTTACGTTCCTCGAACATTTAAAATTTTCTTCCACATTCAAATCGTAGGCTTTTTTAAAACTCCTATTTATAATACAAAGTTTGAGGTTAGAAGCTACGATTGCTAATTTAATATAAACAATTGCTTTAATTTAATTACAGAACAAATATTTTCTCATATCCACGAGCTTTTTTATTTTAATTATTTACTCGCCGACAAACACTGTGTCCATTCGAACTTTTCGACTGCGAGCGTTTATATAAGAGAATCGTTAAACAAACGAAAAATATCTATTAAAATAATGACGATAATAATAATAAATAATAATAATAAATAAGTAATAAGAATAAGAATAATTCTTTAAAAAATCTTACGATTTTAATTATATATTGTTTTTCGTGTATATTTGAGATGCCGTGAAATGTACTTATTTATCATTACTCTAATTAATATTTGCGAATCGATATATTTGAAATAGCCGAGTACATAAGCGATTAAGATTTTTTTATTCATTAATAATAAATTATACGGCGAATAAGACATTCTCGTATGATAATAAGCCGCGCAACCAAATCTTTCCTAACATTTGCAAGATCGAAGCATCTTGATAATACCCATTAAAATTTAATGCTTATTTTTATGACAATAATTTATGAGCTTAAGTTGATATTCCTTGATAGCTATATTGCCCATTCCCTGAATAATAATATCACAATTAAGACTTTATTGCTAATAACTTTGTTAAAACAATATCTGATTTATTGAAATATTTACAGCAGTGGATTTTTTATCTTCAATGTTAAAATTACATGAAAAGCCTGTATGCGTGTATGTATATGCGTATGTATATCGCAATTGCAGATTATGTAATAGTTGTATCTTTTTTTTTCATTTTCTTTTTTTCTTTTTTTTTTTTTTTTTTTTTTTTTTTGATTTTCTTTGCTGCGTTAATTTAAATTTAAAGCGGGTTTATATAAATGATGGTGGGTAGATTGATGTAATCAGGTAACGAGGCGTAAACATCAACGTGAGTCGCATTGTTTGGGATTTACTTATACACTGTTATTGTCAGCGCTCGGAACCATTTCATTTGCCGAATTCATGGAAAAGTAAGAATTCCAAACATGTAATTACAAATAACCACAAATTACAGTGAACAAACAATTTTATAAAATAAAATTTTATTCTAACTACGTACTAACAGTAAGTATGCATGCCCGCCCTCATAATTAACGCTATAGCGTACGTACATTAAAACAACAAGCCAAATCATTAGACAAACATTCTTCTTCTGTCTTACACAAAACGACTAAAATTACAGAAATTTCTCGGAAATCAGGGCCCTTGATTTATTTTTGTTAAATCATTATTTTTCGTTAGATTACTTTGATCGTATAGCAGCTGCGTTACCGTTCACAGAGGTAAAGCCTTTACATTAAAATACATTAATAGTAAAATTCGCGCGTGTGCGTACATACTTATTATTTATCTTTTTATTAATTCGATCGCTTAACGATGTTATTTAATGTGCAAATATTGAAAGCTCCTGTACGTTATACATTTATTTGAATAGAAGCCAAAGAATCGGTCTATGAAAATATTTTTCTTTTTTTTTCTTTTTAATCGCGATATATTTCATAAATATTATAAATTTTTTCACAATTCTCGTGATTGATTTGAATAAAAATATTGATTTTTGATAAACGTCTTTTCGAAATACTTCATACTCGACGTCCTAAGGTTACGATAGATTCTTAAATAGGAAATAATTTTTTAACGTCTGTATGAATTTACCTGAAATTCTATATAAATTGAGAATTATTAACAAATATGAAATATTTATTGTTCGATCGTGGTTTTAAGTTTAACATGACTGCTTAAATTTTTTTTTTTTCATTTTTTTTTTCTTAGTCATGCTTTGCAACGTATTTTCAAGCCTATAAGCTTTAATTTATTTTTTTTAATTACAAAATACTGTAATAATTACTAAAAGATTATTAATATCAATAGCCAGTTGCTAATAAGTCTCATTAGGAATTTGATAAATCCTTGACGTCCTATACTGTGGTATGTAAAAGAGATTTATTTTTTACTAGATTACTATTTATAAATACTTATACATTATTGTAAAACTATTGACTATCTGAATAAAAATAATTATTTATATAAAAGATTGTTGTATCTAACAAGTAGATTCAATATTATTTTGTGGCAATTGGTATTTATTATCGAGGTGGTGGGTGGTAGTGCCATAAAAATTAAAAGTAAATCTTTAAAACACTTGATTGTATTAACGTTATAATACGTTGACACGCGTTGCTTAGACTATTATTATATTAATACGGTATGATTAATATCTTATTTCAATTAATTGATCCCTCTTAAGTTTTGTATCATTATGTACATGCTTATGAGTTTGTTTGTAAATCAATTATCTTTTCATTTATTAGAATGAAATTAATTTGCAATACAGTAAAACATATTAAATGAAATTTATTATGAAATTTATTATAATACTTTAAAGGTTACGTGTAATTTCTAACCTTTTATTAATTTATAATACTAAATATGAAATTATTCGTAGTGATGATAATTTTTTTTTTTATATATTTTATATACTTGTGAAGGGAAAGTAGAAGAACGTTATCGTACTTGCACGCTTCCATACTTCCATAATTAGAATTAAAACATTATTGACTATTTTACCAATGGTATATTCTTATGAATTGTATTCAACTGGGGTCGAGTAAGAGCGCATCGCACAAAGAAACGTAAATTAAATAAATATCGTAAAATTAGAATTTTATTTTTAATATCGTTTTACGTACTCTGCCTATAAAAATATTCTACTTATCGTTTCTTAATTTATTAAAACATTTGCATAGAGCATTCGTTGACAGACGCGCTCGTTGCGAATTATATGAAAATCATCATCCGCGACACATGCGCCTGTCAATCGTTATTTTAAAGATATTTTTTTTTTTTTCAACAATTTCCTGATAAATATACTTTTTTCAAATCGCCAAAGATAAATAATAAAATTTTTAATTATAAAATATCGATCATCCAGTTTTATTATCTTCCTCGGTTCGCTTTGATCTCTTCCGATTTCGTAATACCGACATACGCTCACAGGTATTCGAAGGTTGACACGGTACTCTTAAAGACACGCTAGACATTAAAAATAGCTTCAGTTCTTTTTGCAAACTATCGGCTGGTTCAAGCTTTCAGCTTAGAAAAGTTAATCAGATATTAGAGAAACTAACAATAGATTGAAAATCATCGGTACGAAAGGTAATACGATTGCACAGTCGAAACAGCATTTTTTTTATTTATATATCTAATATTTACTTTAATTATAAATCCCCGGCGCACGTATTTATTTCAATAAAATCAGTTTTACAGTATTTTAATTTAATTAAAATAAGAAATTAAATAAATTATTAGAAATTATTCGAAAGAGAGGGGAAAAGATATTGAGGCCATTGCGTTGAAAAATACTTTAGATATTTTAAGGTTTGTGAAGTTTTTCTTTAAAATTCGATATTCTTTTTGGAAAATTGCTTATTAAAATTAATAAAATTAATAACGCTATTAATTTTATTAATAATCAGCAGCATGTTTTCCGTTATAAAACCGAAGCTCTCGAAATATGTTTTTTTTTTTTTTTTTTTTTTTTTTTTTTTTTTTATTTAATAAATTACAGGCATTTTTTTTTTTTTTTTTTTTTTTAAGAAATAAGGAAACAATTGTGGTAATAATTAAACGCTTATTTTAATCTTATAATGCCAAGCTTAACGTTTATAATAACAATGAAGATTTCGTTTAACGAAACGTACGCATTAATTTTTTGAAATCCGATAATAAAAAAACACAATTGAATTTCAATTAACTTAAAAAGTACATACCTTTGTTTTCGATTTACAATAATTATACTAATTGCGTAAAATACGTAATCGTATTCAACATATTAAAGGCAATTAAAGCTTATTCTTTAAAACAAAACATACCTTAAAGCAGCGATACGACGAGATAACAAGTCAATGCTTACTTTTTCTTTTTCATAAATAGTAAAGATATGGAAAATTACGAATTGGTATTTGTAACTGATCATAAATAAATTAAGGTTTCAATAGAATAACAACGAAAGAGCTATGATATCGAGTGGGCGCTGAAAAATACGGATAGAAAGATAGGAGCTAAATTAATTACATTCAGACGAACAAGAGCGTGTTTGGCCATTCACAAGAGGTGAATGCATTTATGAAATTTTCTTAACTGACAAATACACACACAAGTAAAAATATATGTGTATATACACGTGCAAAGCATTTATTGTAATTATTGTAAATCATTGTTTAATATCTGTAAATTATAGCCTGTAAGGAATAATGTATCGTTTTAAATCAAAGTCAATTGCAATACTTTAAAATATACGTAATTTTTTTCTTCTTTTAAAATCTCTTGACGATCTTATGCTAAACAAATTCGAATATAGGAAAAATAAATAAAACTAATAATGTAGAAAATTATATATAAATGTACGGAAAGAAAAAATATTAATATCGCTATTTTTTAAATTAGAAAATGCTCATTGAACTTACATCTTATTCAAGACATAAAATATTTATATATTGTTTATTCAAATTGGATCATTTGGAGAGATAATTAACTTAGGGAACCGTGGGAATAAAATTTTTTTAGGGATCTTAAACCAACAATTGAATTAAAACGTTTGGTTATAATTACAATACTCGTTTTTGTACAGAATATTTTTTATTTAAGTTATTTGCATCTCCATTTTTTGTACCCCCCGCCCCCATGATTAACCCCATTGAAAATATCAATTAAAATAATAATTTCTTTAAAAATTAATTTATTTTCCGAAAATCGAATCGAGTAGATCCGCTGTCATGTAATTTATACAGTTCGTAATAAGTATGGATATAGTAGCGATCACAAACGCAAATAGGACAAATATAAATAGTGTGAAGATTTGTAAAAATCCTTAAGATAACAATATAAAAAAAATAATTTATCACTATTTTCAATTTCAATAATTTTTTTAAAGCGAGAGATTGCGCTTTAACTTAAATAAAAATATAAAATTTTTGAATAATTCAAAAAAATGTAATTATAACTCATTCTATAATTGATATTATAGCAATTTCAAAATACTGTTATTCTGCTTTTATTATCTTTTGATAATAATTGATATTATCTTTCAAGTTTAAGTATATGTAAGGTATAAACATACTTAATACTATGGAATAAGTAAACTACATTCGTTTTTATTATCCATGTAAATAAATTCGTAGTATTAGACATGGAATGAAATAGTTTGACTATAATATACTTTAATTTAAGTTGAGATTTCACGCTGCGTGAAAATGATTTATCAACTGTATTACAAGTTATACTTTTCTGAATCTAAATGTTAAAACAATGAATCTATTTTTAAAGTGAATTAAAAAAAAAAATTCTTTTAAAGCTCTAATTGACCGTGAATCGCTGTATAAATTAATTTTTCTTAACACCCTTTCATTTTTTTACCAATAAATCCAATTAATTATTAATGCAGATTTAATTGTACGTGTAAGTAAAACAATAAAATTATTATTTCATAAAAATACATTGGTTATTCAACATTCGTATAATTCTGCAATTTTTGTCCAGTTAAGAAAGATTAAATAAATTGAAATTTAATTGTTATGGTATAAATATTTGCAAATGGATTCGGAGTTTGTTGATGTCAATAATACGTTAGGTAAACTTAATTTTAAATTGTAGGAATGGATTTGTGTACACATACATATTATCATCAATAATATTTATTATGAAATATACTTTTACATAAAATCGAAGTAGAGGAAGTCGTCAAGGACGTTAAAAATATATCGGGGTAAAACGCTCCCGATTTTTTAAGATAAAATCTTTTAAAAGTTATATTGTTTACGGTATAAATTGAATTTAAAGTAAATTTGTTCAAAGGATAAATAAGTAAATATAAAATCATTACGCATTTAGTAGAAACACTATGTAGTACATCGAGTTATTATTATTATTATTATTATTATTTTATTTTATTTTTATAACATATCAGTATAAGCGATGATCTTCCATAATAATGATTTATAAAATATGTAGATTATATATATATATATATAGAAAAGAAAATAGTGAGTCTCTCTAAATAGAGCCGATTTTAATGTTAATTACCAAAATAATATCCGAGAGCAAGTAAAGACATATTTATTGGCCTAGTTTTCAATTAAACACAGTAATCTTTAGTCAATTAAAAATGAAAAAAAATCAGATTACTCTTTACGCAGATAAGTTAGAGTATAAACAAATTCTAAATCATCATGTTTTTCTAACCTTATTCTGATGGTGTTGAATATCAAGTGATCATAAGCATGGCACAAACACGAATTCAAATATTTACTTGATTAAAACTTCGCTTTCCCTTTATCTTTTTACAGCACAATTGCAATAGTAATTACGAAAACGTTTTATCTGCCTGTGACCGATTAACAAAATGGATTCATTTTAATACTGCACTTACTTATCATCATTATCTACCATTCTCAGTATGGTATCTAAAATTTTAATCATTATGATATACAAATAAGTTAAACTAGTTATTCTACCTAACGTATTTATTCCTAAGAATATTTTATTAATTCTTTTATTATTTTTATTATTGTCGATTTTATTATTATGATCGAATGTTCAATAATTTAATATTGTAATTAAATAAATTTATATCGAATGTAGAACTTGAAACCTTTTTTATAATTAATAATTAATAATCCATGGAAATTGAAATTATATCAAATAAAAGCAATCTTTTTAATTACAAGTTTTAATTTTTACGATGACTTATTATTTTTATTCTTCGTAACAATATCGATTACGATTTATTTGCTAAAACTTGACTTAATTATTCTCCCAAGAGAAATTGCATATATTTTAATGCTTAAGTTGAAAAAACTATTACTAACTTACAATTTGGAAAGCATACGTTTTATATTAGTTTATTATTAATATACGATATAAGCTTTTACTGGAAAAACGAAATTCAAGAATATAATAAATTTATGATTGAATTTTAATATTAATTGTTGCTAATATATACAATCCCAGTAAAACGTTAATATTTAGAATTCTCAATTACATTGGCAGATGTATTTAATATAGACGTGTGTAAATCTATAAAATATATTTGTAAATAATATAAACAGCATATTTATGCCTATAAATATTGTACATAATAGAGCATTTAATGAATGCAAATAAATGTATTAATTTAAATTTATTAAAAAAAATTTTAATAACGGCCAGCGATATGAAATTAAGATGAATGAATCAGATAATTTAAATACAGTTTTGAGTTATGCGCTAGTTAATCTGGCAAATGAACCTATTTTCGAAAGAAATAATGCGAAAAATTGAATAGCTCTTAGTGGACGCGTGCGTGCCGAACGCGTACCGAAATTGTCGAAGCGGTAACGCATTTCGCTCGGTATTTACAAAATACAATACCGTGACCTTCCTCAAAAGCAAGTAAAGGTAAAGAAGGGTTAAGAATCCCTTCATTTTCCGGCTATTAACCAGGTTTTCGATGGCTGTAATGTACATTACAAGACCACGCGCTAGAATTTCGTAGCTTAGTTTTTCAATGGGCCAGGGAATTGTATGGTCACGTGGCCTGTACATACTTTAATGCTCGTAATGAATGTTACGCCGCGAGTAAGTGCACAGAGTGTATTATAATCGTAAAAAGTTCCAAAATGTAAAAGGTAAAGAGAACCGGATCGAACGGTCAGATCAATATCGGATTATTCAACAAGTCGTCTTTAGTTTATTATTAAAATATTTAATTAACTGCTTTAGCCGATACTTTCATTAAAAATTTCATCGTTTTCATCGAGCGCTTAATCGACGAATTCGCATAACAATGTGTAAAATTCTAGGCCAAAATAGCAACCTACATCGCGCTTTTCCCGTTCTTGTTTGTAACCTATTAAATTTTTTGAATGAGATTGTTGGAAACGTATTCTTAGATATTCTGTCTGCCGTTAAAGTCAAGGGAAATAAAGTTTTTTAGCCTTGAAATAACTCAAAATTTTATTCGATTTAACAGTTTATATTATATAATTACGGAATAAAAAAAAAAAAATAATAATAATAATCTAATGGAAAAGCAATATTTATGCAATAATAAAGAAGCGTCGTGTATATTGATTTTTTTTTTTTTTTTTTTATATTAAATACACATCGTCAATAGTAGATTAATATTTATAAGATATATGAATATAATTTCCTGAATATTTTCCGAGAACGTATATATATATATATATAAGGCAAATGGTTGTTTATAAGGAGCAGATTGTATTATTGCCAATTCATACGAACGCTCGATAATAATAATAATAATAATAATAGTAACAACAACAAAAACAACAATACGTCCATTTTAAAAGGATATTTGCTTCTCGAAACATTTGAGATGATTAGATAATTGTTTTTAGTTGTTTCGTAGATCTATCTGGAATAATCGTGGAATTGCTTTTTACTCTTGTAAATAAATTAATAAACTCATGGAGCAAGATTTCGCTCTTTCCTTAATCTAATGGATATTATCTAAGAAGCAGGTCTTTTTTATAAAAAAAAAAAAAAAAAAAATCCTTGATATTTCTCTATGTTTCTCGATCATCTCAATGAGAAGAACCCATTGTCTGAATTGTATAATTAATAACATTTCATTATATCGTATCGTCCCAATTTCATTGTCTGCGCAACGAGACGAAAAACAAATCCATTTAGAATGATTATTTAATTATTGAAACGAGTTATTATCTAAAATACTCGAGTGCGAGCTCTCGTATGATTTAATGAATTTATGAATAAAATAATGAGCGATCGGCTCGACCTTCGTATTTATACGGTATTAAATTTTGACAAGAGTTCTTGCCTGATATTACACGGCCTATCCTCCGGCCTAGAAAAATCTTTAAAAAATTAAAATACAACGTTATCGGACTCTTTTCCCCTTCGAACGACCGCAAATTCGCATCGTCGCAACTGGTCGACGTAACGAGCAATAATATTTGATTCCCTTAAGACCCCTGCGAACGCACCCCAAACCCCCGTAAGCTTTCGTAAAAGGGCCAACTCTGTTTTCCGAGGACCCAAAACAGTTTTCGCTCCCACTGAATTTTTCCAATTCAAGTTAAGTTTTGCCTTAAAAACTTTTGCACTCCACCTCCTCCTCCTCCTCCTCTATGAAATAAATTCAATCAAATGATTAACAAATAATTATTCTTTCCTCTACTCGTTGCAACGCTTTATTATTTATATAGAAAGTTCTTGTAAAAAGTCTTCTGTTCTTTCTTTCTTTCTTTTTTTTTTGTTACTTAATTCTAAAAATATAATAATGATTAAAAAAAAAAAGTAAATAAATATTGTACAGCTTGTCGTTAAGATCATTCAATGCGTAATAGTTAAAAACATATTTAGAAATTAATTTTTAATGGGCCGGTAAATCTTTATGGGAAACGAAAGAAGGAATTTTAAAATGGATCTTCCGAGATTAATTATTCGTGTTTAGTTGTATGCGTATTATTAAAAGAAGATTGCTTATTAAACAGTCGTTTCGTTTTGTGTACATGACGCATGATTGGAAAGACTAAAGTAAGAACGATACGAGTATTATATAATCTTATAATTTCCTAACGCTTCATTTTAAATAACTTATTCTTTTTACACCAAGTACGTCAAGTACTAAATAGAGTACATGGAATCGGGATTAATTAATTTAGAGCGCATAAATTTTATCGAACTTATTGGGGGGTGGGGGGGGGGGGTGAAGGAACTTGTATTCGTAGCACGATAATTAAATAAAATAAGCGTAGATAATTTCTTTGAGAGCTGTATACGAGCATGTACTTAGGTCTCGAGTGACGATTATTGAGAGAAACGGAATATCTTATTCATTGAATATTGTAATCTTTATTATTACCCGACGCAATCGACTGTCAACAATTGGCATTTTAACATTTTCAATAATCGGAAACAATTCGTCAGCCGTAAAATCTTTATTTATAACTCACTTAAACGTTTTATATGTTTAAAGTAACAATGGCTGCAGGCACACGTACAGTTCCTTTATCGTTAAGCCTTTCCTTACGAATACTTAGCTCCGAACGTTTCCTATTCCGTTTTCATATAATTCAGAACGGCAGAACGGCAGAACGGCAGAACGGCAGAACGGCTTCCCGATCTTACATTATTAATCGCGTGGAGCTCGTAACGTTACGTCACCGCGAGGCACGAGATAGAGCACGACCGAATCTTCCAAGAATTATTTCACTTGATTAAATTGCTCTATCTGCGCAAGGGGAATTTATGGGCAAACAGAATTTTACTGCGTTAACGCGTTAATTTACCAAGTTGACGCCGATTCTACTTATTATTACGCTTGTTGTGCTTCCATTAACAATTTTCCCTCGGAGTTTACAATGAAAATCCCCTCTTGCTTTTAAAGGAGAGAATTATTTGAAACGCTGATTACGTATTTGCATTTCCTTCTGCTATCGCTTAGCGTAATTATAACGAATTATAACGAATTATAACGAATTATAACGAATAATACGGACGACAAAGTCAACAAGTAGTTGGCGTTCTTCATCTGATAAATGAGAAAGCGAGCCTTCGTGCACAAGCACATGCGCACCTTTATTGTAGCCTGTAGTTTTCTCGCTTAATGCGAGATAAGCTCGCGCGCTGATAAATACATTATATTATTTCTCTTTTCTCTGTTCGTGTAGGATTCCGAAAGCTCGAGCGTCAATCGATTGATATCACCTCGCAGTCGCAGTGCTCGTCAACAGCATCCTAATACAGTCAATACAGTCAATAATCGAAACGCTTTCTTATTCCAAAGTGCAAAATGTGGCAATGCCCGTCTCTATGCTCTCAAGATATACTTTTTACGCGAATGTATTTTAAGTGATAATAACGCGAATACTAATATAATTGTTGAATAGTAATTGTTATTGTTGAAAGGCGAAGAGAAGAGAAAAATGACGAGATATATAAAGTAAATCGATATCGTAAATAGCGAATATAGTTATAGCGACGTATTATATTGGTTGTATTATAAAGTACATTAAGTAAGTACGAAAACTCTGGACTCTTGTCAATTATTCTTAAAAGTATTGAGTGAGCGGAGAGTCGAGCGCCTGCCTACGTGCTAGAATCAATGAAACTTTTCGATCATGGACACAACGAAATCTCTTAATAATCCAAATCCACGAGACAGTGCCAATTCGATATCGGTCTTGATATGGTGGTGAGTATGCCTTTACGTTACTTCGTCATAGCTGGAAATAAATTTACCCTTGAAAAATTATTCTTCTTCATTCCGTGCAATAAAATATTTTGACATTTTGATAAATTCTCTGGCTCACGCTCAATTACCATTCCCAACGAAATCGCACCTTACGCAATAACTATAACAATAATAACAACAATAACACCAACAACCAATAAAATAATAATAACGTTTTACGGTGCATTTTATCGCAATAATAATAATAATAATAATAATAATAATAATGATAATAATAATAATATCACTTTCAATTTCGAGAGGAAATTTATGTTGTTAACAAGATATTTTAAACACTCGGAATATGTACATTTCTTATTTAAAATTTTTAACTCTTTTATTATTTTTATCTTTGTTTTTGTTGTTGTTGTTGCTGTTGTTGCGTTTACTTTGATAAAAAGGTAGTTATTAGCAAATTCAGAAAATCAGTTCATAAAAATGTATTTCAAAATCCTAAAATAACGATTGAAACTGCGTTATTGAGACTAATGTAATTTTTCTAATGTCAATATTTATAATCCAAGGAATAATAAATACGGTATTGAATTTATGAGATAAGTGATAATATATTATAATATATCTTATTAGTTATAAGTATCTTATCTATCATAGACTTATTTTAAAAGTGTAAATTAAGAATTTTAAATTATTTTAAATAATCATTTGTAAATTATATGTAGCTATTATCTTTTTGTTATAAATATATATATATATATATACATTCGATCAGTAAGCATTTAAATATTTAGAAATTAGATCATTGCTTAACATATGCATGCAGAATACACGGGGTTATGCAATTTTTATATTATTGAACTAAATGATGAATCTTGTTATTGTAAAAGTCAGTTCTTTTCCTATTAGTCAATAATTAGTAGCGCCAACATATAATTTTCATAAATTAGTAGATGTAATTTTGAATGCCTCCTATGGTTTACGTTAAATTTGACATTAGAATAATATGAATTAAATTTCTGTTATGGCTGAAAATTGTATTTCCATGAATCTGGGCATTTATTCTCAATTACATAATTACCTTTTAATTAGAGACTTTGGTTGTAAAGAAAGAGAAAAAGAAAAAGTCATTAACCTACGTATGTCGTTAAAAGTTTATTATAAATGATGCGACGATCGATGATTAGAAGTAATTTAAAAACGTAAAAACTTCTCTTCGATACTTGATGTGAAGAATATAATGAAAATGAATGAGTGAAAAATGCGTGCGAGCTTTGAGTGCCAATGACAATGTAGCTATTAATTATTTTAGGTGGACATTGGGCTTATTCAGAAAAGGCTACAAGAAGGTCTTGGGCCCGGAAGACCTGTACGATCCCATAAAGGATGATCAATCGAACGTCCTAGGCGATCGGCTGGAAACGTCAGTATGACTTATCCGTAGCATACCAAACATATTAAGAATAAGAATACGAATAAGAATCTTGAGCAATCCAAGGCTGGAAGTAATGAAAAATAAAAAAAAAAAAAAAAAAAAAGAAAGAAAAAAAAATCATGAGAATAAAAACGGGCCGAAGACGTTGGCTGAGCGAAGCGCTCACTCGCTCGCCTTAACGATCCGACGTTCCGTGGCAAGTGACGCGCGCAACTTAACCAATCTCAGCTGGCCGATGTGCACGTGCACGCTTCGGATGCACTATTTGCGTGGCTATTTGCGTTTACAACCGGCTGACACTTCTCGTAAGCTCGGACGGCCAATCAATGAACCCGTGGCGCTCGAGGTCAATCCCTCGCCGTGGAGTCGGGCGTGAGCCCGGTTTCGCGCTTCCGGTACGTCAAGAGCTTCGGCGCTTCCTCGCTTTCGCCGCAACTCGATCAATTGACCATTGGCGTTATTGGGGTCTTATTGGTAGTTATTGGGGCCGAGACGATCGACTACTTAACCATATCGTCCATTGGCGGTTACTCCGCCCGTTTCGGAAGCACGTAGAGCCCTGCGCAGCTCTTTCCGGTGCGGGCTATTAATAAACTCGGTGACATGGTTATAAGCTAAGTCCCTTGATGTCCCAAGCATTCCGGTCTCGTAATTCTCTCGTACACCTCCGAGGTGCATCGGCGTCATTCCCAAGGCGAGACTCCCGAGTAGGTGCACGAACTCGATAGCGAGCGCGCTACCGCGAACGCTACCGCGAACGCTACGCTACCGGACGGCGACGGGGACGGCCACGGGGACGGCGACGGGGACGGGGACGGGGACGGGGACTCCCGCTACTTGTGTTTTATCAACGGAGTCTCGTTTCACAAACGCTCCTAATTACGATATGCGACCGACTGTAAATTACTGGCTATCTCGGCGCAACGGTATTCTCGCGATATACGCTTCGTAAGCGCGCGAAAATCCCCGAAGGTCACGACGCCACATACAATCCCGTACAATAATTACTCTAGGCGAGCACATACGCGGGACACTCTGTCCTTATCCTTACGTAAATCGCCTGTATAGAGGTGCACACGGGTAATTACGCGTATTTAGGCTTCGTCCGCTCACTGGAAGCGAATCTCCTCAAAATTCCGTTTAAACAGCGATTGAATTTTTTTTTTTTTTTTTTTTTTTTTACAGACAATGGAAGGCAGAGCTGTTAAACGCAAGAAAAGGAAAGCGATATCCGAGCCTACTGAAAACAATCTTGCGAACATTCCTCTTCGAAAACTTCTTACTTGGCTGCGTCCAAATACTCAATGAATTCATACTGAGGTACGCGATCAAATACACGCCCGCACAATATCATTTTAAAATAAATATAACCAAAGATTCCTTTGGTTATCGAGTCGGAATTAACAAATTTTACTATATATTATTACATCGTAAAGCTTACAAGTCAAACTTACTCTTTACACATTTACTTGTTAAAAGCATCGTAAAACCCTTGTTTGCGTACGTAATAATTGGCTAGACTACGTTTTATATTATTATTATTATTATTATTATTATTATTTTGTTTCTTTTACAGCCATTAACAGTATAGCCTTTAAATACTTATTACTTTCGTGGGGCATAAAATAAGCTTTCTTTAAATAACGTTAATAATCCAAAAAGTATTATTCGTCGAGATATTCGTGAACGTATCCCAGGAACAACGCGGATCATGATATTATCAATGTAATCAAATATAACAATATTCAGATTCGTAACGTAATATCGTAAGGGGAAGGCGGTAAAATGAATAGCCGTATATTTCTGCTTAATAAATATGACGAAGGAACGTGAGATACATGTAATTGAAAAGTAATTGATAAATAATGAATAAATCGGTGGCTGTCCTGACAGGTTAGGCACGCCCATACTTTTAGGTGCTCTTCTCCAATACTTTAAGCCAGAACCGACGACGACTTATGAAGCGGCATTGATCTACGCTGGAGGTATTTCAGTTGCGACTGCCATCAATGTCATAACCATAAACCAACACATCTTCGGCGCATTTCATTTAGGGGGCCGAGTTAGGATTGCCGTCTGCTCCGTTGTTTATAGAAAGGCAAGTCATCTTCTTTATCTTTATCTTCGTCTTCGTCTTATTAGAAACTGTTTAGTAAGAATGTCTCTAAATTAAATTCATCATCATCCGGTTATCGATGTGAATTACGAATTTTCACGATAACAAACGATTAATCCTTTTCCCTACGCACTGTAAAGCATTCTTTTAAAAAAGTAAAAGCGTTTTGTCTAGAAAAATATTAATATCTGTACTATTTATGAATTGATATATATATATATATATATATGTGTGTGTGTGTGTGTGTGTGTGTATACGCACATTTTTTTATAATTACTAAGGTACAAGTTATAGAGTAAATGAAAGTAGAGAAAAACAGGGAGATATAGGATTTCGAATCATCGAAGAGAAATTATAAATAGAATATTTTTCCTGAATATTATCCTAATGAAGAGCAAAATAAAAATATCAATTGAGAAGCGGACGATTTATATATATATATACGTACAGTTGCGTAAGACTTAGGATAGAAATAAAATCAATGGACTTGTTTTTGCAACTCTACCAACAGGCATTACGCTTAAGTAATTCGGCACTGGGTGACACAGCGCCAGGGAAAATAGTGAACCTGGTGGCCAACGACGTGAACAGATTCGATCTCGTTTTCGTTTTCGTCCATCATATGTGGTCGGCCCCACTCTCAGCCCTTATAATTGCGTATTTCCTGTATCATGCGGCCGGTTACGCTGGCATTATCGGAATCATCGCCGTCTTCATTGTCGTTCCCATCCAAGGTACGTGTTTACCCGTTAATTTACATGTTATTCTTATTGTTCTTACATTATTTAATGGCAATGACATATGTCAACTCATTATCTTCCGAGCCGTGCTGTTACATTAATCAGTGCACTCGTAGATCTTATTGCAATCCGCGTGGCGGAAAGCAAGCTAAATGTGGTAAATTTATTAAAATCTGGCATGGATAATTCAATAAGAAATGATGTTAATTCGATAAAGTGATGGAATGTCAAGGTGCGCGGGGGGATAATAATAAATCGTTTAGCTTAAGGAAAGAATGGCGCAGCGGTAAGAAGGAGAGTTCTCTGTGAATTGCAGCTTACACGGGGAAGCTGTCGTCGAAATTCCGGTTGCAGACGGCGATAAAGACGGACGAGCGGGTCCGTCTGATGGACGAGATAATATCCGGCGTCCAGGTAATAAAGATGTATGCCTGGGAAAAGCCATTCTGCGCCCTCATCGAGCTCGCCCGCCGACTCGAGCTCAAGGGCGTGACCAAGAGCTCCTACATACGCGGCATATACATGACCTTCAACATCTTCACGACGAGGATGGCCCTCTACTGCACCCTGGTGGCGATGCTGCTCTCGGGTGAGAAGCTCACCGCCGACACCGTCTTCGTCTTCTCGGCCTACTTCGCCATACTCGCCCACACAATGTCCGGGATGTTCGTCCGGGGCGTCGCGGAGATCGCCGAGTGCATGGTCGCGATCAAGAGACTCCAGACCTTCCTCACCTACGAGGAGTTCCAGTCCGGCAACGTATCCAACGACTTGCACCTCTCGAGCTCGACCGGCTCGATAAACTCGGACTCCCGCTACAGTTCGATCAAGGGCTCCAAGCAGGACTTGCCTTATATAGACGAGGACGTCCAGGAGGAAGAGCGAACGGCCACGAGGAAGAGCCAGCAAAGCCTCATTATCACGAACGATCTCTTCAACAACAAGCGACATTCGAAGTGAGTATGAGCCCGTGTAATATATATCAAACCCTTCCGTCTCACCCGTACGTCACAGCGATCCTCATAGCGATAATAATCATTGCGATGTCGCCGACAGTAATTATTCGGAGAACCGCGAGGGGTTGTACAGCCTGAGGCTGAGGCACGTGACGGCCAAGTGGGATCTGCACTCGACCGAGACGACCCTCGAGGACATAAACGTGAACGTCGAGAAGGGAAAGCTGTACATAGTGATTGGCATGGTCGGCTCGGGCAAGAGTTCCCTTCTTTCGACGATCCTCGGCGAGTTGCATCTGCTGCAGGGCTCCGTGCAAGTGAAGGGCGAGATAAGCTACGCGAGCCAGGACGCCTGGGTATTCGGGGCGAGTGTCCGCCAGAACATCATCTTCGGCCAGAAGTTCAACAGGCAGAGGTACCAGAAGGTCGTCAAGGTCTGCGCGCTCCTCAAGGACTTTAAGCAGTTCCCCCAGGGCGACCAGACGATCGTCGGCGAGAGGGGAAGCTCCCTTTCCGGCGGGCAGAAGGCCAGGATCAATCTCGCGAGGTCCATCTACAGGCAGGCCGACATCTACCTGCTCGACGATCCCCTCAGCGCTGTAAGAGAAAGAGCCTCTGCTCCTCCTCATCCTCCTCCCCCCCCCGCCCTCGCCAAATAATCCCAACGACCGCAATAACCCGAATAATCGCAATAACGTTGCCTCTGACGGGATTTCAGGTCGACGCCCATGTGGGTAAGCACCTGTTCGAGGAGTGCTTACAGAAATACTTGAACGGCAAGACCCGAGTGCTGGCGACGCACCAGCTCCAGTACGTCAAGCACGCCGACTGCATCATCCTCTTGGAGCAGGGCAAGATACAGCTCTACGGGGACTACCACGAGCTGTTCAACAAGCATCCGGAATACAGCAGCCTGATCGCCGAGGAGAGGAAGGGGGACTCGAGCATCGAGTCTTCCATCGAAAAGTCCCACATTAGACGTCAGTTCTCGTCGTCGAGTAACAGGGTAAGCCCGTTGTCCTGTTCGTTCGTTCGTTCGTTCGTTCGTTCGTCCCCCCCCCCCATTCGGGGAGACGCGTATCGAGTCAAGCCCACGAATCGTCTACGTGTTTTATAGAGTCGGACGCCCGAGGCTAGTGGTATCGATTCGGAGATGGAAGACGAGGAGGACGACGCCGAGCAGTTGGCCGACTTCATCGAGGGCACCTCTCGCGGTACCGTCAAGGGCAGCATCATATTGAAATACTTCGAGGCCGGCTTGGGCTTCGCTTTCGCCTTCCTCCTGGTCTTCCTCTTCTTCCTCACCCAGTTCATGGCCAACTTCAACGACTACTTCATCCCGATACTGTAGGTATCTTCTATCTAAGCAGTGGTACTTGGGTGTGCGAAGCCAACCTCTGGAAATTCATCGTATGTGACAGGGTGACGGCCGAGGAGTCCCGGGCCTTCTACGCGGAGCTGCACGAGCACGAGGCCGGCAACGGCACGGGGCCCGTCAGCGTCAACAAGACCGCGACCATAATGGACGAGAGCAAGATCCTCTCGGTCGAGCTCTACATATACATCTACACGGCGATAGTCGTGTCGGTCTTCGTGATCGGCATAACCCGCTCGTTCGCCTTCTACCACGTGTGCATACGCTGCAGCCAGCGGCTCCACGACCTCGTCTTCGGCTCACTCATACGCGCCCCGATGCGATTCTTCGACACGAATCCCAGCGGGAGGATCCTCAACCGCTTCTCCAAGGACATGGGCGCGATCGACGAACTCCTCCCGAAAGCGATACTCGACTCTGCCCAGATCATACTCATGATGTTCGGCTCCCTCATCGTCGTCTCCATCATCAATCCCTTGTTCCTAGTCCCGATTATATTCATCGCCTTCGTGTTCTATTGGATAAGGAAGGTTTACTTGAAGACGAGCAAGAACGTCAAGAGGCTCGAGGGCATGAGTGAGTCGTCGTAATATAATCCCAATAACCCCAATAACCCCAATAACCCCCCCAATAATCCCAAAACCCCAATTCATCCCGAGACACGACAACTAATTCTAAACTACAACGCTTTCTCCTTTCTCAGCAAAGAGGCTAATAATAATAATAATAATAATAATAATAATAATTTATAGGAAAATAATTAATTACTTTAATTGCAGCGCGATCCCCAGTTTTCACGCACTTGAATGCGACCCTCAATGGACTTACGACCATAAGAGCCTACAGAGCGCAAAAAATTCTTAAAAAGGAATTTGACAAATTCCAAGACATACACACTTCCTCGTGGTACATGTTCATCGCTACCAGTACAGCTTTCGGCTTCTCATTGGACATATTCTGCTTCATCTTCACCACTCTGGTCACATTCAGCTTTCTACTATTAAAAGAAAGTAAGTCCCTTCCCCCACTCTCCCCCCTCTCTCTCTCTCTCTCTCTATCTATCTATCTATCTATCTATCTATCTATCTATTTATCTATCTATCTATCTATCTCTCATTCGATGTCCTTGAACGCTGGTCGACGCGATAAACTCAATCGTGCAAAAAAAATAGAAAAAGAAAATCATAAAGTACCTGATATGATAAATCAACACCTTCAACGGAACGTAGATTCGTTGGAGAAAATTTTTACAAAATTATTGCGAGGAGAATGTCAATTACAGGGGGATTACATAATACTTTGATGCGTTTAGATAACCACCCGCCTCTGTTTGTACTTGTATTAATCAAATTGTCAACCAAATGCACAATTTTTAATTAGGGCGGCAATAAAAAGTTAAGTCGAATTTATCATTTGATTGTAAAACGTCAGCTCGAATGGACCAACGAAGTCGAATTGTTATTGTTTATAACTGGATTGATTAATCCAATTAATTTATTTAAATCGAATGAAACCGCGTAAATTAAGGAGAGAGAGAGAGAGAGAGAGAGAGAGAGAGGAGAGGGGGGAAGAAATGTTTCAGGAAAGATTTATTTATTAATTTTTATCGAATTATTAGATATAAAAATAACGGATATAAAAATAATTGAAGGACTCGTAATGCAATTACGTTAATTATGCATATTTTATGTTTTGCCTCGAACAATATGAGTGACACGTTAGAATGAAAACGAGTTTCTCTATTTTAAACTGCATGATGCATCCGTTGAAAAATGACCGCAGCTCATCTTATATAATTTTACATTATATTTATAAATCGCACTTTAATATCGTTCGTTAAGTCGGGAATTGAGAGATCGGCGATTTAATTATTTACGACGAACGATTCTTTTTCTTATTTCTTCTTTTTCTTCTTCTTCTTTTTTTTTTTTTTTTTTTTTGTTTAGCTAATTAATTACTCTTTCCCGATGATAATACACACGCACGCGTGACGGACCCGTTAAAGTTTAGTTGAAAAGCTAAAATGTAGGTCGGGAAAATTGATTGTAAGAAAAAAATTGTTAAAAATACATGGCATTTAGTCTGTGTTCGGATTACGTGTGTTAGTGGGCGCGCAGAGCCTCCCGTAAATAGAGCCGGCGAGGAGGTGGAGTAAATAATATAAAATAAAAGATAAAAGACAATTGCTTACGAATGCTAACGTTACTTAGCGTTCACCGGTGGCCAGGTCGGCTTGGCCATAACCCAAGTGATGGCCATGACGGGCATGATACAATGGGGAATACGCCAGAGCGTCGAGGTGACGAACCAGATGATGTCGGTCGAGCGGATACTCGAGTACACGGAGCTCCCGCCCGAGGCTAATCTCCGCGACAAAGGTATTCTGGCGAGTAAGAAAAAGAGCAAGCAAGTACTGGAGGACACGTTCGTCGATACGCCCCAGGATTGGCCCAGCCACGGTCGGCTCGAGTTCAAGAATACCTACATGCGCTACTCCGAGGACGACCCCCCGGTACTCAAGGGCTTGACCCTCTCGATACGACCGACCGAAAAGGTGAGTGCTTCCTCGACTCCTGGCTCACGATCTCCGTACAGAGAATGCCCGTGTACTTAATTACGTAATGAATTACAGGTAGGAATCGTGGGACGAACCGGGGCGGGAAAGTCATCCTTGATTTCTGCCTTGTTTAGATTAGCCAAAGTCGATGGCGTTATAGAAATCGATGGGGTTAATACGGGAAAAATAGCCTTGGAAGACCTGAGAAGGAACATCTCGATTATACCCCAAGACCCGGTACTCTTCTCCGGGACCTTGCGCCGGAACCTCGATCCCTTTGACGAGTACACGGATAAGGTCTTGTGGGAGGTATTGGAGGAGGTACGTGCTTATTTTTTCCTATTTCAATCGGTGCCTTCATGAGCCGTTGGTATTCGAAAAAGAATTCGAACGTCTTTCAATGTTCAATTCAACTGTTGCCGCCAATAACCAAAGAGAAATACTTTATTACCGACGCGCTGCTCGATCAATACGAGTTAGTTACATATATATATATATATATACGCGCGCGCGCGAGCGCACACACAAAATCGGTTTGACATAAATAAAAGGCAAACGAGACTCGAGCCTTTATTCAGCTTTGAATATAAAATGCAGTTGTAACGGTTTCGACGGCTATGGTCTCTTTTTGTATAACGATCGCGCGTACTTGAAGGTCGAGCTGAAGGACGCGGTGATGGGCAGCGGTAACGGGCTGGACAACCGGGTCTTCGACCGGGGCTCGAATTACAGCGTCGGCCAGCGTCAGATGATTTGCTTGGCCCGGGCGATACTGCGCAACAACAAGATCCTCATGCTCGACGAGGCGACGGCCAACGTCGATCCCCAGACGGACTCCCTCATACAGCGCACCATACGCACCAAATTCGCCCCATGCACCGTCTTGACGGTCGCCCACAGGCTCAACACCATTATGGACAGTGACAAGGTCCTCGTCATGGACAAGGGCCGCCTCGTAGTAAGTCCGCCCATCTTAATACGTTTATTCCATTTGCCCCTCCCTCACACTCCCCCCCCTGTTATTATGATCGAAGACCTCGTTTAACCATACCCGACGACGAGGCTTCTTCCGTTGCTTACCAGCGCAATAACCTCCTACGAATGAAAAATAAAAAAAAGAAAAAAAATGCTTTTTCAGGAATTCGACCATCCGCATGTCCTACTGCAAAACGAGTACGGACAGTTCACATCCCTGGTGAAGGAAACTGGACGGGCCATGTTCGAGCAGCTTTGCAAGGTAGCGAGCGAGGCTTATTTCTCAAAGTACAAGGAGGCTTAACGTAAGCCGTTGTTGTATATGCCAATCCACTATCTATCGTTCACGCTGAATAATCCAGTATTGTTACGAATTTACCGAGAAATTTTAAATATGTGTTCATTCGCTTGGGAACTCCAACTCTATCGCTCGTTTCCAAAACATGGTTATACTTTTAAGGAATAACTTTTTAATATTACTGTCCTCGTCCCGTCCCCCCCTCATCCCCTCGCCCCCTCCTACTCCTCCTACTCCTCCTCCTCGTCCCACACCGTCGTCGCCGTCGCCGTCGCCGACGTCTTAACTGCTCCGATACGCCTTCGCTTGTTCACTTTTTAAAGCGTATTACCACCCGCCAAAGGATAACGTTCGTTTGCAATTTGTAAAAAAAAAATAGCGCGTAATGGTCCCTCCCATTGGATTCGTCATTGAATTACTAATTTACCGAGAGAGAGAGAGAGAGAGAGAGAGAGAGAGAGACGAAACTCTTGCTACTACTCCGTCACTCTCCTTCTCGCACACGAAAGAATCAATCACCATAGCTCTTATAGCTGTAGATAAACATTTTATAATGTGTATAAAAATTCCATATATACAATATAAAATATAACGATGCGGTGCATTACGTATTCGAAACATAAACAATAAAGATTAACGAGTAAGCTTCCAAAATCTTATGAGGGCCTCTAGTTTTAGTAGTATTACATGTCTCTTGACCTCTTGTAATTATTTATTATTATTATTATTATTATTATTATTATTATTATTACAATTATTAGAAGCTTCATAGTTTATAGTGATCGCAATATTTTATACAAGACTATATATTTTTACTTACATTGAAGACACTGCGCTAATTTACATGAATATACGTATATGAATAATTCGAAAGATTCAAAGCTTTAAGAAATTCAAAGCTTATACATGTTACTATTTTTCCATACTGCTGATAGCATACTTTATGTATACAAATTACCTTATCGAAATTCAATTAATCATTCTATGATGGAACAATTGTAGACAAAAAATACATTCTTACTTTTTACAAATAACATCTTCCGGTATTGTGCCTAAAAAACATTTATATCGTTAATTATATATAAAAAGAATTTTTATACACCATGTGCTTATAACTACATTGTATATGGAACACAATAAGTGCCTCGATATTTTGTATAAATATTTTTAAATCTTATAGACGCCTATGTTTATAATGATTTTTTATCGAATTCATAAGAAGAAACTTAGACTTTTACTAAAAAAAAAAAAAAAAAAAAAAAAAAAAAGAAAAAAAAATAACAATATTTTCTTACATATATAGAGTATTAAAAGTATAACGGGTCGTTATATTGATGAAAATGTTACGTACTTTTAAATTATAAGAGACGTCGAGCTGACTGACGAAGTAATTGAATTTTACTAAAATATTCTCTAAAGTCAGCGTCGTGCCGGAAAAGATTAATAATAACTAAAGCCAAAAATTAGGAAATGTTCAAATTTAATTGTGAAAAAAAAGAAAAGAAAAGAAAAGAAAAGAAAAGAAATATAAAGTATATTTATGAAATATTGTTAAACGAATGACATAGTAGAATAATAATACTATAATAATTGTGTAATTTCATCTCTTTATGCGTGATACTAACTTAATGTTATTAATGAAAATTAAACTCTTACAGCATTCCAAAAGTTAAGTAGTACGTTTGAATCTATTGTATTAGACAGAGTAATTTATGAGTACATACTTTTATTCGCGTGTACTTGAATGAGGATACCTGTTTTGATAAAATTTATTATTTAAAAATATATTAGATAGAAATTTTTATTCGTAATTAATATTATTTCTACGTGGGTTATCGAATAGAGAATATTTAGATTACGAAGAGCTATTACTGCAACAGTACGTTCATACTGCATATTTATCTTTAGTATTTAGGACTTAGAATACCCTGTGTAAATACTTTAATAATTTTTAAGCCATTTTTTTTTTTTTTTTTAAATCAAAGCTGTAATTCAATTTTATTCATAATTCACTAAAAAGTCGAGCGAACGCGAACGTGTTATTTATGAAATTTTACAATACTTGACTACAATCAAAGGCATAAACATATTTTTTCTACTCTTTAGATGTATTTATTTTAATAGAACAAATTAGATCCGTCTTTTCTTTCAATATAAAACTATAACCCTTTCGCCTGAATAACAATATCTCTAAAATTTGTAAAATTTTGTAAACGCTTAATGTGTTTTTTTAATTATCGTTTCTTTTTATCTTTTTTTTTTGTTTGTTTATTTATTTTTAGTTTATAATCACGTGAAAATTAAAATATGTCCAGACTAATTACAATTAATCAAACGCTTCCTCTTTATTTACTTAAAAGTTATGTTACATTTTGTATAATAGACAAAATTGTTTTTAAATAAAATTAAAAGGAGTTAGGGTATGCAATTGTTATACGCGTTAAATGTATCAATGTTTAAATTAAATATGATTATATATAAATACATCATAATAAAGTATTATGAATATTTTCTAATAATAAAAAGTATATTAATATCCGTTGAACTAAAATTTGTTATTTAACAACACTAATTTTATTAGTGCGTTGTTTGTTAATATTAAAGGATTAATTTATGTATCAATTTCATTGTATACAGGGAAATTATATTATCACTATAACTCTAATTAACGATATTCAAACGACATTATGTGATAATTTATGTATAGTTTGTATCTTAAATTAAATATTATGTATTTGAAAGCACTTTTAATCTCTATAGAATTCAAAGATTTTATCTTAATATACATCACTGTTATATAAAGTTTTCGTAAGAGAAGAAATGTAAGAAGCTATTGTTAAGATCACCATATACTTTCTTGCTTATACATGCTTATACATCGAAAAAGTTGTTTACGCATACCTTTTAAACGTTTTTTGTACATCTTTAGTTTGTTCTTACACAAATGTAATATAAATCGTACTTATGTGAATACAATTCATTATATTAAATAACTACATTATAACAATAATAATAATAATAATAATAATAATAACAACAATAATTGTTATTATTATTATTATTATTATTATCATACAGTTTATAATGCGTTTTTTATTATAATAAAATGAACTGTAACGCTATAACTATGTGTACACAGAAGGAAATTATTTTGTGAATATATCTTTATTCTTATACCATAAATAAAATGAATTTTACTGTACGAAATGGGTTTTTAGATATAAGAAAATAAATCTTTTTATAATCAGAATTTTTATTTTATCACGAATACAGATTTTACAAAATCAACTTGTTTTTGCATGAATTTAAAAATGCTGACATGCAATGCATGGGTATATTGTGCTGCTGATGGGACTGATTATTCTTACAAAAACCAACAGATAATTTCAAGTAAATTTCACGTAAGATTAATGGGAATAAATAATACCAATTTTAAATAATTTTTTACTTACATATGCACATAATTTTTTTTCAATAAAATATTATTGCACAGGCTTTATACATTAAATCACGTTCTTTAATCAGATGCAACTTAATGTCCTCATTAGTAGATTCATAAAATTATTACTCTTCATGTCAGACTTTTCAGCTTTATCACTTTTTCGTTCTTTTTTTTTATTTTTATTTTTATTTTTAAGATTTATCGCCCATTATTCAAGTTATGTACAAAGTAAAGTGCAAAACATTTGTCTCCGCGTCTTAATCAAACGACATTTATTCATTGCTAATTATTCTTTTATATATATGTAAAACCTTATTGTTTCTGTCATGACATATCATTTAGCGAGTAATCAATTTAGGTATTAATAAAAGGCAATGAATGTTGTATTTTCAAGTTAAATTTCAGATATATCCCTATAAAAGGTAAAAGGCTTTAATTCTATCTGTAATGCATTCTATCACTGTTTATATATTAAAAACAGGTGCTTCGAGGTCATTATAATAACGTTATTATCTACAAAAACTACAAAAGGCATCGGTTCCTAGACAAATATATTTTACGAAAACTGTTGTTTTGTATTTTAAACATTTACGTGACGAAACTTTGTTAATCTAAGATGAATGAACAGATTTATAGAAAAGAAATAATTTGTTAAGGTCGCGTGGACAATATTCTTTCGGCTTATCATTATTTCATTCATATTCTCCAAGTTATTTTTTCCAGATAAATTTTTACAGAAAAATATACTTGAAATTACGATCGGACAAATTATAAATATCTTAGAAAAATCCTTTAAAATTACTTCTTTTATATATCTATACTTCTCACTTTTCGATCCTCTTTCATAGAATTATACATTTAACCAGCATTTTTTATAAAAAGAAAATTATTCAACTTCTTCGATAGCTTTCATTTAGAATTTATATCTTAAAAGCAAGGAAGAAACAAAAAAAAAAAAATCAGTAGAAAGAAGTTTATGTATAAACAAAGAAATTGTATTCCTAACAATATTTAATGTATAATTTACAATTAAATTCATATTATTTTAATTTAAAGTAAAAAAAAAAAAAAAAAAAAATAATAATAATAATAATAATAATAACACGTTCTTAAATATAATTAAAAAGTTATTTTTATACTTTTGCTCTTTTTTACCAAGTATTTTGTTTATGGCTTTAAATTATTATATTAAGAATACACACAATAACGGAAAACCAGTCTCATAAATTACAATCATAAAAAACTTAAAAAGACTTTTAGAAAATAGAAATTCTAATCTTATTGATTATAAAATTACTTGCGGATATATCGAGTAGTAAAATAAAAGCTTTAGACACATAATTATAATGTAACTGTCTTCTTTCGCTGTCAAAATCGCTTCACCAATCTCTAGCGATTAAAGGAAGAGCTCTTTCTCATTTCTCTGTTGACTGTTTCTATGATTCATTTATTAACATCCACTATATTTTCATCACATTATATACTCGAGTTTCATTTGTATTGCATACAGACATAGAACCTGTTTGTACAATTTTTCTTCATATTTCATATATTTTCGTAAATATTAATAATCGTGTAAATTAATTAAATGTAGAATGTATAATTTTTCCAATAAAGTAGTTACGCAGTAATAATATTCGATAAACAAAAATACCATGCTTTTTCATAATAATAATAGTAATAATAATTTATACAAAATTGACACGAACATCTATTGCCCTTAAATAATTTTAAAAATCAAAAACTATCTTCTAGCCGTAATAATTTTAAATTATTAATGTAGGAATGATAAACAAAAAATTCACACAATTAGATTAATATCATCCCATGTCTGGTAAGAAGTTTGAATGCGTTGATTTTATTTATTGTAATCTTGCTTCAAATCTCATTTACAGTTGTCATTCTAATGCCTGCTTTAATTTCTGATCTAATCAAGCCACATTGTCGACATTTATTTTTTATCTACTTTATTTTTCACAAGTTATATCACGAATAATTTTAAAAGTGTACTACTGATAATCAAGAATTTGAAGAAGTTTTTCAATTATTTAAAAAAGCATGAGTATTGGCTTATATATACGAAAAATATCTTCTTTAGTATTAAAATTGGTTTTCGTTTTGAATGGAGAACGCGTTGGCTTCTTATATCTTTGATATACATACACAGCTCATTTCAATCATCCTTATTATATTAAATATAAACGTATTTAATATTTTATGCAAATAATAATGTTAAAAGTTATTGTATGATATACATATAAAGTTATTGACAGTCTTCAATATTACTAATAAAACTATACAACACCTTCTATACGACTAATCTTCATTGTATAATAATAGAGACTTCTTGCGAAAAAAAGAAACGCTATAAGGAATGCACCTAAAAAATATTATGCAATTAATTAAATTACCAAAGAAATTTTAAAAAATTTTTAAAATTTAATTATCGCAAAAATCAAGATTAATTATTACTTATTATTTACATAGAATGAAATTTTTTATAAAATATTAAGTTGAAAAAAAACAGAAAGTAACATACATAATTGATTTTTTTAAGTTAGCTTATTCCGATATAATATATAAATTATAATGTAAAGAATTTTCTATACATACCAACATAAGCAACATAAATTCCTCCATTAAGATTTATAAGTGTGTATGTTACGGTCTGGAAATAAAATTTAATTTTTAAAATATTGATTTTAAAATAATCTTTAAAATAAATGTTTTAATACATTAAAAAATTTGGATTACATAAGAAAAAATCATTTATATGAGATATAGATCAGTCAATCGAAATTTTTTTTTTTTTTTTTTTAATATATTAGGAATCCCTTCCTTCACTGTGCCAACTTTCCTTTATATAATGATATGCTGTCAGTATTTACCAATATAATTTCTCTTTAAAAATACAGCAAATTTAATCATGTCTAGTAGAATATTTATAGTTCTTACATGCCTATGCTTAGTAATTGTTATATAATTTATAAATTATATCCACGTATTAGTAAATTATTGAATTACATATATGCTTATGCAAACGGTTTAGTTTTTTCAAAATAATATTAATGGTATTGTATTATAAATTTACTATTGCTTATAATTTCAAATATTGCAAAAACATTTTATTAGATTAAAATATTTGTAAAAAACTTATAAAATGACAATTTTAGAAAAATAATTTTTATAAAATATGAATTTTGAATGTACAAAATATAGAATTGCATATTTTTTGTAATAATGTGTATGTACAACCAACATATACAAATATAGACATTTATTATCTTTGAAAAAAATACGAGTTCTATAACGAAAGTTTAAATTCGACTTACTGTAATTATAATCCCAAGAATTAAACTAATCATTCCGAGAATAACCATAATGATCCAACGTCCTCGTGCAAAATCTGGGCCAACAGAGGAAACTTTTCGACAATGTGGACAGCGTGCCAAGGCATTATTTAATGTATTAAACTGTAAAATTATGTACATTTAAGTTTCATTAGGATTATAAAATTACATATTTTTAGTTAATTAGAATTTTAAAAGCGTTATCAAATAAAATATTGAATGGGTAGCAAATGCCAGTTTAAAATGCAAATTTATACCAAAAATGTGTCATGACAATGGCCACAAGAAACTCGACACATTCCAGGCATCGACAAAGCTGGTGGCGTTACTGGACTAGGAGCCAGATTAATTATTTGTTTACAATTAGGCCTCGGACAGGCGATTCTCTGTGATGAACTTTTACATATAAGTAAACAATTGCAAGGGCATCGCACATACTTTTTTCCAGGTGGAGCATTTCTTATGGGCTAAAAACATTGCAGTATAAGAATTAATGTACAAAAATAAGTAAAAATTAACAATAAGCTCTATGTAAATATAAGACTTACAGTGGCCTCGTTACACTGACTGCACTTGACAACATGCTGATCTCTTTTATCAGAGATATCTATCATTGTTTGACATACCCTACATGTGATCATGTGCGTACTATCCTGAGCAGATTGGTAAGATGGTGGTAATTCATCAGGACCAATCGAAGCAACAGTATTATCATGTAGTATTTCTGCTCCTGCTATATTCATCAAAGTATATAATTTTAGTATGTCGATAAAAACATAAGTACAATAATTTGTCTTTTGTAAATATTCTAAAATTATGCATGAAGAAAAGAAAATCAAAATAAAATTTTACTACCCAAATGTTTTATTATTAGTATAAATAAAATTTTTTTAACGTAGCGCCGAATCCATTACCTATTTATCTTTAAAGATTTCTTTTTTTTAATTTCAATATTTTTGACATTTAATAAATATTAATGGATGTCTTGTCTACATTTAAAATATTACTTGTTAATAAATATATAAATGAATCAATTAATTTATTATTTTAATTCATTATTTTCATATTATTTTTTGAAACTCTAAGACATATTAACATGTAAGACACAAAAGAAATAGTTAGAAATTATATATAATGCATTATCTGTGCATTTTCCAAGAATCAAATTTATCATCTAATAATAATTTTATCTATAAACCTTATCAACTAATAATTTGTATCATTTATTTGTATCATAGGTAAGATGGAATTTAAGAGATTCTATCGTTAAATCCAAATCAAATATTTCACAGATCAATTATATTATTTGATAATCGTGAAACTGTTAATTATTTTATTTTTTATTTTGTTCAGGTAACGTAAGTATTAAACTTTAAGATAAATATTATTACAAAACTATTAATAACAAAAAAAAAAAAAAAAATATATATATATATAAATATGTATGTATGTATATATATTATCCTTATAATATTACTTTTAAGATAAATTCAGTTAATTTGTATAAACAGTACATTGAATTTGCAAGATGTCAAGGAAAAAATATAAAATAAAACTATGGGATGAATAATAACATTGCGTTATTATGTTATTTGTATTTGAGAAAGTGGTTTTGAGCTTATAAAATTAATTAAAGTTTTAAATAATAAGAACAATAAGAGTAGAATTTGAGAGAGAGGAAAATATAATTTATAAAAGGGAATGTTAATAAAATAATCATAAAGGATAAATCACGTAAATATTGAAATGTATGTGTTTAGTAATAATAATGTACTGGTATTCAAAGGGCTTTTTTTGTCCGATTGATTGAAAGAATAAAGTTAAAAACTCTCGGTTGTCATGTACAAGAATTTATGAATAGATTTCATAATGACGAGGAAATGATGGGACTTAATAATAACAAGGCGCTAAAGATCGACGATTAATTAATTGAACAGCAGCAGCAGTAGCAGCAGCAGCAACAGTAGCAGGAGGAGCAGCAGCATCATCATCATCATCATCATCATCATCACGGGTTCAATAAAATAAGCAATCATACGTAAAATGAATAAGTCTAGAGTACGGGTGAGTGTAAGAGAGCCACGGCCCGTGATCAATGTTATCATCGCACGATTCGTAAAAGCAAGTCCTGTGCAACGAAATATTTACCCACTACTCATAAACAAATAAACAAAGGAGGGACCCTGTGTAATGTCCGAATCCGAATGTCCATGATCTACTGGATAATAAGTATTGTCTTTTGAGTTTAACAAGCCATTTACCACACAGTTTAGGCAAGTTTTCATTATCGCTCTTCAACAGTGGCTGTCGCTCGTCGTCCTTTTCGTCGTCCATGATAAGGATGTCCCTCGACGAAAGTGAAGCCAACGGCAACGACGTTCACGACGTCGAAGAGACTTTACTTCGGAACTCTCTGCTCTCTCACTCCGTTGATTGTTGGTACTGGAGACGTGCTTCGTCAAGTCGGGGCTTAATTTTCCGCGAGGGCGCCACTGTAGCAAATCGCACCGGCCATTTGCGAATACGGATTCATTAGCGTGCGCGGGACTTTTAAAATCCGTCGGTCCACTAATCCCTCGCAACTCCGTACTCCGTTAGCAACGCCGATTTCGGCTCCTTACTTACAATCAATCGGTCTTCCCTATCATACGGAACGAACCTCGTAAACGACAATTTACACGTAAATTTACAATTTCAGCAATTTCAGTCTTATCGGAGCTTTATTTGCAGTTCTTTAATAATTAGAAATTTTACAAAGACGGAAAGCATCGGTTTTCGCGATCGCGAAATTACTGGATCCTACTGTATTCTAGCTCCTTGAGAGTGTGTGTCTAAGCCAAATGTGTGTTGTAAGGATTACGAAGCGTCGTTGAATCAACCTATAAAGTTCATCCGTCCGGATGATCGATGATCTCTGGCGAATAGCTGAGCCGTGCATTGTTCCGAATAATTATAATAAGACCTTTGTTAAAATAAAAAAATAAATAAATGAAAGAGGACAACTGACTGGCTTCTCTGGTATAAAAAAAAAAAAAAAAAAACAAAATGTAATATCGTATTATTTGAAATTAGTTTTAATTAACACAGCTATCCACGCCTATGATGGACTATTTCATCCAATTATCTCCCTTATTGCTTTGTGTAAAACGATAATCAAATTCGTATCCACCTTCCACCTTTCGTTAATTAATTAACTTTCATAGATTTTGATCTGAATCCTGCCCTCCGACCACGATATTCTACGTCTCGAAATTGATAATTTCGGTATCACGAGGACGAAAACTAATCCGCCAGTTCAAAATAAAAATACCTTTCATGTAGCCTTGTGTTCTGATTGGTTAATGAACGATTCGTATTATGACAACCTTATTACGAAAGGTTTGTATTCGAGGAAGGCCGACACAAGTGATATTGTGTTTATCAATAATTTTTATATCGCTTGGATTCCCTATTCATTCCCATCGGGGGAAATACGGGAAACACATTATTTCATACAAAGAAATGAAGAAAGAGTCTCCGCGACCATTTATTACGAGAAAAGTGGTATTTATATTAAAATTCAGCATTGCAGTTGGCGACTAGGTAGTTTCCGGGGAATAGAAAAGAGAAGCGAGAAGAGAAAGAGGGAAAAATGTAGAAACTCTGCCCATCGATAAATAATTTCCATTAGAAAGTATAACGAAGAGTCTCTCTTCCCCCCCCTCTCTCTCTCTCTCTCTCTCACGTCAGATTTAATTAAGTATGTATTTCGCACAAGTAATTGCCTCTTTTAATTTTTTTTTTCACATCTCTTTATTATTATTATTATTATTATTATTATTATTATTATTATTATCATTATCGTTATCATTATTGAATTTAGTTAATCGATAATTCTCCCGCTGGATGGATGGATTGGTATGACGAGGGACGCGGTAACGATTATAAATATGCGCCAATATTTTCTAAGGCATTCTTCTTCTAAAAAAAAAAACAACAAAATAAAAAATTAAAAAAATAACCGCCTCTTCGGTACAGTAATAATCTTAAAAGGCGGCCACATTGAAATTTGATACGTGTCTTAAGTGCTGCGGTCATTTTTATTTACTGGCTAGTAAGAATGTTGATTTGAAAATCATAGGTTCCAGTGATTACAACCTGAACTGTAACCCCTTTGGCTGTTTAACCAGAGATGAAAAAGGAGATCGCCGATAATGATAGCGGGGGCTGACCGCAATTCTCGCTACTTCGAGCTGCTGCTGCTGCTGCTGCTGTTACTGCTGTTACTGCTGTTACTGCTGCTGGTGCTGCCTCTTCTGGGTCCCGAGGAAACTAACTACCGAGTTCGCGCAGCTGCTGCTGTTGCTGTTGATGCTGCTGCTGCTGCTGCTGTTGCCGATGCCAAGGGAAAGGGCGGCAGTGGTGGAGGTGGCGACGACGACGACGACGAGAAACACGTGTGCCGTACTTGCGCGACGATCAGAAATTATGCTAGAAGAAAGTTCATAAAAGACAAGATACCGACGACCAAAGAAGCCATTTACAAGCGTCTGTCCTCCCCCTCCCGCCCCCCGCCCCGCTCCCTTTCTCTAACGCTCGCTCCTCCCTCGCCGCGCAACATACGCACATAAGCACATAAGCACATACTTGATCTTTCTTCGGTCGCTTAGCTCGCTTTCCGCCCGGATGCCCAAAATAACCTTCCTTCCTATTTTTCCTCTTTAAAGGAGAAGATATTCCAATGAAATGATCGTCGTCAACGTATTTACTGGCCCTGGCCATAGGGACTTACTTGATTCATTGCCACTCCGTACAACGGTTCCCATAGACGAGATCTAACAAGAGAAGGCTTCTTCATACGTTTTTTTTTACGAAGCGCTAAGGAATACGTATCTTTTATATAACTGTTTCTTCTTCATCCTTGACATTAAACTACTTATTTATTTCGCTTGTGAATTGTGGAGTCGGACGAGAATTTCGAGGATCGGTTGGAGCAAGAATTTTTATAATAATAAGACGTCAGTGAATCATTTATTTGATTGACGACGTAATTTCCTTTTACGCAGAACAAGAATATCATCAAACTTTGTAACTGTCTATTAGATAAAAAAAAATATACTACCGTATTTCTTTCTTTTTACGTAATTATTTATTCGATTGCTGGTCAGAAAAATTGTTGCTGAAAAAATATTTAACCTTAAGTCAATAATACTTATCGTCTAAAATATTATTCACTCCTGTGTACGACATATATATATATATATATACATACGCGTTTATATTTCTATACAAAAATAAACTAAAAATAATAATTGTGCCTTCATAAAAATGTTAGATTATTTTCGGTAGAAAACAAAAGTCATATTATGAGGAATAATTGATATTGCTTATTCAATATAACATATTCGATACGTTAAGAAAAATATTATTACCTTCCCTCTAAAAAAGATTTATTAACTTTCCATTACTACATTAACAATGTTGTTGAACGAAAGCTCAGCTCGATCAGATTTCTATTTTAAAGTTATCTCTAGTAAACCTTGTTTTAAAAGTATTAATAGTGTCGATTAGATTTTAAGGAATCATGAATTTATTATTTTGAGAACTCTTATACGAAAACGCAAATTGATAAATAAAAGAATAATTTTGAGACACATCGAGACTTCTCGAGACGTAAAACACAATGAAATGCATTAAAAAAAAAAAAAAAAAAAAAAAAAAAAAAAAAAAAAAAAAAATGAAAATAAGCAATTACTTATGGAAATAAATGTATATACATATGTATGTTTATGAACACGTAACATACATATATTTAATTGAGAGATATTTATTATTAATATTATTGTGTACTTTTCAAGATGATAGTTTGCGCAGAAACAAAAGTTAATTGTCACCATTAAATCCCAAGACATTAAATATTAGAATTCAAATAACTAGATGAATGGAATAACATACATAGTCGACCCTTTGTCTATAATAAACTTACTTTTCTGCGTGAGCACCATATTCTCCAATCCAAGAAACTTTTCACGATTTTGACGAAAGCAATGATTTATCTGTTGTTTAATACTTTCAAAGTGTACTGTGAAATAAATGAATTCCTTGCTGAAAATAAAAGTAAAGCCAATAAATAATTGCTTAAATAATAAGAGGTGGATAATGATAAAGGGAGAGAGTACATTTTGAACTGAGTGAGAGAGAGAGAGAGAGAGAGAGAGAGATGGAATGAAAGGACGTAAACAATGTTTGGTACAGTTGGTTGTAATAAATAAAATCTGTGGCATTGGTGATAAATAGCCATTGGCCTTACGTCGAGCGAAGTTTAAAACAAGTGAATAAAATAATGTGCTTCTGCCATTAGTCCTGCGAGCCGATGCTTGGGGAAGCGCATCGTTTTACACGACGGCGTATATACAAGTGTACCTACATATAAACATTGGTTCCGAATGGAATAGCTGCTGATGATATCAATATGATCTGCATACATGCTCGCGCATACGTATATTGCGCTCGATTGGGGCTCCCATATGTATGGGGCAAAGACTTTGTTGTGTCTTGAACGATGATGAGTTTTGTAATGGCAACTGAAAGCACGTGCACGGAATCGTAGACGAAGGCCAACCTGGTGGCAATCGTTATTTTTTTTTTTTTACTTTATCCATCAATTGTTGGACACGTCTCTTGTAGAATATAAAATTATATCCCTGGCCGATCGGGTGGTTCTCTGATCGACGCAGAGATACACGTAGACCTAGACGTAGACGTAGACCTAGACGTAGACGTAGACGAAGAGAGGGGGGGGGGAGTAACGCGCAATTAGTTGGTGAGAAAAAAAAAAAAAAAAAAAAAAAAAAATCGTCAGGTTAGTAACTCTGATTACCGAAATGCGATCAGCCTTTTGAGCCTGGATCCGTCGATCAATAAATAGCCTCGTTCGTCTTCGCGCACGCTAATCTCTCTGCGTCAGCTCTTGTGGTCCATCCCTACGTGGCACTTCAATTAACCGTATAGAATCGCTCGATGCCTTTATAAGGAATAATAATAATAGGTAATTGGCTTTAAATTTGACCTCCGCGCTTAGCGCAAAATGCGACGTCGATACGCCTCCGTTCGCCGTCCGTATGGGTGTGCGTGTGCCGTCGGCGCTCATGAATAAGCATAGATCGAGCTCGGCTCGTGCACGTTACCTTATCCGTCCTATCCCCGTCTTCATTAGCGGCGGCCCATGTAAAATATTATCCCTCTAATCGACGTCGGGCGAAAAGAAAGTAGTACGACGACAAGTACTACGGCCCCCAGTGAATTTGCCTCTGTAAATAAGCGCATAAAGAATATGGCGATGATTTTAATGTTTCCGCTCCATGGTTCGCTCCATGGTTCGCTCCATGGTTCGCTCCATGGTTCGCTCCATCGAGATCCTTTCGTCATTATATCTGCCGTACGCATGTAGTGTAAGTATAGGCCGAAGGAGTGGGAGGCGGGTGTACGACGACCAAGTGGAATTGCGATAAAGTTACAAATTAGTAAGTAAAGTACATGCCAGTTATCGCAGGTGATGATTAGGTGTGGTTAGGGAGCAAAGGAAGGACCGTGTGGACAAATGGCAATGATGATCAAAGTCGTCATCCCGCAGTAATGGGTGGAGCATTAGTGGGTAATAGTAATAGTAGTGGGATCGGTCATGTCAGTAATATACAAGGAACGACAGAGAGCGAGAGAGGGGTGGCGGGAGGGGAGTGAGGCGGTGGTAGAGAGAGAGAGAGAGAGAGAGCGGGGGGGGATGGTGGGACGAGGGACTTGGAGGAACAAAATAAGAGTAGTTGCTTAGGGGTTTGCAAATGAAAGGGGGGAAAAAGACGAATCTGGCGCGGTTGGCGCGGCTCGGAAAATTGCCGCCATTAGTTCAAGCGCGCTCTGGAGTTGCCGGCGAGTAGGTAGGGAAGGGGGAGCCGAGTCGAGGTCTCGGTCGGTAAGCGGAAGCGGGACGCAATTAGGCGACCGAAGAACTGGTCTCGCCACGACGTATTAGGCTCGGCCCTGGATATATTATATGTTATATGCTCCGTGTCCCTATGGTGGAAGCAGCAGCAGCAGCAGCAGCATCAGGAGCAGCATCAGGAGCAGCAGCAGAAGCAGTAACAGACGAAGAGGTTCGATAATAAAGAGGTTCACAGTGGCGCCGCCGCGAGGAGAGCCGTGGAGGGGTTGGGACTGTAGGGGAACGAGATCCGTGAGCCGCGAACCGTGTGAGAGGGTGGGTGAGAGGGAGGGAGGGAGTTAGGTAGGTAGGTAGGTAGGTAGGTAGGTAGGTAGGTAGGTAGGTAGGTAGGGAGAGCCGAGGATGGAAGCGGAGCAGCGTTAACCGACAGCGTCACCACGGCGTCGAGCCGCCCATCGGCCCATGTCCATCGGGGCCAGGCTACGCGCGCATCGCCGCCGAGCAGTCCAAGAGGGGGCGGTACGACGAACGTCGGCATTAGGGCAGGGGAGAAGGGAGCATGCGTGTGCCTACTAGTCAGCCAGTCAGCCTCTCTTTCTCTCTCTCTCTCTCTCTCTCTCTCTCTTTCTCTCTCTCTCTTTTGTTCAGGGAACGTGCGCGCGTGCGTGCGGACGAGCTCGAAAGGAAGACTCGCTTTCGGCTCGGGTTCTGACGGCTGCGGACACGGCGGAGGGAGCGGAGAGTTTCTAGTTGGCGGCTCCAGTTGCACGGCTGTGCGTGAATGAGGGAACGGAAGGAGCGAGTTACAGGAGTCGAGCCGAGCGAGCGCTAGCTCGACAATACTGGGGCCCCCCCCGACGACGAGGAGCTTGAGGCTAGTGCGTGTGTGCGCGGGCCTCCTTGGTTAAGCGCGCGAGCGAGCGCATCTCGCGTGTGTCGTCGTCGTCGTCGTCGTTGTCGTCGTTGTCGTCGTTGTCGTCGTTGTCGTCGTTGTCGTCGTTGTCGTCGTTGTCGTCGTCGTAGCCGCCTCCCGTGTGTGCCTGTGCGGTGTGTCGACCGCAAAAAGAACCTCTGCCTTCTCCTTAGGCTGCTTCTTGAGTCAGGAATCGACCGATCCGAGACACCGTGAGCCTCGTGACTCGGGACCTCGACAACAGGAGCGGCACCAGCGGCGTCAAGAAGCTCTCTCTCTCTCTCCTTTTTCTGTCTGTCTGTCTCTTTCTTTCCTTCTCTCTCTCTCTCTCTCTCTCTCTCTCTCACTCTCTTTCTCCGTCTACTTCAACGGACCGTCCTACCTCTCGTCCGAAGCAGGGCACGAACCGAGGAAGAGAGTAGCCAGCCACTGTGAGGGAGGAAGAAAGGAAGCCCACGTCAAAGGCGAGCGTTTAGGGTCAGGAGGAGCAGGAGCAAGAGCAGCAGCCACCAAGTCGAGTACCTCAAGGAGCCGACGTCATGTCCGACCGGGAGAGCCTCGACGACCAACCCCAGAGTGAGTATCGCTCGCTGTCCGAACTGCCGGGAGGTAACGCGAATCATATTATCATCTCGAATGGCCGGGGTCAGATACGAAGATTAATAGAAAGGGGGAAGAGAGTTAAGCGAACTGTTAATTACGAGAGAGAGTGAGAGAGTGAGAGAGAGAGAGAGAGAGAGAGAGAGAGAGAGCGATGCGAGAGGAAGGAAGGTATAACGAGGAAACAGGGAAGGTTTTGCTGGCTTAGACGATCGACGGCTCGACCGGAGTTGGCGCCTTGGCGAAGAGTAGCCATCGAGCCGCCGGTCTCTGGCACCTTCTTCACGTTCTTCTGTCAGACGGTTTGCAAAAAATCCCCATTTCTCGCCAACGGAACTCGCGAGATCCAAGATGGCCGATATCTGCCTGTCCGTCGGTACGTGTGGCGCGCGCCTTCGCTCCGACGAGTCCGATCAGGCAAGCGCTCGCGTGCGCGCGCGCGCGAGCGAGAGGGATAGAGAGAGAGAGAGAGAGTGTGTGTGTGTGTGTTCGTGACAGAGAGACGAGTCCGCGTTACTACCCGTCTCGCTAGCTGTTCTATTCCATGTCCCCCTCCCCTCCCCTCCCGCCCCCGGCCAACCAGGCCCCTCAGCGCCCGGCCTCTTCCCACGAGTCGGAGCCGCCGTCATGACTGGAGGCGTGCGCGAGTCGAGCCATAGACGACGGAATCGCAACTTCCGACGTTGCCGTGCGCCGTAGTGCCACCCGTATTTTACTTTTTTTTCTCTTCTTCCTTTTCTCTCCCCTCCCCCTCGCCCTTCCCCCTCGTCCTCTTCGTCCCCGACTCTTGTCCGCCCTCCCTCCTCCATCCAGCGCCACGACTCGCCGTATTTTCCTTTTCCCATTTTCTCACTCCCCCCAGCCCTCTCTTTCTCAACTAACAGCTATTCCCCGCACCCACTCCCCCCTTTCATTTATTTCGTACATGGTCCGCCGACATTCCTCGGCAAAGACACTGCGGACGACCGGGGCGACGTTGGCCACGCGGCGGTCAACGAGTCGCCCAACGACTACGCCTGCCCCTCCTCTTCTCTCTTTATCCCCCTGGCACCCTCGAACCTTCTTGCCATCTTCCCATCCCCATATCCTCCCCCCCCTAATCATCCTCCTATCGTCATTCCGCCACCTACGTCATCCCTCGCCCCCCGCGCTCCCGTTCCCACCTTCTCGTCGTTATACTACATAACCCTTAATATCGATGCGCACTCTTCTGCCTGTTCCCCCCCCCTCCCCCAACCCCTCTGCGCCCTTTTGCCTCGCCGATGCTCTTTTGTTTTGGAAGCGCGAGCCCTCGCAACAGCTGGCGTCCTAATGACATCTCTCTACCTCTAACCCTACCTCTAGGCCCGTGACCGATCGAGGAAGAATCCGGTCTCACTGTCTCTTGACCCAGAGCCATCCCCGTGTCGCTCGTTGTCAAGATTTGTTAAATAATAAACTGGTCTCTGCTCTCTCTCTCCTCTCTCTCTCTCTCTCTCTCTCTCTCCCCTCATCCCCCATTAGCATTTTACTGTCACTCGTGTTCTGTGTTGGCATGTCCCACCCTCCCCCTCCATCTCTGCCTCCCAAAGACTTTCACCGCTCCCCCCCCCCCCACCACCTCCCGAATGCCATTGACGTATCCTGAGATCGCGCATCGCCGGGAATCTGTTTTAATGTCAACCGATTGTTGAAAACTCCCGGAGCACGCAGAGATCGTATAAATCCCCCGCTAAAAGGTACAAATTGCAATTGGGCGTCTATTGCGAAGGAAAATCTTCCGGATCTACGCGGGATGATTGGCTACTCGTGCCGTCGCACTTGGTTCCTACAGATCCCCGTATGCCGAGTCCCGAATGAATTATTGGGTTAAAAGAGTCCGAGTAGTCGAGCGAGCCGTGAACTAGGCGATGAGGAGAGGAGGAACGTTGGAGCGAGCGGTGGAGCTGCTCGGCTGGATCTTCCTCTAGTAGTAATAGCGTCGCGTCGAGCCATTGGTCTCTCGGGTACGAAGGAGACTCGCTTGACTAAATGAAATTTTCAAATATAGAAGCGCCTTCGCCCGCTTGTTAACGGGAATAACCGCCACGTAAATATCTCTCTTTCTACGAGGATATGCGAGCGCGGACGTGTACTCTCTCCCACCCTCCCGACCGACCTGTCCCTTTCGTCCAGCTAACCCCCCTCCCCAGCCCCATTGTCTTCCTACCTTCTTTCCTTCCTTCCTACCTTCCTTCCTTCCTTCCTTCCTTCGCTCGTAATCGAATTGTCGCAACTTCCATCGACCCGTAAAAATCGACCTAGATCCTCGGACGCGAACGTCGATCGCATTATTACAAGCCGTCCGGATCCTCGAGGGGGACGGACTTCCACGTGTGACGTAATTCCATTTCTCGTAGCCGCTGCTACACGCGCCGCGCCGCCTTACCTTCCTTTCACCATCGAACCATCATCCCCGTCCACCGGCCCGCGAGAACGACTGCTTAACAAAGCCAGTCGCTCTGGTGGTGGTGGTGGTGGTGGCGGTGGTGGCGGTGGCGTCAATGGAGAGGGGTCGGGGGCAGATAGGGAGAAGGAGGAGGTGCGAAAAAAATAGAAAAAAAGGACCAACCAACCCTCCTTCCGTCCCGTCGGCCACGGGGGCACAGGTACGACGGCCGAGGTGAGGTGGCTCTAGGCTCGGGCTGCTGCGCCTTCGTCCAGGAAAAGAAGGAATTAAAAATCTCCTTCGATCGTTGACGGCGGCGGTCAGGAGGGTTCCGCGCGAGATACAGAGAGCGTTGGGAGGCTGGGGTGGGGGGAGCACACACACACACACATAGAGAGAGAGAGAGAGAGAGAGAGAGAGAGAGGAGAGAGAGAGAGAGAGAGGTAAGGTCGCGAAGGTTGCGGAGGGGCAGGGGCGGAGGAGAAGAACCGGCGACGACGAGCGCACGTGCCGCATTCGAGGCTCTTGGCCTCAAAAACTCGGCTGCAGAAAAACTGTACGCTGCGCTGCGTCCGACCCCTCTGCCCTCCCCTGTCCCCTCTGTCACCGTGGCCGATTAACAATCCCCGCCGAATCGCCGATCGCGGATGAATTCGGTCCGCCGACCCCCAAGCTCCGCGGATGAATGATCTCAGCACCCCAATCATAAACCCCAATAACCGCCGACGGGGATGAAAACGATTTTTTTTTCTTCTTTTATTTTTTCAGAGTATGGAGCCTCCGGTGGGATGGACGCTGGCGGTGCCGACTTTGACTCTGGTGAGTGGAACGTTACCCTCCGAGAATGTCTCGGCTCTGCGCATGTCCTCCTGCGCCCGTTGAGCCCTCGTTGTGACGTGGTGCCCTGCACCTGGGCGACAGGGGCTACTACCGAGGGCCCCCGAGGGTCCCCGAGGGAAGGTGCTTCCGTCATAGGGGATGACGTCATGATTCTCCTAGAGAGCGGTGCTCCTCTACCTGCCGTTCCATCCCATACCATCGCATAGCATAGCATAGCATCGCATCGCATCGCATCGCATCGCATCTCGTGTCCCGTATTTTAACCGAACAACGGGTTTATCTCGTTCGGATTAGGCGCCTAGTAACAGGCCTCCGCGGCCATCTCTTCCCGTCCTTTCCGGCGGACTCTTCCACTTTGACGGTGGGGTGCGCTCGGGCTCGGGCTCGGGGGCAGAGAGAGAGAGAGAGAGAGAGTGGGGAGGACGGAGACGAGCGAGTCAAAAGCTCCTGATGGGGGAGGGGGGGGGGGGGAGCTCGGCGTAACGTTTCCGAGGAGCGAGGCGAAATTCGCTACGCCGACGACGTATTTATAGGAGACGATAACGGTGTGAAAACGGCCTCCTGGGATGTGCGACGATGTCGCTCGAGGGCTCGAGGTCGGGATGAAGAGGAGGAGGCGAAGAGAACGGCTGACCGAGTCGCCGATGCGGCCGAAGTTTGAGGAAAGGTGGATATCTAGGGTGGCGGCGGTGGTAGTGGGCGTTTGCCCGGTGGCGCGGCTGTCGAGGGAAGGAAAAGCCCTCGCGAGGCTGGGAAAATGGTGCGGAAGTCGGCTGCGCGCACGCTCGCGCTATTGTGCATCGGCCGCGGTGCGGCCGGAGGGGCTGGGGGGGGAGGGACGCGATCTCGATACGTGCAGCGCACCTATTATGTCTACTACGTACGTACACGCGCTTGTGCATATATACGTATATAGGTGGATGGGTGGGTGGGTGGG